>OY757909.1:62136464-62258964 GCA_963585895.1 Sepioteuthis lessoniana | reverse complement strand
ACAGCAAGTCCCATCAAGTCTCCAGGACTCTTCTTAGTATTCTGGCAGTTCCCAACAATGCTGTCGTTTGGATGGTCTCCACTCGTCCGCCAACCTCCAAGTCATCTAGTCTCTTTAGTAATCCCTTAGTTACTGTTCCAAACGTACCTATTACAATTGGTATAATTGTCACCTGCATGTTCCACAGTTTTTTTCAGTTCCCTAGCAAGGTCGAGGTATTTATCCTTCTTTTCACATTCTTTCTATTTTATTCTGTGGTCTGCCGGGACAGCAAAGTCGACTATTTTGCAAGTTCTCTTTTTTTTTTTTTGTTGATTATTATTAAGTCTGGTCTCCTGGCCGGGATTAGGTGATCCGTTTGTAAAGTCCCATAGGAGTTTATGCGAGTCATTCTCTAGGACAGGTGTTGGGTTGCATATTATTATTATTATTATTATTATTATTATTATTATTATTATTATAGCTCTATCATAGATGTTGAGCACTCTACATATTATATTGCAATTGGTTCGACACATAACCACATAGTGATTTACTGACGACCAATACCCTCATAATATATATATATATATATATATATATATATATATATATATATATATATATATATATATATATATATATATATATAAACTGCTAACAACGATCCAAGTGGAAGGAATGATTTATTCACGGGTCGACACTATAGCGTTTCGGTTCTACTGAACCATCATCAGGACCATGAGGGGTGATATTAATAATTTTAAGTTAACGATGTTGTTATCAGTTTTTCTACATATTGTCGGATTACAATCCTTTATTTACTCTTCACACACACACACACATATATATATATATAAATACAAAGACGATTTAACATAAATAATAAACAGTATTTGCACTCATATACGTTTTGTTTTAACAACAGAATTTTAAAGCTTTTACTTCACGTGCATATTCACAATCATAAGATGTATACATGGTGCATGCATACATGTATGTACTGTATTTGTGCGAGAATTCTTTTTGAAAAAAAAAATGTTCACAGGGTCAAACACTTATGTAGAGATATCTGCACTTATGGACAATTTTTTATCTACGAATTTACAATATGATTTATAACTGCTCGGATGTGTCTGTGTGTTCGCAGCTTTTGTATGTTAAAAATGCAGGTGCGTCTCTGTATCTGTGTGTTGGTGACATCCATTATCTATATAACTTGATGTTACACTTCGTAATTAACGATTGTTTACTATTATCAATGAAAATGTTTCTTTCCACGCATTTCCCTTCCTCTCTCTCTCTCTCTATATATATATATATATATATATATATATATACATGCTGCAATCACACACACACACACACACACACACACACACACACACACACACATATATATATATATATATATATATATATATATATATATATATATATATATTTACAAAGTATATGGAATGATTACAGAATATTATTTCTCTCCTTGCAAATTTTTCTTAACAGCATTAACTGATGACCTTTCACTAAAGTTTGTGTGCCACTAAGTCCCCTAAAGTCAGGAGGGTTCTTTTGAGTATTCTAGCAAACATCAGCAATTCTGAAGTATGGTCTCGTTTCTTCCTCTTTATATCCATTTCTTCCAGTCAATTTTCTAACCTTTGGGGACCGTTCCAAACGCACCAACTACAATTGCCTTTACCATTACCGTCATGTTCTATAGAATTTTTCTTAACTCTCTGGCAAGATCAAAGTATTTTTTCATGTTTTCTTTTGCTCTTATTTTAAATAGGTTTACTTGTTACAGCAAAATCTGCTCGATGATAAGTTCTTTCTTTCTTTTTATTTAATACTAGATGCAATTTTCGGATTAGGATTGGGTGATCCGTTTTTATCTCAAAATTGGAGGGAATCTCATTTTCTTGGGCAGATTCTGGTTTGTGCACTATGTCATTATAGTCAAATTTTAATCCTTTGCACAGTTCCAAATGGATACCCTTTCTCACCCAATCAAGTCTACACTTGTATTCATTTTGTACCAGATAGCCGCTTTCGCTCATGTGATTAAATAAATATGACGATACTGTTTATCCCGATACCATAAAGACAGTTTTAATGTGGTATGACCGAATGAAATTCATTAATTTTTGAATTACAGAGAGAGCATTTTAAATTATGTCAGAAGTTGTAATATTTTCTTTATTTCTCTTGTGGTAAACTAAAATTTTGTCGGAATAGATTTTGAACTCACCTTGATTTTGAGGGATAACTTTCTTTTTAAATATGAAATATCTCAAGGAATACAAAATAAAACTGACGCAATATCAGTAAAAATATTTAACTGATAAAAATATTTGAGTGTTTAATGGATTTTAATGGTATGACAATCTATGTAGGTTTATTCAATGTTTACATTTTTGGTAATCGATTTCATTCTAAGTTCATATTTAAATTTTTGTGTTGTTATTACTTTGCGAATTGAGGACTTTCGGCTCACGGTGTACTGAAATAAGGATAATTTCAAGAGATCTTGTTGACCGATCGATGGCATCCTAACAGGTTATAGCTGTCCGAATTAAAATTGACCTGGTAGTAATTGCAACAATAGTGCACTTTACACTCTCCAGATCTCCAGAATTAAAATCTTATCATCAGATGCAGTTTAGTGTCATACCCAGGACAAGCGATATTTTTGGAGTATGAAATAAGCAAATTCTAAGCTTCACTAGCTGGTCAGATGGATTAAAAGTGAAAAGAAATGTGAAAAAACTGCGAATGTAAAAATCAAATAGATTAACTGATTTTAAAACCTGAAAATAGGCAATATATATATATATATATATATATATAGTCATCCACAGACAGTTTCGTTCAATCAGAACTCTTCAGTGTGGCTAGACACGCAGGAAGCTCGAAGTCGGGATCGAAACCCGTCCAACTTTACGTTAGACCGAGTTTCAGACCTGTCGGCCACCAAGGGGACCACGTTGGTTAAGGGAATTTTAAGGTATTTTTATTTTAGCAACAGCAGCAGCATCCTTTGTTTACATTTGCTATACCCTATCGGCTACCAGAGTGCTCAATTCTTTCGAAGAGCTCTGCATTACGATATATATATTAAAATGAATAGGTTCACAAGTAGATTTATTTTCTAAGTTTTTTTATTTTTTCTACACGTGTTTCCAAGTGTTCACACTTTCATTAGGGTGATTGTAATGCTTGATAGCGGCGTCATCTTTGATTTATACTGCGGTAACTGTCTTGATAAGGTTGTTCATTTTAATACTAAGATTTTTATCTGGGAGTTTTCTGGTCACATAAATCCATCAATTGTTAGTGACAAATTTTTTCTCTGCAGGTCGTGTTTCTCTCTTTCTACGTTTTTTCCTTTTCTCTTTTTTTTTTTTTTTTTTTTTTTTTTTTTTTTTACGGAAGTGCATTCTGTGTGTCTGTGTTTCTGCATAGTTGCTCGTGACCATTAATGTGTATACATACTTTCGTTTGTTTTTCTCTCCCACTATATAATCTATAATATTTGATATGCCATAGAGTTTGTTTTCTTAACCTGGTCATTGTGTGTATGAGTAGTGCGTGTGTGTGAGTGTGTGTGTGGGATACCCAATATCATCATCATCATCATCGTCATGTCAGGCCGCTAGCACGGATATCCCTGACCCTCTCTCGCCACTTCTCCCTATTGTCCATCGCCTCCGGCATGCCTTCAGGGCTACATCCCGGATCCTCACATAGCTGTTGTATGTTTGTTCGAGCTGGTCGTCCTGCTTTTGCCCGGCCATATGTGGGGGTCCATAGGAGTACATCACTTAGGAGCTCGTCCCTGCTTCTCCAGCAGTGTCCTGCTTGCCTGGTTCGTCTAACTTGTATAGTTTTCATGATAGGAGGCAGGTGGCCGTATAGTTGGTGCTTTGTGGGGTGTTGCCGCCAGGACTTGTTCAATATTGCTCGCAACATTCTTGTGTAATTGTCCTCTAGCTTCTTCTTCAGCCATTTAGTTAGCGTCCAAGTAGTGCATCCATACAGCAGTATCGATACGACCGCTGCCTGGAAGAAACTGCGTTTCATCGTGTATTTCTGTAGTGTGCCTTATATATATATGTGTGTGTGTGTGTGTGTGTGCATGTGTAGCGTGTGCGTGTGTGTGTATATGATGTGTCATATATTTACATATATATGTGTGTGTGTGTGTCTGTGTTCGTTGATATTAAAAATGAAAAAAATATTTTGAGAATATATTGTTCATACGGATTTGGGCAACGTTTCATAACCATCTTCATTGCAGTGTAATTGTTGTTTTATATTTATCTGAAAAATAATTTTCAAATAAAAAAAAATAATTACAAAACGTTTTTGCGTATTCAGTTAGATAAGCTCTCTCAGGTTTGTTACACATGTGAGTTGGGAGAGGAATGTGTGTGGGGTTTAAAATTTTTATGATAGTCAGTGGCTAAGGGCAAGATTGTGTTGCCATAAGATATCTGACTCCATATTTTGGTTATTTTGCTTTACCCCACGTTGACGTGGCTGGCGGTGAAATGCCTTGCCCAAAGAAGGTCCAAAAGAAATATAAAAAGGGAAAGATAAAAACAGACAAGAGACGAAAAACTTTTCTTTCAGACTTTCCTTTATTTACCTGGTGAATGGACTAACCAACGCTACGTCTAAAGACATAGCGTGGTGCCCAAAACACCAGATAGTAAAAACGGTGTGGTCGGTTCGACGTCACTACCCGAAAAGAGACTTGTTCACAGAAAACCTGAGTATTTATCTCTCTCTACCGGCTCCAAATTCGCCACTCCAAAATTCTTCTAATTTTGGCGCGACCGCTTCTCATTGGCTACTTTACATTTTATTATTTTTCTTTTTTTTGATTTTAACCGGATGGATGCGTGGAGCCTTATGCGTGGCGACGCATTTATACATTTCGTATCAGGCAGCCGACGAGTCAACATCCGGTTGGGAGTTCTTTGGTAATTCCTAAATCGCCACATGTGTCACCCATATAGTTCATGCTATAAAAATATCTGTTATAGACACATGTATAATTAAAATTCCAACTTGTAGTTGGCAAATTTGTATACATCCTTTGGTGGTGGATAGGACGTATACTGAGTTTAGCAAGAAAAGTAAGACGAGTTAATTAAGAGCTGAGAATGAATCCGTATTTAACAAAATATAATCTGAAGAGTCGTCATGGTGTAGTGGCTAAACCGAGACATTGTACCAATTGAGTTCGAACTCAAGTCGTTCTCTAGCTATCTCTTGCGCCCTAATACCCTAGGGAAAGGAATGAACACTTTTATCTTTCCATCAGTGGGTTAAATAGTATCAGAAGTGTTTTTCTGCAATAATGGCTTTGTCTTTAATAATACCGAAGGTCGATAAGCAACTAAAAAAGACAACAAACCAAAATGAAATGAACAATGAAAGGGGATTTAATTTCCTTTAATATAAACTTTAAATTAAGGCATATTTCTTATACAGGTAAGTTTTTTTTATCTAAAGAAGCACTCTTGAAATACCTATTTAGATAGTGTGTTTAAATGACCCAACATCCCCATTCCTTACTTAATAGTCCAGATGATGTCAAAACGACAATACATCATTGCATTGTAATCTATATTCCTTAGCTTTGCCCATGTTTTCATTTGAATGTTAAATGTAAAAATGAAAACAATTTATAACTTCAGTTTCGAATATTTCTTGATACTATACACACAGACCCACTTATATATAAGACAGTCATTCAATGAATAAGCTGAAGTTTACCAAACGAGTTAGCAATAATATGCACTGTTTATAGAGGCACCATTTTTAAAAGGAAATCAATTGTGATGAGCCCTTATGCGCCAGAAGATTATCAGCATAAATTCGCTTTAATGACTGCTGTGCGCAGAACGTTTCCTTTATCGGTGAGTCAGGATAATTCCATTCCATGAATCCTCCTCTTGATTCTAGCTTCTTGTGGAAAGCCCTTGTTTAACACATTTGTAAAAAACTTTTTTACGAATGTATTCTTTGTTGATATTTTACACGCTTCTGTTAATTTCACATGGTTTGCGCTTATCAGTCGCCAACAATTTGACGACATAAATCTGTCCAAGCCTGGACCAGTTTGTTTGATTTGCGACTATCTTGAATTCCAAAAATTCATTTATGCAAAAAGATATCTGAAGAACATTCTTTAAAACACCTTTATTTATAGAGTGACCCTCGTATTTGTGGCTCTCTAATATTCAGATTTTTCTGGTATGAATATCTTTGATATTTTTCTCACCAAAAAATGAAGAGAGGCTAAACGAAAAAGGTAAATACATATGAATAATTAAGAAGTGTAAGACTGAGAGGAGGTTCTCGTGGTGTAACAGTTATCGTCGTAGGAATTGGACTCGGCTCCCCGAATTTAAATCCTGAGCGAGTCTCTTTGCATTTCACATTGCTAAAGCCATTAAGAAAGGAATGAATCTAACAGTTCTCCCTCCAGTCATGGGCAAATAGTAAGACAGACAATGGTTTTTAACTTTGGTAACGCAACATGCCTTAGAGAAAGAAATCTCTGAATTCAAACCAGGCTTTAACAAGAAGAAGGATGGATTCCGCCTGGCTATTTCTGTCCCAGACACGCAACATATGTAGTGCCTCAAGTGTGAATCGGATAACGTAGCCAGAGGGAGAGGATTGAGAGAGAAAGTTATATATATATATATAAAGAGAGAGTGAGAGAGAGAGAGGGGGGAGGATAAAGTGAGAGAAAAAGTGAAAACGGAAGAGAGAGATTGAGAAGGCAGGGGTGCAGTAAAATTTACCCCAATAAATAAACAAGAACCAAAATTAGGAAATCTCTCTTAAGATTGAAGCCGGCATCTAATAATTGTTCCAAAACAAATTTAACTTTCACACCCATTTGTTACTCTACGTAAATCTATTTCAATCTGAACACAACAATTTAGCAAAAGCTCTTGTTCGACGACTGTGTCTATAGATCCAACGTAACGAAGTTTTAAAATCAAGAGCAAAAACTTTCACAAGACAAAATGAAATGCATTTCTGTTTGACATTAACTTTTGTAAAGAACATTAAAAAAAACTTAAAATTCCAAAATTCGTCAATTTTATCCTGACATTTAAATATCAGATTTTGTTAATTTAATATCTGATAAAAATCAATACAAGGATTAATGAAAATTCAATTTAATATGTTGGAGTTAAAAAATTATTGATTTTTTCAGCTCATATAAATCCTACCTTTTATATAGTAACTGGTCTCCAGAACATCAAAGAGTTTAGTACAGCCATCTTTATGCTTATTCGTGGGAATTTTTTTCACAGCTGTTTTCATATTGTACTTTTCATTTCTAAAGAATATCTTAATTTTTCTGTCCTAATTTATGTTATATCAATAATGATGCGTAGCAGAACGTGACACTTTGTTATATCATTAAAAAAACATGAATTACGAAATGATAGTTTCATTAATAAAATTAATTTATGAATTAATTGAAGATGACCATAGAAAAAACGCCTTATTATTTCTTGGAGCACACGTACCTGCTGCATTTATTAACAATCCAAGAGATACAAAATAATATTCTGACCTGTATTTCTCCCATAGAAGTACGACGCAAAGGAACTCCAATAAAAATTCGTTTGTTTGTTTGTTCGTTCAAGTTTCATGGCGTATCGACCTTTGTAGGTTATTTAATGCCAAATCCAATTTCATACAAATAAACAGCTCTATTTCAAACAATTCAGTTTAGCATCAGTAAGTAAAGTTGGTGACCGTTGTCGAGGGCGACCACAAGGCTCCCTATTCAAAAGCTACAACACCGAGGTGTAGGGGAGGGCGCTATCCCTTTCCCTTGATTGCTCTACTTTACCCTTGTTACGTACCTTATATAGCTGAGTGTTAAGCAGGGGTGTATCAAGTACCATTTCTAAAGTCTTTTGTATGACGCGACCTGGGATTGAACACAGATCTCCCGGGCCATTGGCGAACACTCTACCCACAGGACAATGAGCCAGTTTAACATAAGCACACAGTTTATTTGTGAAAAATATTTCCATTTAAAGCTATTCAGTTTAGTGAAACAGTTCTAATTCAAACAATTCAGTTTAGTATTAGTATAATTTTTATCAAAACAGTTCTATTTTAACCAAATTAGTTTAGTGTAAGTACAGTTTCAATGTCCAAAATTGTTCTATTTCAAACAATTCAGTTTAGCATTAGTACGCAGTTTAGTTCTATTTGACTATCAGGTGTTACCACTCTGGTCCAGAGTTGATCAGGAAGTGATGGCAAAGAAGACGTATTCGCATTCCCCAAAGCTCCAGCGTTACTGTAATCTCACAATCAGATTGTTTAGAGTCATATGCAGGATATTCGTTGGGGGAGGGGGATCTTACCCTGCTGCAGAGAAGCAGTCGGTGTATTCTACAGCCCTAGCCAATTGGGCAAAGAGAGAAATTCGTGCTCAAGATTTATAGAGGTGGGTCTTATGTCTTGAATTAGATGCTTTGCACGCACAGTCGACCAAATGAGAATCTAGTCTCTCTGATAACGGAACAAGTTTTATTGTATAAATGCTCCTGAGCTCTAACGAAATAATTGGAGTACAGTGATGCCGCGTGATATAATAATTACATTCTGGAAAGAGCACCCTACAAAACAGCTGCACTACGGCCCATTTCTTACTTTCCATCGCGCTAACTATCCAAGTAGGATGAGCATCACATGCTGGACACTGTTGGTGAAATAGGGACGAACCCCAAAGAATCGATCTCTTATGGACTCCTATAAATAGACACAACCGTTTTAGCTGTCTTGCAAAATTTATGAGCTCTTTACAGACACTGGGTGCCGTTCGGATGACTTACCCAGAGCAAAGATTTGTTGTGTGTGTGTGTGTGTGTGTGTGTGTGAGAGAGAGAGAGAGAGAGAGAGAGAGAGAGAGAGAGAGAGAGAGAGAGAGAGAGAGAGAGAATCCGGTCCGTCGATCCTCTTGTAGATGGTGATAATGATATTGTTTTCGCTGCGAGAGCGCCTCGGGTTGTGTAATTGATATAAAACTTTACAAGCAAACCTGCAAGAGTGAGTTTGAGTCTCATTTGGTGCCCCATTCATTCAGCCTTGTGCACCATCTAAGCAAAGAAGCTTAGTAAATTACTATATTGTTTCCGCCTCGTTTTAAAGGTCAATGCCGATTTTTAAAGTTTTGTAATTTAAAAACGAAATCTTTCTTGAGAAAAATGGAATATTATTTATACATTCTTCAGAAATATTTTTTGTATACATTAAGCAGAATTTAAAAAAAAAGAACCCACCAAACCCCGAAAAACAAAGAAAACAATAGATATCTATAGTTGAAGAGTATCTAATCATAAAATCTTCATTTGACGAGACTGAAGGATCATAAGAAATATGAATGATAATATTATGAGCTCTGTCGTCCATAGATAGTTGCGCATCAAACACATTTTCAAATTTAAAAAAAGTTACTTTTCTGCTAAACCAAAGACACTTGTTTTATTTTTCTAGTAAATGATTATATAACCAAAACGGATATTATTAGGTACGATTTATAGTCTTGAAACTCTGTTACAAAACATTACATTGCGTACATATTTCAATTTTCACTTGTACATATTCGATGCAAGGCAGCAGATTTGTTGAGTGACGTGCTTCTCCAAGGTTTAAAGAATTATTTCGGCGTACATAAGATTATAAGAGAATTCGACAGATTAATAATCAGAAAGACGAAAGAGTTAAGATATATCTATTTTTCAGGAACAAAAATTAAAAAAAACTCTCGAAACTATAATTTACAAGTTGTTTATCTTCAAATAAAGAATTGTTAATGTTTTGATTGATTATTAATTGATTTCTTTTATACTTCATGTCATTCTCTTAGGAAGTAAAATCCTGCCTTTTGTTTAGCTTCCTAACTAAAGAAAAAGGGGTCAAAAAGGTTGTATATTAGCTTGTTAATCCATGTTTTTTATCTGTTATGTTCATCTTTAAATTATAGGGAATAGAAAAAAATTAAATTAGATGAACAATAATTATTCAAAATAGAAGAAACTCCCAGAGGCATCTGACAGGAAGAGGGGCGATGCATACGCAAACAAAAGGAACCGTTCCGACAAAAAGAAAAGATCTGTTTCTCTTTCAGCAGCGACCATCGGAGTGACAAAACTAGATCTTTCTTGCTCACTGGTGTTTAGACGACGCATTCGCTAATCTTTCCACTGGTAGTAGTCGTCTCTTTCACCACCAAACCATAACTAAAACACTGGATTTAGACAAACTCCCAAAAGCGACTAACACGTAGCTAAAATGAGAATTAATTTTCATTTATTGCGGACTTTTTTGTCCTCATCTTGGTATTTATTTTTTGTGTTGTTTCTTCTTTCACTACGTTTCGGCCAAATTTCACCTCTGACCTTCTTCAGGTGATTTACCGTGACCTCTGATAGGAATGCTGAGTCTTTTAACCGTATCCCCAGTAATTACTGCCTACCATAGTTGTTGTCTATCGCACCACATTTTTGAGCAAGTAAACCTCTGGCCGGCTTGGGTCCGCAATAAAAAAAACAAAAAACGTCCGCAATAAATAAAAATAAAAATTAATTCCCAGATTAAGAAGCCTCATCTCAAAATGATTCCAATTAAAAAAAAAAAGAAAAAAAAAAGACACATATAAAAATTCGGTACGGACCCGACTCTGGAAGACCAGATAAGGATTTATAAGACCAAAAAATCCATTCTTGATCGCCCTTCAGGGTCCGTGGCGCAGCGTTGAGTTTCTACGGTTCCAGGTGAGCATTGTCAGAAGATAGCGGTTTCAAGTCCTACCCAAGCCGGCCAGAGGTTTACTTGGTCAAAAACGTGGTGCGATAGACAACAACTATGGAAGGCAGTAATTACTGGGGATACGGTTACAAGACTCAGCATTCCTATCCGAGGTCGCGGTAAATCACCTGAAGAAGGCCAGAGGTGAAATTTGGCCGAAACGTAGTGAAAGATGAAAAAAAGAAATACCCACCAAGATGAGGACAAAAAAAGAGGTGAAATTTGGCCGAAACGTAGTGAAAGATGAAAAAAAGAAATACCCACCAAGATGAGGACAAAAAAAAAAAAATTCTCACGTAGCTAAACCCTCATATACCGACCACGTTGCTAAAGCTTTAAATACCGAATTTGGGCATATGTACCCGAGATACGACTAACACTAAAGCTTTATATACCGAACACGTTGTTAAAGCTTTAAATATAGAATTTAGACATATATAACCAAAAAACGACTAACGCATTTTACTACCTTAACTGAAAGATTCAACCATTTCATTTGTATTCAGGAAGAATTTCTTCACCCACTGAATAGTTGTGGCAAAATATAAAATATATCTTCGTCTCCTATCTTTTACTATCTTCTTCTTTCATATAATACCTTAGCAGCCTTCATATCTTAGAAGTTAAACCAGCAAGATAACGTTGAATAAGAATAGAATAACCCACAATGGAGTCAGATAGCAAACGGCAATACAGGTTGCCTTGAGACCCAATAAAATAATCATATGGTAGTTTCTTTGTTTGAGAAGAAAATCAACTTTTCTAAAAATAAATAATTATTAGGTGTGTCAGTTTATGAACGATATAATAATATTATATTGGAAACATGGAACTAAATATGCAGTAATAATACAAGAAGGTATTTGTGGTCAAATTGTTATCATCGTAGGAAATATCATGCTGACCCATGTGTGAATTCTGAAAGAATCTATTTCCATTTCTCTTAGTTCTTATACCATTGGAAAAGGTATGAATTACATTATTTCCCCTCCCACGACGGATATATAATACGATAGACCAGGCTCTTTAACCTTGGTATGGCCACCAGAATTGGAGAAGGAAAAAATCAGAATTTAAATTAGTGAAACTCCGCTCAAAAATTGACCTCATGTCACTACCAGCACGTGTGTACAGGTGGTTAAATACATGAATATAAGATAATAATTTTCAAAGATTTTCAGTCAAAATTATTCAAACGATGTTTGTTAAAATTGTGTTATATATTCTGAATGGAAGACAATAACACTTATTTATATAAAAGTATAGGCACTCTATTTCATGACGTAAGGTGACGACATTGTTTGTGTGTGTGTGTGTGTGTGTGTGTGTGTGAGAGAGAGAGAGAGAGAGAGAGAGAGAGAGAGAGAGACTCAAGACTGCATAGGATACGCTCATCCATATTATTACGTTTGAGAAAATATGGACATTCTTATTCACCCAGCTATGGGTTAGATAGTATCACTACTCCACTACAAGGATAGCCTTGGCTCTAAATAATCCATGAAGATTGATATGTCATTAAACAAACCAAACAAAATTATCTATGTGGTTGAATTTTATTGTTAGGTTTACTCCAGAAAAAAACAAAAATAGACGTGAGTCATTTGACTGGAGTGGTGGTGTACTGTATTCTGAAACGAAATCATCCCATTGAACTAAGGCGGGGCTTGGTACACCCTGACACTTTTTACCATCACTGATACATTGTAGATACTCCAAGTATGAATTATGACCTCTAATATCCTAGAAATATTTGACTTCTTTGTTGGATAATAATAAAGTCTTGTCTGATGATTATATTGTCAAATGTTCAATTATTGACACAAACCTGTGTGGACGGACCCCCATGAGTGAGCATGCGTTAAAACTATAATAGGAAATGTGAAAGACAATTCAAAGCCTGACTTTGCTGTCTTTCTTCTCACGACATTTTGTTTCTCTTTGTCTAGTAAACACGGTTGATTCAATTTTCATACGCAGTTTCTTTTCTCCCAATGACTACTATTCGGTATTACACATTTTAGCGAACCGAGACAGGTTTTTGTGTTGTATTACTTTTCCTATGGTGAAGTTATCACGTGGTTTGACTGACACTTAAGACGTAGTAATACACTCGTGGACACGTGACACACATAGTTGTGGAGGTGTCCATGTAGTATTACGTATGTCTGTTGGGACAGCACCGGTACAAACATCCACTGAACACTAGCGTTGCAATCGGCTATTTGTGTCATGTAATATAAGAACCGTCTAATTGATGTGTAACGGTACACAATGGAAGACACGAATGAATGCATAATTTTTCGTAGAAAGTCAAAATCATGTTAAGATTTAATGTTAAAAATGATTTGTCAGGTTAAAATATAGCTATGCCAAAATAAACAAGGGACACCTGAGGAAGGCCGGAAGATACACAGGTCGAAACGCTGTGTTACCATCAACAACAATAAAGACGAAGACAAAATATTGCACATCAGGACTCATCTAAAAAATTCGGACATTTATTTATTATTACGAAATGAGTAAATACGAAAGTTTTTTTTTTATATGTTGGCAAACTATCTATGTTAATATACGAAAAGAGTTTGTTTGTTTGTCCTCTATAGACAGGAAAACTCTAAAATTTGATATGCATGTATACTGTGCACATGGAATGTTTTATTAATGGACACATTAGTGTTCACCAACAAGCAAAAACATAGATTCATCAGCTTTGTTTCGTCACTGGCCACTGTCTTATGAGAGGGCAAGTTGGTTGGTTGTTTTTAAAGGCATATCAAAACTTGTTGGTTATCAAATGCTAAATCATGTTTATACACAAATATCAAATATATATGATTTGTAAAGAAATAGCTGGTAGGTAACAATTTTAAAACGATATAGGGCTTATTTGTTTTTATACAGGGAAGACCGATAAAGACGTATGGCGAGACAGAGTCAAAGGAATCCGAGTTGTCATCACGCCTTGATGATAATTATCTGAGTAAAAGTGCGATAATAATGTGGATTTTTCCATTGATTTACCTTTTATACTCACACACACACATATATATAGTCATCCACAAATGGAGTGTTTCGTTGTATCACAACTCTTCAGTGTGGCTAGACACAAATAACGCTTTAAGGTGGGATCAAAACCCGCCCAACTTTACTTTAGACTCTCTATCATACCGCTCAGCCAACAAGCGTACCAGGTCAGCTTGGAAATTATAAGGTATTAAGTAGTAGCGTTTGTTTGTTTACATTTTATACCTTACTGGATACCAGAGAGCTGCATTCATTCGATATATATATATATATATATATACATATATATATATATATATATATATATATATATCATCATCATCATCATCATGTCGTGCCGCCAGCACGGATATCCATGACCATCTCTCGCCACTTCTCCCTATCATTCTTCGCCTCCGGCAGGTCTTCTGGGTTACATCCTGTGTCCTCACATAGCTGCTGTATATAAGTTCGGGCTGGTTGTCCTGCTTTTGCTTGGCCATATGTGGGGGTCCATAGGAGTACGTCACTTACGAGCTCGTCCTTGCTTCTCCAGCAGTGTCCGGCGTGTCTGGCTCGTCTAACCTGTATAGTTTTCGTGATTGGAGGCAAGTGGCCGTACAGTTGGCGTCTCGTAGGGTGTTGTCACCAGGACTTGTTCAATATTGCTCTCAACATTCTTGTGTAGTTGCCGTCAAGTTTCTTCTCCAGCCGTTTGGTTAGCGTCCATGTAGTACATCCATATAGCAGTATCGATACAACCGCTACCTGGAAGAAACTGCGCTTCATTTCATCGGTCAGGTCTGATTTCCATATGATTGAGAGCCTATCTATAGCCGTCCATGCTTTGGTCAGTCGTGTGTCGATGTCGTTCTCTGTTGATGAGACGCTACTTCCTAGGTCGGTGAATTTGTCCACTAGCCTCAGAGAGGCTCCGTCTAGTGTGGTAATGTTGCCCGTTTGGTTGTAACACATATATTCAGTTTTGTGCGCATTGACATGGAGACCAATGCCTGCTGCAGCTCGTTCCAAACTATGCAGTAGTGTCTCTGCTTGATCAGGCGTATTCGCCAGTAACGATAAGTCATCAGCGTAGTCGGCGTCTGTGATTGTTTTTGCGGGGTACCTTTTGGTTCTTTTCTTAGTCAGCTCGAAGCCATTTTCTCTGATTTTGTCGATCGAAGTTCTAAGCACGTAGTTTAGACAGATGATAAAGAGGTATGGGGCTAGCGTGTCTCCTTGTAGTACTCCTGCAACAATGTCGAAGTATTCCGTGTCTCCATCTGGTGAACGTACTTTCACTTTTGTGTTTCTGTAGAGGAACGCTCGATCATAAAAGTTAATGTTTATTTGTTCTTTAGAATATTTAAAAAGCAATAGACACTTAAACTATCATTTTACATATTTTTGATGTTGAAAAAGCCTGGTTACAAATGCTTAAAAATGAAATAAAGATATTGATGCCTAGCTATCTTTGATGTGGATGGAAGAATCCTTATTTCATTGTGGTTAACGCGCTGAACTTTGACATAGTGAGCTAGTTCGAACTTCAATCGCGCTATATCGGTCACATTCAGACTAATATCCTTGGGAAAGGTATGAACGTTTTTTTTTTTAAATTTCTCCTACTATGAATGAAATAGTACCACTTTTGTGTATGAAAAAGGATAGGTTTGGCATTAAATAACACATTAAAATTGATATGCTATTAAAGATATCGAAACTGAAATAAAAAAAATCTGAAGGAATAAGCTATCTATAAAAAAAGCTATCGATAAAAAATCTGAAGGAATAATTTATATATAAAAAAAGCTATCGATAAAAAATCTGAAGGAATAAGCTATCTATAAAAAAGCTATCTATAAAAAATCTGAAGGAATAAGCTATCTATATTTAATCATATTTAATTCTCCACCCCGATTTAGGCGTAGAATAGTGAAATAAAACAGATTATTGTGTGTATATATGTAGTTTTAAAAGTCTATGCTTCTTCCTAAGAGTCTTAGAAAGTTTGGGACATCCCTCATATGTACGTATTTGCCTAACCCTTCTGTTACCGACAGGAAGTGGCAAAAGGTCAGCTTTTAAATTAACTAAAGTTGGTTTGAATAACGAGTTTTCCTTCTTTTAGGTTAGTGTCCTTACCAAGGTTAATGACTCTAATTTGCCCTACAATTTTAGCATAGCTGGGGAGAGAAGAGATGGATTCCTTCCTTTCCGAAGTGTTTTCGCGTGATGATAAAAACAAACCAACTTACCCAGGACTTGAACTATGACCACCGAAATCATTTCTTGCGATAAACATTATTTTATAAAATGAAAATGATGTACTGTTATGCATAAACCTTAAAGTTCTAAAAGAAGGTTTATTAAAATTCTTATTTTCCTTCTTTGATCTCTTGTATTTTTAATTTTAAAAATACTTCATCATCGTAAACAGTCCAATATTCTGATTTTAGATTAGGTTTTGATTTTGAAAAAAAAAATTGTGGTTTGATTGATTTTATATAAAAATATAATAACATTATTATTTTTATTTTGTACTTAATTTCTTCATCTGGGGAGTGGGATTATGACTTTTTTTTCTTCCTTAATCTAGAAATGACTTGTTTTAATTTGTTTTTTTCTTTAATGGAGAAATATTTTTTTCTAATTATTAGATTTTCTGGCTCCTCATGTTGTGCTTTCAAAGTAATCATCAAAGCAATTAAACCCAGCTGGCTTTTTCAATTAAAAAGAAATCATTTGTTCAAATGCCTTTTTCAATAAGCACGAACCAACTTGAAGGGGAAGATTGCACCGCCACTTTTAATTTTTACTAATATGTCCCAGTCAAGCACTTTAACCACTGCCTCAATGAGACTTGCTCTCTAGATTTTAACATAAAACCAGCAATAAAGTTTCCCTTGTGTATTCTAGACTTATCAGTCCATATTCGTATGCTGTAAACTGCCTTAAGTATAGGTGTTTTTAAACAGAGATTGCAGTGGTAATTAATAATGTTCATAAATAAATAATAAGGAGCCATGTTACCTAAGTGCATGTAAGAGCCAAGGGGTTTGGAGACAAGCTGTCTGATTTTAGACAGCAGTAAGTACAATATTATACTTAAACATAAATTCTGCCTCGAGCAGATGTTTAAGGAGAGTTAGCCTTAATTCTTAAATTTTGTGAATTATTGCCACGTCTTCTGTTGTATGATGAAAAATACGATAATGCTGCGTAAGCTTCCCTTTCCACTTGCTTTAGGCTTATAAAGATTTCCTTTTATCCATCTGTTGAACTACTGTTGGGATTTGCGTGAAATTTAGAAAATTGGCTTATAGTAGCTCTTGGCAATACGCAAAAGACCACAATATGATATCAATGTAATGACCAAAGTCTTTGCTTCAGATTACCATGAATTTGTGCTTTAATGTTCTATTGCTGTGCACGCAAATCGTTTACATCTCTAAACTTCTGCTAATTTTAGCGAAAAGACGAGTGGGTGTCTAAGGAAAATAACTAGAGGGATTACCATTTAATGACAAATATTGCTGCATGTTCTCCAACAAGTTCTTATAAAAAAGTCTTACTTAAAAACGATACAAAAAGGTTGGTCTGAGGAAGTGGTTTGGTCTTAATTCTAAACTTTATCGTATGGCTAAGTTAGCCATTTTGGTAAAATCCAAGCGACTTACTTTTACCTGTGGTTTACTTAGAAGAGTATGAGAAACCTGAGGAAAGCTGCTGTGATACAAGACTTCAGTGGAGGCACACTTATCATGGCGTTTATCCTCGTCCAAAATAGAATTGACGAACCGAGTTCAAATCCTGGACGAGGCTGTTTGTGTTTCTCTACGATACAATGCTCATGGGAAAGAAATGAATCCCTCTGTTCACCCACCAACTATGGATAGACAGTAAAGCAGACAGTTTTTAACATTGATAATCGGTAAGTCTAAGAGAAGGTGAATACTGAGGTTAATTCATATCTTTTGAAAAATCAACTTTGTAACAATTTGTAATTTGTATTCAACACTTTGGAAAGCACATTGTTTAACATAGATATAATAATTTACATATATTTACAGTATCCTAAAACATGTTCAAAATGCTTCAAACATGTTGACAATACATACACAAAAGTGGTTGGTTGGTTTGGTTTTATAACGTATAAACCCTTGTAGATTATTTCATGCCAAATACTGTTTACATATGCCCATACATATGCCCATACATGCACCCAAATATTTATGTGTGCGTAAGTTGTAAATGAATATTTTGCAGCTAAATTTTTAAACAAGCCAGAGCTCATTCATTGGTACATGGCTAAATGGATTCTAGTATTGCTCTGTAATATTAAGGATTTAATTTAATGTCAGTCGTTTGTTTGTACGGTTAAATTAGTATACATATTGTTGTATGATGGTAAGGAAAAAATTCACAGAGAAGTAAAGTTAATTGTTTATCAACTCAAGTGTTGCGTCCGAAGCTGGTCTTACTACTGACCCTTGTATCGTGGTAAGGAAAAGATACACAGTGAAAATAAAGTTAATTATTTATTAACTCAAGTGTTACAGTTCGGCTAGTATTATAAGTCTAGCACTGTTGGTGTTACGTCCGAATGTGGTCTTGCTACTGACCGACGTCCTTTCAAAGCTATCTCTCTGCTTTCGCTTCTCTTTCTGCTTCCCTAGCTTAAGACACACTTCTATCCCGGAAGTCACGTGCTACGAGCCACTATACAGCACATATATGATTTGTAAGTGTATAGTTTGTAGGTAAACTTATTTTTTTATATTAGAAATAATTTCTTCGCGTATAAGCATTGCCGCTGTTTGCTCATAGGTAAACGGTCACAAGTATTGCAACCTAACACTAACAACTATTAATCATTTCTTTGCACTCAGTGGGACGATGACAAGCATATTCAAGCAGGACTCGAGCCTCGGCTTGTTCTCAACCTTCACCTCCTCTAATCCCCACGATAATCGACCTTCGGGCCATTGACCGTATGTCAAGTCCTGTCCGGTGGAAGGCAGAGACAAATATCGGGTATTCGACATTCTCCCGATCTTCTGGACTGAAGCCTCACCATTAGGTGCTTTAGTGCCATATCTGAGACATTCATAGAGATGCTGAAATGTGGTCGGCGTAAACTCCAGCTCAAGCAGACTGGACTGACAAAAAGTGATGAAAATATTAATTGCAATGGGTAGAACCAGTAAACGCATCCAAAACGACAATAAATGAATAAACAAAAGTCAGGATAACATATCAGTGCAATGAAAAAGAAAAGTCTTTAGAGAATATAAAAGAAAATAAATTAAGCCATTACGATGAAAAACACACAGTGGATGAACAAACGTTGTGTATGAGTTGGAAGTAATGAAAAATAAAGACATATCAATGAAGGCGGACAATTATTTCAATGAGAAAATAATAACTGGCAAGTCAGGTTGAGCCATTCATTCAATAGAGATTCTGCAAATGACTTCAATTTGAACAACCCATGGGGCATGAGAAAATAATTCATGCAACAATAAAATATGTTTTGTCAAGTATTTGCGTAATCTAAAAACACAAAAATTAGAATAAAACAAAAATAAACAAAATTTGTAATTTTACAGAAATTGTATAATTTACTGGAATTTTCTCCGTTAATATAGTTAAGAAATAAATACACAAAATGTTAATAATTTTTAGTATCATCAAGATTGGCTAATCTTTCACCTTTCTATACAATTTATTGTTCCACTTTGCCTTCCCCTGCAATTATACTAATGCAACTAACTGAAATTGGCATTTGGAAAAATACGCTGCTGTAAATTGAAAGTTGTGGAATTTTGGATTGAAATCTCAAAAGTATCAAGAAATTGACAAATCTCTGCTACTTAATATTGGAGGGTAAGAGAGGAGATGATTCAATATCGAGAAGAAAATAAAGTATTTACTAAGCTTAGCTTAGTTGTGACACAAAGCCATATGTATGGCAGAACGAATAAGAATTGAACTTACTATCAATAGTCTGCTATTAGAGCTTGTTAAGTATTACAATACGTAATCGTCTAGAAGGAAGCTGGATATTTATCCAAACGTTATGTCACGGACAGGATGTGACTAGGATTAATTTTTAAGCAGAATAAAACTGCTTTGAAATGAAAGTTTTTTTTCTCTTTTCAGTCAGTTGAGGCTCTAGAGTACACCGATTGCTTCTCTGCAGAGGGTAAAACTCCTCCAACGAGTGTCCTAGATATGATACGAAACAATCTGATGTTCAGTAATGCTGGAGCTTTGGAGAATGCAGAATACCCCTTTTCATTTCCATCACTCCCAGTTTCACTCTCGTCCAAAGTGGTAGCACCTGATAGTGTCATTTCTATGGGTCAAATAGAAGTAAACAGTGTTCTCATGCTAAACTGAATAGCTTGAAATAGAACTGGTTTTGTATGCTAAACTAAAATGGGACTGTTTTGTTGTCTGTGAAACTGTGTACTAATGCTAAACTGAATTGTTTGAAATAGAGTTGTTTTTTTGACATTGAAACTGCGGACTTATACTAAACTATATTATTTGAAATAGAACCGTTTATATGTATAAAACTGGATTTGGCATTAATGACCTACGATGGCTGATGTGCCATAAAACCTAAACAAACAAAACAAAACAAAACAAAACCTAGACTAACTGACTGACTAAGGCTAGATATTCTAGTGTGCTCTACTATTTAATCATATCAGATAATACAGAACGGATTATTATATGTATTTCACAATGATTTTATGATAATATGAAACGGAAACAGCCTCGTCCAAGGCCTTGACTAATGACGCTGAATATTTCCTAAGATGATATTTATAACAGTAAATGCTCTTAGAGAAAATAATTGCCAAAGACGCTTTCCACAGAATTACCTATATATCGAGAAGACAATTATGAAGTAGTCCAGTCGGATGGGAAGGTAGATTACACCAGCAGTATCTCGGCAGAGAGATAACACTCCTAACGAATCACAGGTATATGTTTTTAAAGAATCTGATGGTGAGGCTCCGGTCCAGGAGTTTCAGGTATATAGAGTACCCTTCTATTGACATGGCTCCAAGGTCTGTTCAGGACCGGAGTGGTAGTACCTCCTACTGTCCCAACTATGGGTAAAATAGAACTGTTTGACATTCAGACTGTCTGCAAATGACTTATGTTAAATCTAATTAGTAGAAATATACTTATTTGACAATTTCCCAACGACTGATGTTAAATTGAATTTTAAAGATACATAGCAATTATTGCAACCATTTAACTCTAAGCAAACGAATGAGTAATATTGAATAAAATAGTTAATGTTATGCTACAATACTTGAATCTATTACGTATCAATACATAGAATCATTTGACTTTATGCAAATGAATGAATAGTGATGAACAGAATTATTGTTAAATAGCAATACTAGTACTCACTTCGCTGTGGGCAAAACAATGATGAACATTAAATATAATCATTATTGATATTTACCCAACCCCTCTGCTCGAGCAGGATATGACACAAGGTCGATTTTTAAGTTGAGTTTAACAGGTTTGAATTTAGAGTTTTCCTTCTTCTAGACTAGTTGCCTCACAAAGACTGAAGAACCAATTCTGCCCTACTATTTACCCATAGCTGGAGGCAGAATAATTGGATTCATACCTTTCCCGAAGGTATTAGTGCTATGTGAAATGCAATCAGTCTCGTCCAGGATTTGAACTAGTGTCGCCGTGTCCATTTCCTTCGACGATAACCATTACACTACGGGCATAATATCATTATTGTTAGATTGCAGTAATTGAAGTTATTTAACTATATAGAACAAATATCAATACTTAATTATGGGCAAACAAATTAGTTCTAACTTATGAAATGAAATGATATAACCGACAAAAAATTCTCTAACAAATCAAACATGCGTATTCATTTGAATGTTCACTAACAAATGAGAGTTGAATTGTTACAGTAACATAGCGATACTTGAAACTATTTCACTGTGCTCAAAAAAATGAACTCAGACTCATTTTAAATTGTCATCTCCAAAATGTGTTTACAAATAAGATACTTAAAATATATGTGTAAACAAGATTTGGCATTAAATAGCTTACATGGGTTGATATGCCTTAAACCCAAAAAAATGTTATAGAAACATTGAAGAAAATTAAAGCATGGATACTCCTAATTATCAATAACTTTTATTCTTTAGACGAACTATCATTTTTTAATTTAATTCTAATTTATTTTTTTATTTTTCACGTTGTTCTAATTTGATAGTTGGTTGTTTAGGTTTTATGGCTTATCAACATTTGTAGGTTATTTAATGCCAATTTTTTTATACAAATAATCAGTTCTTTTTCAAACAATTCAATTTAGCGTAAGTACAGTTTCAATGTCAATGACAGTTGTATTTTAAACAACTGAGTTTAGAATAAGTACGCAGTTTAACTATCAAAGCAGTTATGTTTCAAGTAATTCAATTTAGCATTCATACGTAGTTTAGATTTATTAGACCCATAGATACGACCCTATCAGGTACTTCCACTCCAGGCAATTCTATTATAAAACTTTCCTTTGGGATAGGACAAACAATCCTTTAATCTAGATTTAGTTCTGGTGCCTTTGATTATGTATTTTTAATGCCATTAAATAAAGATAGAATTATTTCATTCTTCGTAGCTATTCAACTTTGAACCTTGAATTTATTGCCAATTTTTAGTCTTAACCATTTGTTTTTACTTTGGTATTTTTTAACACAAATTCCTCTATTTTTATATTTACATATTTTATCAGTGGGTTGTTATTTCGTAAATAATTCACTCATATCGGATTTTTTACCTAGTCCGTGTTTCAGTTTTTAAACGATAACTACGGTCATTCTGTGTCTTAAAATGCTTTAAAAAGAGTTAGCATCAATCTGCAAATTAACCTCATCTTTTATGGCAAATATTATGCTATAAACCAGATGTATATATTAATTTTTTGCTTTGGTAAATTAATTTTCCGAAGTCTTGCACCTAGCAATCATTTTGATTTTTATCTACTCGGTTTAGCCGTTCAAATTCCTCTTTCCTTCTTGATTGAAACGTCTTACTACATGATACTAACAAACAATCTTTTCTCTCTATCTTCTCCCAAAGGTGTTTCGAAAATCGTCATCACTTTTTACTTTTCATCATGTTTACAACGCTAAAATCCGCTTCTCAAATCCAATTTGTGGATGTTTATTGATTTCGGTTTGGCAAATTTTGGCATCACAGATTCTAAAATTAAATTTTGGCACTGATAATTGTTCATTAACATCTTGTTCTGTAGCTTCGGGTCTCAGTATATTCATGTTTTTCTACTGGATTCATTTCACTAACGTAGCTCTTCATTAACTGGATTCTTTTTACTTTCTCAATAAATCTGTCCAGTTTATGCATGAATATTTTTTCTGTATCAAATAGAATTCTTCTTATTAGCTGTGGCACCGGAATTGCGTCTGGAGGAATTTTAACCATCATTTCTTTACCTCATTCAACAACACTTTCTTCGAAAACATCTGAAATTCAACAGAAATCTTCCAAACTGAATCATCCACGTGTCCAATCTCCTTTAGAGGTAGTACGCAAAACTTATAACCCACCCTGTCAGTGGTGCTTAGAATACGCTTAATGTATCCTCTGCGATGTTTTAGGACCCACTAAGGCGTGTCTTGGGTATCATATTAAACTGCATCTGTTGGTGAGGCTACATATTTAACCTCTGAGGGGTTTGGTTTACCCCTACATCACTTCTTTTCTCAGGTATACTCTAACCTGGAATAATATTACGTGTTAGGGTCCCACCTATGGGTCTGAGAAATCTGATTGCAAGTTATTTGTATAAGATAAGAATACTTGATATTATATAAACCCTGCCGTCTTTAAAAAAATCTCTTTATAAACTAGGCAAAAAATATGAATATCATCATCATCAATATCATGTCGTACCACCAGCCCGAATCTCCCTGAAACCCTCCTCCCACCCCTCTCAATCGTCCATCACTCCCGGTAGGTCTTCAAGGCTACATCCTGTATCGGCACAGAGCTGTTGTATATAGGTTCTTGCTGGTCGTCCTGACTTTGCTCGTCTATTTGAAGGGGTCCACAGGAGTATGTCACTTATGAGCTTGTCCCTATTTCCGAATGTCTAGTTCGTCTAACTTGGATAGTTTTTGTGATGGGTGTTAGAGAGCTATACAGCTGCTTCTTTGTGGAATGCTGCCTACAGGACTTGTTCAATATTGCTTGCAGTATTCTTGTGTAATTTCCGTCAAGCTTTTTTTCCCATACGTTTAGTTAGCGTCCATGTAGTGCAACCATATAGCGGTATCGACACGACTGCTGCTTGGAAAAACTGCGTTTTATTTTTTCCGTCAGGTCTGTCTTCCGTATGACCGATAGGCTATCGAGAGCTATCCATGCCTTTGCTAATCGTGTTTTGATGTCTGTCTCGGTTGATGAGGCACGGCTCCAAGGTAGGTGAAGTTGTCCACTAGTTTCAGAGAACTACCGTACATTGTGGAGATGTCGCCTCTTTGATTAAAGCACATATAATCCGTCTTGTCTACGTTGGTATGGAGGCCTATGCAAGAGCTGCCCGTTCCCGACTCTGAAGCAGGGTTTTAGCTTGGGTGGGTGTATTTGCCAGAAGAGCTATGTCATCGGCGTAATCTGCGTCTGTAATTGTTTGTGTGGGGTATCTTCTGCTTCTTTCCTTTGTCAGCTTGAAACCGTTGTCTTTCATTTTATCAGTAGACATTCTAAGCAAGTAGTCCAGACACATGAAAAAGACGTATGGGGCTAATGAGTCTCCTTGTAGCTCACCTGGTACAATGTCGCAGTAGTCTGTGTCTCCATCCGAGGAGCGGACCTTTGACTATAGATTTACAATTTACGCAGTTCCTTATCTTTTAAACAGGATATAAACTCTGATTAGTTGACATGATGTTAAAATCAATTAATCAAAAAACAATATTTCAGAAAATTTTTAATGAAATTGATCTAAATTAAACTGCATTAGGTTTTGGCTGAAATCTCAGCATAAAATCATTTGTGCGAGGATCAGCTGAAAGGTTCATTGGCTAACCAAGATACCCGACTCGATTGTGTCCAAATGAATTTCATTTTTCAATATAAACTTGTTGCTATCGACAGAATTCTTTAAACGGTGTTACACTGCTTTAATCCCATTGGTATTTAAAGCCATTTACAGCAGATATGATAACATCATATAAAGATTTCAGCCCATCTATCAACAAGCAGGAAATATGATTTCCACTTTTCTATCAACAATTTCAGAGACTTTACCTATTCTATAAACAGAAATAGTAACATGTGTCCCTTGAATAAAGTTTTCCACCATACCATGTTTCATGAATTCAGCAGGTATTATAATTCTTGTTGCTCCTGACCCCAGCAGTCACTTATTTTCTGTTCTGTTCAATTTCAAGATTTCGTGAATGAATTTTCTCCATTTCAATTTTGTGTCTCTTGTCCGACAAACTCCAGAATTCAAATAATTCTAACTTTTTTGCATTATTTTAAAAATACTGGACAACTTCTAATTCCTTTTTAAGTGTTTCCTTTGTTGCTTTATTTTACATGCGCTGGACAACTTATTCTGTTCATAAGTGTTTTCATTAGATTGCATTATTTTACATATGCTGGACAACCTCTTATTCCGTTTACCAGAACTTCATTTTATTGCCTTATCTAATATACGCTAAGCAATTTCTTATTCACTCACAATAAATATTCTATTCATGTTTGATAGGGCTGTGAGTAAAATTTCTTCAGAAATAAGTACAGAAAACATTTAAATATGAAAGTGAAATGAATGCAATTCCCTGGGGCAAATTACTTGAGATAAAATCAGTTTGCTCAGTTTGAGATGCCATTAAAATCAATCAGTCAATCAATGAAACTAAATTATCCTGGCGGCTGTGTTGGATGTATTTTAAGTCTCCTAACACTCCAGATTACTGATATTTATTCTGAAATGAAGCACAGTATTCCCTTTGCGTAAAAACCCCGTTGAAGCGTTAATTAAAAGTAAAAAGTATTGTATAAGTATTACTAACACAGTGAACTGAACATTTTTTTGGTTTCTATTGCACATACTTGAGATAATATATAAGAATAATGTAAACTGTAATTCGTCTCAATTTAAAATATCAACTCTCGGTTTAGCATGGTGAAACAATCAAAAGGGACGATGAAGAGATAGCAATCTATTTCGATCGGAAGCTAAGGAAAAATGAATAAAGGAAGCAAGTGTATTAACAATAGAAGAAAAAAACAAGGAAAAGTAAATAACAGAGAAAAAGGTGAAAGATTATTTCAAAAAACGTTGAAAAATACAGTGAACATGACACGGTACAGTGGTCGTTGTTTTATGGTTATCGTCGAACGAAATAAACAGTTTGACTCGAGTTCACATCATGGACGAGGCTCTTTTTATTTCACATAGCGCAAATAAATTGGGAAAGGTGTGCATTTAGAAATCTGTCTTAAGTTACAGGTAAGATGTTGGCGAGAACGGGCTTTTAAACCTTGGTACTACACCCTTTCAGGGAAAAATAAAATTCTAAATTCAAATTTGTTAAACTCCACTAAGGAACTGAGTTTTGTCATCTTACGCAAGCTGAGGGGTTTGTAAACACATACAGCAGAATAACAAATGGCATTTCAAAGCACGTAAATTTTTCAAGGCGCGAATGGTGTAAAGGTTATTGTCGTTGGAATTAGACAGAAAAGTAGCTCATGGGTA
The DNA here is from genome assembly GCA_963585895.1 of Sepioteuthis lessoniana. NCBI lineage: Eukaryota > Metazoa > Mollusca > Cephalopoda > Myopsida > Loliginidae > Sepioteuthis > Sepioteuthis lessoniana. The sequence goes on along the minus strand of OY757909.1, from coordinate 62,232,320 downwards.
AAAAAAAAAGAAGAAAAAAAAATGCAGTTCAGTTTACGATAATCTTAATTTGTAATAAATATGAAAATTGCTTACATAATAATTCTCATTAAGCTTAAATGTAAGATTGTATAAGTGTTGAAAGTACAGTTAAGTATAGTTAAGATAATAATCAAACATTAACATAATAAATTAACATTAAAACATTAACATATAAATCAATTTTCAACATCAGATAACCCATAAGGAGAAAATATGCGGTTAAATAACTAAACTTTGCAAAGCCAGTGCCCTGCCAACTGTTGATTTCTATTAGTTCATGTAGGACCCACCAGGCATCGGTTCTATAAACCCCTTGTATTTGCAGTACATTCCTACGATAAATTACTTTCAGATGATCCCCCAGAGCACTTTAAGTTCCCATTGGTAACAGAAATTTTGCACGGAGTCCTCTGATACAATCTCTCAGTTACCATCTCCCGCTGACCTTCTCTCTCCTCTTTTTCAGAATCCGACCCTATCAGCTATCGCTAGAGTTAAATTCTCTACAAGGTACCCAGTATACATACAGAGCTGATGGCTATACGATTTTGCTGGTCGACAAACACCGGTATAAACATGTGTACGAGTCCATAGAGAACGTCATATATTAGTTTGTCCTCACTTCACCAGCAATAGCCAACTTGTCTTGTTCGTCTTATTTGGATGGTTTGCAGGATGGAGTGTAAGTAGCCGAACAAATGATGTATTTTTGGAACTACTCCTGGATTTGTTCAAAACCGCACGTAGCATCCTTGTGTTGTTTCTATTTAGCTTTTTTCCAAGTGTCTGTTATTAGATTCCAAGTGGTGCAACCATACCGTTATGCTGACATGGTTACAGCTCGAAAGAATATTTTTCTTTCATCAGGGTATTAGACTTTTATGTGGTCGTTAATGCGTTAATAGTAGTTCATGCTTTACGAATGCCTAGGTTGATATTGCTGTCAGTAGATAAGATATTGCTACCGAAGTAGGAAACCTTAATTCATAATTTCGTGTCACAACAGTCGGGCAAAAACTTCAGGTTATAGCGAAATATCTATTAGAGCATAACCCTTGAAATACTCTTAGAGAACTAAGGGCGTTCAGGTCATTTTAAAAATAATTGATGATTTTCTATTTCATTTTCAACATCATTTTCTTAAATAATGCAAACTATTGACAAGGTGGAGTAAACTTTGAAATGATATGAAACGTTCACTTTTTCCTTTATATTAACATGATTATAATCATGGATCACAATTACAAGACGGAGCCTATTGTTCGTGAGTCATCTAGCATAGAAATAAATCTAATATAGGTTGATTGATTGATTTTAACGGCATATCAACGTGTCTTTTATGCCAAGATTTTTCAGGATTAAAATTAATTATACATACATATTGTACCACTGTTTCTTAACATTCTTTTTATTTTGCACACGGTCTTATCCAATTAAAATTATTTATACTGATCTATTTGATCCGTAAGTCCTGTCGGCAACACCCCACAAGGCACCAACTATACGGCCACCTTCCTCCCATCACGAAAACTATCCAAGTTAGACGAACCAGACATGCAGGACACTGCTGGAGAAGCAGGGACGAACTCATAAGTGATGTACTCCTATGGACACCCACATATGGCCGAGCAAAAGCAGGACGACCTGCTTGAACATACATACAGCAGCTATGTGAGGATACGGGATGTAGCACTGACGACCTGCCGGAGGCGATGAACGATAAGGAGAAGTGGGGAGAGAGGGTCAGGGATATCCGTGCTTGCGGCACGACATGATGATGATGATGATGATTTGATCCGTAGAGGGCACCTAATAAAGTAGCTAACATGGGATATTACCTGCATATTATAAGCCCTGTCGACAGCACCCATGGTCTCATGGGATTTATTGATCGAACTTAGTGTGGTGTGTAGGTCTGAAAATTTTTATCTGGTCTCCTCGATTAAAACTTAATAGAAATGGTTCGATAAGATTTGTCACAGAAAGTTGAAGATAAGTCATTTGCTGTATCGTGACTAAGAGATGAACAAATCCGAGTTGTTCTATTATTTAACTGTAATAAATTTTGTCTTCATTTCTTTTAAGATCTTTGATCGGAAGTCAGTACAAAATTAAATTCTCAGCATGTGAACAAGACCCGGCAGCTTGACATCGAAATGTTCTTACAAATATTCCGCATTTTTCGATAATGTCAACTTGACTTTCGCTTCAAGCAAACCAATTTTATGATCATGTGAATTTTTAGAACTATTTTTTTAATTGTATCCTTTTATATAATTAAAGTTTTCTTTTACTCCTGCACACCCTCAAATTATTTTGAATCGTTTATTTCATTTTTAATCTCTCAGTTAGCGATGATAAATATTGCATATTGGGGTCATTATTCCCTTTTATTATAATATGGATTCTGAGACTTAGACTCATTGGCGATAAATGCGGCATATTAGGGATATTATTTCCTTGTATTATAGTATATATTCTAACATAATTTTATTATATATTCTTACATAAATACTTACAGATAATAAAGGCAGCATATTATTGATATTATTTGCTTTTTTATCCTCAGCTCTTAGACCAAGATTTATCGATGATAAATGTTACATATTTTCTTCTAAAATTTAAAAGATTTCTTTTCTAATTAATGCTTATTTATTGAACACACACACACACACACACACACACACACACACACACACACACATATATATATATATATATATATATATATATACTTTTGAAACTCTACCTACGCGTAGGGTATTAGTGACATAGCTGTAATCTAAACTATACTTCTTTTTATTGCAGAAATGAATGTGTGAATAACATAATTTTGTTTTGTGAGCAATTTAAATTAAATAAATTAATTTCTAATTTCAATGTTTATATGACTTTCTTGTCTCTTATAATAGATACAAATATAAGGTGATTTTTTATTGTCATAATTTTTAGGTGACCGGGTTCTTTTAGAAAATGTTTATTGCTTTGATTTCGATCTGGTTACTTTTCCGCAAGATATGAAATTTATACGCTTAAAAACAGATAAAGATTCGAATTAATGAACCTGTGAGAATCATATTAGCGGGGGAATCCCCGTGTCATGGCGACTAATGTGCTGGACTGATACATTATATCTAATTGCTCTTGTACGTTCACTTTCGGACAAATACCTTTGAGAAAGGTATAAACCCTTTTATCCTCTTAGGTTTGAATTAAATATTACCACTTCTGTTCTTCTATAAGAATTGCTTTGACATTAAATAACCTCCGATGATTGATTTGCCATTAGCTACCGAAGCAAAATAGAGTTGAAATCCAGTTTGGAATTGATCTGATAGTGTAATTTAAACAACACAGTTTTCTCGGTTTTTAGAAACAAAACTGTTAGACTTTTAAAAGAAATATACATTCGGAACTTATTTCCTGTTCCTTTAGGTAATCTCTTGAAATATATCGATTATAGTTTGAAGCTTTTCCAAGCAAGGTCGGAGCTAGAGAGTAATTTAGTGACATCCCCACACACCAAGTTCCAATATTAGCATTATTATATCCAATGATGTATTTACACAGAAGGTAAGCAAAGTAGACTCATTTACACCTGTGGAATGTCTACCAGAAATATATACACGAGATATTTAAAGACTACAAAGACGATTATCAACAGATGAAAGGTGCACATTGTTTTATCTAAAACAGTATATGAAAAGAAGTACTAAAACGGAATTTTTTGTCTTTTTTATTTAAGAAAGCCATGTCGGTCTGATGCCCTGAGACAAGATGAAGTCTCTTGCGTAAAGTGATATGAAAGGAGCGTTTTAATATTTTAAAGATAGAAACAAGGAAAAAAAGCCTTTAACATCTGAAAACAGGTGAAAGAAGAAGCCGATTTGAATAACAGGATTGACACGTGATGCCCAAAGACACGCCCCAAAATCCATGGTAAGACAATAACTTATGGTCTCAAAATACTTTCTTGATCTATTTGACAAGAAAATGGACCATAAAAAAAAGAAGAAAAGAAGAAAATACACTACAAAAAATGATGTTCAAAATACATTGAAATCCATCATCCAGGTTAGAGTAAATTTCGGTTATTTGCTTCATTATGGACTTGTCATTTACCAACTTGTAATCATTACCTACTTACTGGTTGGTGGGAGTGAAGACAAAGGAAATATAGGAGGTATGTGAAAATATGTTAATGTTTTTAATAAATTTTAATTTTCTCTATTGTTGTGTACTAAGATTTAAAATTTTATTTTGAAAGCTCGTCTTTTTTTTACGTGTGTTAGATAGGCAATATCACGTCAATAAGATCTATTTATATGATCATAGAGCTTTGAACAAAAAGAGGTCATTAATATGTATACATGTATGTATGTTTGTATGACTTAATACAGTTGAGTCACCGTGGCATAATGTGCTGGATTTCGACCTCGAAGTTAGCGTCAAATGTATGCATGTATGTATGTATGTACGCAAAATGTATGTATGCAAAATGCATGTATGTAAAATGTATGCATGTAAAATGTATGTTCGTATATATGGTTATATATATAAAATGTATGTATGCATATAAAAAAAATGTATTTTTGAAATACATATATATAGTCATCCACAGACAGACTGTTTCGTTCTATCAGAACTCTTCAGTGTGGCTAAACACGCAGGACGCTTGAAACCGGGATCGAAACCAGTCCAACTTTACGTTAGACTGTGTTTCAGACCACTCGGCCACCAAGCGGACCACTTTGCCTAAGGGAATTTTAAGGTATTTTTATTTTTAGAAACAACAGCAGCAGCCTTTGTTTACATTTTACATTTTACAACTATCTATCTATCTATCTATCTATCTATCTATAGATAGATAGATAGATAGATGTAAAATGTATGATTTAATATTTCTAAAACGTATACCTGAATCAATGTATGTATGTAAATTGTATATACGCATGTACGTAAAATGTATGCATGTAAAATGTATGTACTTATATATGCCTGTATATATGAACAATGTATATATGTATATACACCGGGACATTGGCCCAGCGGTTAGAGTGTTCGCCAATGGCCCGGGAGATCTGGGTTCAATCCCAGGTCGAGTCATACCAAAGACTTTAAAAATGGAACTTGATACCACCTTGCTTAACACTCAGCATTATAAGGTACGGTTCAAGGGTAAAGTGGAGCAATCCAGGGAATGGAGTAGCGCCCTCCCCTACACCTTGGTGTAGTAGCTATCGAAAAGGGAGCCTTCGGGTCACCCTCGACTATGGTCGCTAACTTTACTTACTTATATATGTATATAAAATATATGTATTTATGGAAAATGTATATATATATATATATATATATATATATGTACGTATATAGAATATATATATATATATATATATATATACATTTTCCATTAATACATATTTCTTATATATATATATATATATATATATATATATATATATATATATATATATATATAAAATGTATGTTTGTATATTTGTAAAATGTATTTCTGTATCAATGTATGTATGTAAAATGTATGTACGGATGCATATAAAATGTTTGCATATATTTAAAACGTATATATGTATGTAAAATGTATGCAAGTAAAATGTATATATAGATGTTTGTATGCATATAAAATGTAAGTATATATATACGTCTATATATAAAATGTACACGTCTTAGTCACGAAGCTAGTTCTTACCTGATGTCCTTTAAAATATAACTAAAATTGAACGTACATATTAATTAGGTTTCAGTTGAACAGATCAATTATCTTATTGAATTATACAAATAGATAAATATGTTTTTAATCGAAAATTTGCACTTAAAGCAAGCAGATTTTCAGAGGAAATGAAAATAAATATTCTACATATAAGAATGGATTACTTTGGCTTCCTAATAAATCAAAACCTACAAATAATGTTCCTTAAAACCGACGTACAAAAGCTTTTTAGCCGATCATTAACATCCAAAATCTTCTATTTTAGCAGCAATTTGACTTAAAGCAATCGTTAATAAAATGTCTTGCATCATAACCTTTTCTCCTTATTTATTATGAATTATTTCAATATTTTTCATCAGTTAATAGATCAAATGTCCCTCTTTACAGACATAATTATGATATGATAATTAAAATTCATAGTTTTTCCTAAACAGAAACATCAAGTCCTACCACTTTTAACTATGTCATGAGTTGCATACATACATACATACATACATACATATATATATATATATATAATATAATATAAATAGATAATTTTTTGTAACCCATTCTATAATTCTACTGGAGTGAAAACCCTAGATAATACAATTTGCAAATATAACAATATTACACACACTCATATCTGGGAATATATTCTTAAAAAAAGAGAAGAGGCTAAAAGCCTACGTACTACTTGAAAATAATCAACCAATAAAGCATGCCGCGCCATAAGAAAAAAAAACACGGACAGAATTCCTTAAGCTAAACGTAAGAGTGCTCAATACGCTAAGTAAAGAGAAATATGATTGCTAGCAAAGTCAGAAAAAAATCTACTTTGGTTTCACCTAAATGGATTATCAGGACATTTCTGACCAAAAGAGGGTAGGAAAAAAGTACGTTTTATTGATTTAAAACCTGCGAGGAAGAATGAAATCAGCATAAAAAATCTAATAAATAAATGAATAAATAATTGAATAAATGAATAAATAAATCATTAAACAAAAACTAATAAATAAGATAAAATTAAATTATGACTTATCTACCAAAAAGCAAACTTTTCTGGTACCTACAAACATAAAGTATTTCCGTCCTTTGATTAAGTAATTCGTTTGGATTATTGTTTGAAGTTATGGAAAGTTTCTACTCCATTCATAAATTGTAAATTTTATCCCTCGTTTTATACTTCAACATTTTTTTACTATCTCCCATTTTGATATGGAATCTGTATCAAGAGTTTTCTTAATTTCCTACAGATAATTAGATTGACTAGTTCTTTGTCTCTATATCTCATGTGCAAAGCTACTTCTATGATTGTAATATCTTTTTTTGAAGGAGCTCTGCGAGTAACCGCTGTATACCTTTTTAACATTTCTTTTATCTTCACTATCGTTAGGTCCACGACTATATACCTTTACTTTATAGGAGGTTCCCGTGGCGTAATGGTTGTCGTCGTAGGAAATGGACACGGCGACACTAGTTCAAATCCTGGACGAGACTGATTGCATTTCACATAGCACTAATACCTTCGGGAAAGGTATGAATCCAATTATTCTGCCTCCAGCTATGGGTAAATAGTAGGGCAGAATTGGTTCTTCAGTCTTGGTGAGGCAACTAGTCTAGGAGAAGGAAAACTCTGAATTCAAACCTGTTAAACTCCGCTTAAAAATTGACCTTGTGTCATATCCTGCCAGAGCGGAGGGGTTGGGTAAATATGATATACTTGGGTAAATATATTTATACTTAATACACTCAAGTTAGCACATCCCCTTGAGGGGGCAATCAGTTTTATCTGTACAATTGCATTTAAAAAGCTCAGTACCTTGATTATTCCAAAGTATTTTAATGTTACTTTTATTAACTAAACTTGGAAAATTAGGCAGATCACTGGAATTTAATTCAACCTGTTCTATTAGATATTTTGTAGAAACTATTCAATGAAAGAAAGTGTTATGATGTATATAGTTCCGTAAAACACGGATACGAAACGGCCCCATGAAAGTGAGGCCGGCTCTGTAGGTTTAGCTCCCTTGGATGTAAATAAACAGACTCCTTTACTAGATAGCTTGCATGTTCACATGTTATTTATTATCGGCACCAGAACAGAAAGTTTTTCTTTTATAATCTAAATTTTTTCCCCATCTTATTGACGACGCCTATATTATTCGGTGGCGTAAATCATACAATGATCCTTGTTCTGCTCTACATTTACGTTGATCAAATACATCATCTCTAGATTTATTAACTAGTTAAGTATCATAACAATCATTTTTAACGTCGCTTCGAGTTCGTGTTTATTCTGAGTCAAGATATCACGGATGAATTAATGGAAAATCTAATTATAAAATCATTATGTATGTGATTAAAAACCTGTTTAAGATGATTATAACTTTTATTAATTTAAGATGGGACTTGGTTGTGGTTTCTAAATGAGGCCATGATACAGTTATGCAAATTAAATGTAACATCTAAATTATCAATTATTTTTGGATTAGTTTGGATGTCCAACTTGAATCCAAACATTGAAAAACCGGTGTAATTTCTATCTGATTATATCATCTTTTCTAGGGGTACAGTTATCCACGATAATCAGTCTATCATCCATATAAAGCGCATGGGTACGTGGTTCAATGGTACTATTGAGGTTATATAACAATATGCACCCTATAAATTCAGACAGTTGTAACCGTTGAATACACCCATGGGATTATCAAAGTTGCCACTCACGCCTTTTTTAATCCACAATTCCTCATTATGGTACGATATTGATTTTTGGCAATGCTTAATGATATTCATTTTATTCTTAACGTATTGAGCTCTATATGCTACTAAGTTACCTTTAATTCCTCATCAAAATCTTTTTCCTTAATAAACAAGTAAAAAACCCAAATATCATATTTAATAGAAGAGCATTTATCATTATTATCATAATCCCTAAACCATTTGACTCAGTTCTAGGTGCCGTGCAATTGATCTATATTTAGAGCTGTTCTAAGCTTAGCGCATACATCTAGCAAAACGATTTTACTAATTTTTCCCATTTGTGTTTTGGGAGGATTATTTAGTTTACATGTCAGGTTATTCTGAAAATCACACTTTTGATACTTAAGAGAAATGATGTATGTTTTAAAATAAGATTTCTCTATCCTATTCTCTACCTATAATTTATAAGCTAATGATTCAGTTTCTTTATTCAAAACAGCTTCCAAATTAGATAGGACCTTTTTGAAATGCTGATAATTTCTTTATGTAACATCTACTTACGTTTATTTTATTCTTACTAGTGTTTTTTTTATCAATAAAATGTAGTTTGGACCAACCCTCCTTTGGTAAAAAAAATGTCCTCATGATGCGTTTAGGTAAAACCTTGGTAGATTGTTTTTTGATTCTGCAAGTATTCGTGTATATATATATATATATATATATATATATATATATATATATATATATATATATATATTTAAAACATAACCCAGGCGAAGATATCTTCCTCTCTTTGGGTTAGATAGTATCACCTCTTTTCTTCAATAAGGATAGCCTTGACATTAAATAACAGAAGAAGGTTGCCACGCCATTATACTAAGAAACCAAACAAACTTAACCAAAATCTTTGAGTTCATTTGTGATGCACAGTGTGTTTGAGAAAAGTCAATATAATTTCGTAGTCTAAGATCCAGACAAATTTTCATTCAAATGATTTCAGATTTTATATGTTTACAAACAACTCAAAATCCTATTTTAACTTTTTCAACGTTTTTTTTCCCCCGATGCTTGATATATCTATACCTGTAACATTTATACATTATATATAGTTTTCTGCGTTATTTTAACATATGCAGTGACATCACAGATCACATGAACGAGAATTAGTCAAGTTATTAGATTACGAATTTATATCACTTTTTTTCTGAAACACACCGCATACATAGACCACGACAGTTTCCCCCTTTTATATAAAAGCAGTTTAACAATTCCAATTAAAACTAATTCTATTTGTTAGTTCATTATCCAGTCTTCAAAAAGTTTGAAAACATGGACGCATGTGTTCATATCACCTGATCTATGACGCCAAAACTCAGGCAAAAAGATCACTATCTTAAATCAAACCCGGGGGATAATATATCAATCAATCAACAAGCATAGCACGACCACGCAAAGTAATCGAATGACAATAAGGTCGTTCACAAACTGGATGAAAGAAACCAGCTCATTAGAAATCGTAAAGTGAACGGAGAGTTAGAAGATACTCTTCGAACAAAAAAATCGATGAGAAGAGACGTTGATGGCAGGAACCCATGCACTAAGACCTGTAAAACAAGTAAAAAAAAATCTATATTAAAATTTAATTCGTTTGCAATATATATATGTATATATATATATATATATCATTCAATTAATATGGAGACACTTTTAAAACAAACACACTTGTTTTCGCAGAATTTTTATACGAAGATGTAAACTACAAAGTGTTTTGAATTCGTTTATAGCAAAAATTACATTAATCTCCCAAAGATATGTGTTTTTATTGCAAACAATGTAAAATTTACAGAGGAATATGTGATGTGTATGGAGATGCATGTTTTTGTAAAAAAAACAAAAAGTGTACAAATCGGTTAAGCATTGGTTTGTCATTACAAGGCTACTTTGAAACGGTGGTCCTTAGAGAGGAAGCTCTCTGATTCTTGGGTTAAGTAAAGGTTGTCGGTGCAGCGGTCAGTGATGAATGTCATGCTGTCCGTCATTTGCGACATGAACGAACCAATGGCAATTGATTTCCTTTAAAATTTGCAACTAAGAACACTGTTCGCTTTTATTAACTCCTTAGGCAAAATTCGACTCATTCATTGAATGAATCTCGTATATATATATATATATATATATATATATATATATATATATATATATATATATACCTTTAAGAAGAACAAAAAAAACGATCACACTAGGATTATACATTTATTTTCATCCTGTTAATGGTATTGATATGAATCAATGATACCAAAAATTACAGGACATCTTCAGATCCAAAGGATATAATTAATACAGCCAGGAAAATTTAAATGTACATAGTTGAATGATTTTATTGTCCTGGCAGAATTATTCCTGACTCTGGTTTAACTGGACTGAATAACACACACACACACACACACACACACACACACACACACACACACACACACACACATATATATATATATATATATATATATATATATATATATATTGAAATGAATAGGTCCAGATTTACATTTTTTTCTTATTATTTATTTTGTTCTTACCTATCTTTCTAGTTTTTACTTTCGTCAGAGAGTATTAATTGATTTTGTCAGCGTACTTTTTGGTTTACGGCTATGTGTTTTCGTGGGTGTGCTACATTTTCCCTAATTAGTCTTTGATAGTTGATATGGCATAAAGTTTATTGGTTCTTTTACTCTGGAAACATATGCAAGAACAAAATAGATTTTTCAAAAATGTAATCCTCTTAGTTGCCCTATTCATTAAAAAATATTTTCTCTCTTTGTACCAACAAAAAGAATACATGCGTATATATATATATATATATATATATATGTGTGTGTGTGTGTGTGTGTGTGTGTCCGTGTGTGAGTGTGTGTGTGTGTGTATAATCAAGTTATGCTGTCTACACGGAGTGTCCTGAAACTTCCTCGACATCCATACCTCTCCTCCCTCGTTCCTGACAGGTCTTCTAGCCTGCATCTTTTGTCCACGAAGAACTGATATAAGTCTTTGCTAGTCGGATAACACTTGCACGTCTATGTGCAGGAGTCCATAGGAAAATGTCACAAATAAAATTATAAAATGATTAGGGGATCCCGTTGATTATTATAATAGTGAGTTATTTCCTATCAATATTTACTAGTCGACCGCAGGATGGCGAAAAAGAAAAGAACATATATGAGAAAGGAAATCGTTGTTAGTAAAAAGACACACGGAAAGAAAGGCTATAAGGAAGAAACCAATGGGAAAATGAACTGGGGATTCCCCCAAGCCAACGCCGGGATAGCAGGCTCGATAGAACGGTGATGGTTGAAGCGTATTTTTAGTGTTGTAGTATTACAAACGTCTACTTGTGAACATAAGCGTTTCAAACTTCTATTCGATGCTGTGGTAGCGATTCAAATTTACCCTTGCTTTACCAGCAGTGTCTCGCATGTTTTATTTATTTTACTTGAATACTTCGTGAGATGGGAAGCATATTGCCTTACAGCAGCTGTTTTTTGCGGTGTTGCCTCCAGGATTTTATTTAACGCAGCTTATAGCATCCATGTATCTTTCCCATGCGTTTATCGTTCTCTATGCGTTCTTTTAGCAGTGCATCCATTATACATATTAATTTTGTCGGGCAGTGCCAAGAAGCCGTGGCAGTTCGATATCTCTTTCAATTCCGTCTTTCCTATTCATTGCCTATCATTTTCATTTTATTGCTATCAATATATTTAAACTCGACCGACATTCCTTGTTACCAACTTATTCACAGAATTCTTTTATTTCTCATTTTATTGAATTTTCCATCAGTATGTTACCGCCAACCATTCTTAAGTTCCGACTGCACCGTTTTGATTTCTTCGCTTAAATTTCTTGTGTTACTGTATTTTGGTTGAGGAATAAGTCTGCTCTTTCTGCGCAACAGTTAAATCCAACTCTTTCTTGAAGCGTTTATTCTACATTTCCTGCCACAACGAATGAAGTTTTCATATTTATTTATGTTTACTAACATTTTTTCGTGTAGGCTTTGTTTGACATGACGAAGGTTTAGTTTTGTCTTGTACGCTGATTTAAAAAAAATGCGTATTTTTTTCATTTCTATTACGTCTGTTGTTGCCGATTTTAGTTTGACAATCATTATTCTTTGTTTCTCATGCTACGTTTTTTCCCCTCTTTCTTTGCTTTATTTCCATCTGTGCAATGCAAAATAAAATCTTCCTTCCAAAGAATTCTTAAGAATCAGGCGCCTCTTGAGAAGCAGGGCAAAATCTTGAGAGCAAAAATAAAGGCCAGCCAATTTTAGCATGTGGCAATGTAACAATTTTACTAAACGTACATGACCCATTATACATCGGTAGCTTCTCAATATTTTTATTAAGAAGTACTTGTTTCTGCCTAATGATGACAACTATAAACAAAATATCGTGCATAGATGTTAAAATGGCTTCGTCTTTAAGGCTAATGATGCGAAAATCTGAGGTGTCTCATCTTGTTCTAAAAACTATAATAGAATATTGATAAAGAAAACCATATGAATAATGATGATATTGTTATATAGAATAGTTTTAATTGGCAATTTTCGCACTTGTAAGCTCTCTCTTTCTCTCTCTCTCTTTCTCTCTCTCTCTCTCTCTCTCTCACACACACACTATATATATATATATATATATATATATATATATATATATATATATATATCAGTACTTAAATAATGTGTATAGCAGTATGAACATAGACATACCGTGTGTATGAATGCGTTAGCAATGTTTGTGTATGTCTTAGATATCCCGAAGTATACTTACGATAACGATGGAAAAATCTATCTCCAAATAATATACATTAGTAAAAATATTTTATTGACAGAGAAAATAAAAACGAACACTGGTGGAAAAAATTGTTTCTCAAATTGTAATAGTAACAAAATTAGAAGAACTTCTTCCTAATCAATTAAATACTCTTAAACTGCATTTATATTTACCGGAGTCACTTTTATTTATAACAGCATCACTATTGTGCATCAATTGCTTCTACCTCATTATAATAACAAACTGAAAATTAAAATCTAGTCTCGCATTCTAGTTTGCTAATGAAGTTAATATGATGAAAAAGGTTCTAAGACTAGTTATTCCAAACAATATCTTATTCCAATGACAATGAATAGAAAGTGCTTTGATGCACGATCATCTTGTTGTCTATTCTTGTGTTTTTTTTTTGTTTTGAAATACATAAAAGACTAATGATATAATTAATGAAATCACTTTTTTTATAACAATGTTTAAACAAAAGAATGCATTTTTTAATCCATTTGGATCAGGGTTTTTTGATGAAGCTCAGGATTATTCACGTAAAGCACTATCCGCATTCACCAGATATTTTTGGAGCTCATGTCCTGAATGGAAAATTCATCTCCATGCTAAAATAAAAGAATTTCGCAACATTAAATTTGACGGCACAGCTTCATATCATATCGAAAAATCAATTAAAGTGGTGTTTTGACCAATGAAAAGCTCGATGAAATAAGTATGTCGAAATCCAAAGAGTTTATTTTGAAGAAAATTTACGTTTTATTTATTGTCAAGGTTATTATAGCTTTGGTTCTGTTACTTATCGAACACACCGTTTATCTGTAATATTTTTCCGGTTGAAATTAAAGCCTTAAAGAAATTACGATGTGAATGATCTAACCTTAAAATAGAACAAAAAATACGATTCACCAATTTCATGACTGTAAGATTAGGATTGACTAATACATGAAATCGATTTATACATTCACACTCAAACATGGGCCAACAGCCTTATTTATTAGCTCAGAAATATTCTGTTGGTTGGTTTACAAATGCAAACTTTGAGTAATTTACTTAACTTGGCTTAGTTTGGCATGAAAAAAGAATAATGGGAGCACTCAGTGCGAATAAAACTCGCTAGAAATGACCGCGAAAGATTTTGACCTTCAAAGATGTAATGGTTAAAAATCACGGCAGTTACTTCATTCAGATATATTAGATTTCGAATATGACAACAAATTTTCTATGGCCATATTTTTCATGTGTCAAAACATACACCGACTTCACTAACAAGAATATGCCTAGATATATCGCATCTTGTAATACTGCAGTTTAACACGCCCACTCGCCGGAGCATAGATCCCCTGTAGAGGGCTAATACACCTTTAAAAAGTGGTGTCCTTGATATGACACAAAACTGCATTAGATAGTGAGGATCCAGATGTGAAGAACAGTGGAGAGTGGAGTATACCTTCATTGTCATTATATCTTAGTTAAACCTTACCCAGGGAACTAATATCTGTTAGATTCCCATCCATAGGTCAAATACAACTGTTTTAAACTAATTCGTACCCAATTGGATCGTGTAAAAAATCTCCTAAAAATAACTTCATAAAAAATATAAATATGAACATAGAATAAACGTCGTTCCTTAAACTGTTGACATAAAATAATTTTAGGCAGGTTAACATGTTCAAAAACGAAAACTGTCTGGTTTGTGCCGGGATATGATCTACGCTGAACTACAATTCGGACAAGTTTAGTAAATAAAATACAATAAACAACAAATCTGTGAAAAGAATATTTTAGTTTTATCATTGTTAGAAAGAGTACACATTGTCAATTTTGTCATTTTAAATACACTTCGGCATCTACACTTCGTCTATATTGAAGATATCAACATAGCCAAACTACGTGAGTGTGATATTGTTGCCATGCGTCCACATCACTAAAATACGTTTTCGAATTCATTTCCTTTCTGATTTCTATTACATGTGAAACAATAAATGCATATTATGTTCGTCTCTTTCGTTGTTCGGTAGAACATGATTAAAACACAGGGTGTCTTCTCAAACTACCTCAAACGCTTTTTTGTCGCAATAACATTTCAGTTATTGGCACATGGGAAGTCAATTTACAAATGAAAAACCAGATATACACTAATATTTTAACCATTGTGTAAACTAGTCTAAGAGAAAGAAAACTCTGAATTCAGACCAATTAAACGCCGTTTAATAAATTGATTATGCGGAGGTGTTAGTAAATACATATATCTTAACTATTTACAAAATTACTCGAATTTACAACAATTGGACTAATATTATATATTTCACTCGCTGTTCTCAAAACATCATTTTATAATGAGAGAGCAGATTTAGCATGAATAGCCTAGTGGAACCTATGAATTATCACAATCTATTATTGGAATTCAGAGTTTTCGATCTCATATTGCAGTTGCCATATCAAAGTGAAAAAAAAAACTCTGCCCAGTCGGCTGGGGCTTTAGAATACACCGACTGCTTCTCTGCAGAGGGGTAAGACCACCCGCCAACGAGTGTCCTGGATATGACATTAGACAATCTGATGGTGAGGTTCCAGCTATGCTGGAGCTTTGGGGAACGCGGAGTACCCCTTTATTGCCATCACTCCCAGGTCCACTCTGGCCCGGAGTGGTAGCACCTGATAAGGTTAAATAGAACCAAACTGTGCTTCTTTCACTATACTGATTTTTGCATTTAAACTGCATACTAATGCTGAACTGAATTGTTTAAAATAGAAACTATTTTGACATTTAAACTGCGTAGTAATGCTAAATTGAATTGCTCGAAATAGAACTGTTTTGACGTTTAAACTGTTTATTTATGCTGAACTGAATTATCTGGAATAAAACAGTTTGTCATTTATTTCTGTGTATTGTCCAGTCGGCTAGGGCAGTAGAATACACTGACTGCAAGCCCCACCCCCCAGTGAGTGTCCTGGATATGACACAAAACAGTCTGATGGTGAGGTCCCAGTAATGCTGGGGCCTTGGGGAATATGGAGCACCTCTTCATTGCCATTGCTCCCAGGTCCACTTGGCCCGGTGTGGTAGCACCTGATAGGGCCCTATCTATGGGTAAAATAGAACTAAAGCATAACTATGCTAAATTGAATTGTTCGATTAAACTAAATAGCTTAAAATAGAAATGTTTTTGACAATTAAACCGTATTTACATTTAGATTGCATGCTTATGCGAAACTGAAATATTTGAAATTGATGTGTTTTTGACATTGAAACTGTACTTACACTAAAATGAATTGTTATATATAACTGCTTGAAAAATCTGAATAGTTTGAAATAAAAATGTTTTTGACAAACTGTGTACTCATGCTAAACTGAATTTTTTGAAATAGAACTGATTATTTACATAAAATGGATTTGGCGTTAAATAACCTACACAGGTTGATATGCCATAAAACCAAACCAAACCAAACCAAACCTGAAAAAATCTACTATTCCTATAGCGGGTGTTTTGGTTGGGTTTCTTTGTTTTACGACATATCAATATTCGTGGCTTATTTAATGCCAAATTCATCCTTGTAGGACAATATGGTACAATTTAAAAAAATACGTGAAGGGGGCAAGGGTTTTATATCTTTCTCAAGGATTTAGTTTGAAAGAGAACGTCAGAGTGTTTAATTCGAAAGTAAACGTTACCTGGACTCTTACTCGTTTACAAAAAGAAAAGACGGTTTGTTGAATATATATATATATATATATGTAAGTTGGCGACCATAGTCGAGGGTGACCCGAAGGCTCGCTTTTCGATAGCTACTACACCAAGGTGTACGGGAGGGCGCTACTCCTTTCCCTGGATTTCTACACTTTACCCTTGATCCGTACCTTATAATGCTGAGTGTTAGGCAAGAAGGCATCAAGTACCATTTTTAAAGTCCTTGGCGAACACTCTAACTATTATGCCAATGCCCGAATCAGATTGATACAAAGTGTGTTATAACAACGAGGAAGAAGTGCTGCTTAAAATTGTATATTGCAGACTCGATTTTTTTTGGGTGTGGAATACAAAATTCTTTCCATACACGTATAAAACAGACTATCAACCACTTACTTACACACACTTAGGAAAATTTCGTTTAGCTTAACGGTTATCGGTGAAGAAAATGCACTCAGCGTGTTGAGTTTATATCTTGAACGAAGTTGTTTGTTTCTTTCCTATATTCCCCCACAGCAATGACTAAATAGTAAAGCAGATTCGCTTCTATAGCCTTGGAAAAAGAAAACTCAGGATTTAAGACTAGCTGTACTCCACTTGACTTCGTGTCATAATCTATCCATGCCGGAGAGATTAAGTAAACACACACACACACACACACACACACACACGTCAAACGACATATTTTTGTTTAAGCGTACGGAAAACTTTATTTTTGACGATCAATAATACATGTATGTACTTGTGTTGTTATTTCGTAAACTATGCTTGCATGCAGGAAGTTGTCCAGCTTACCAATAAATTTTATTCTCTTACTCCAATGTTGAAATTCAATAAAAACCCTTGACAGCGCATAAGAATTTATAGGTTGTCCAAAAAGGTTACAGAAAATTTACAAATTACGTCTCAAAATTTCCGATCTTCAATTTTGATTAGATAAAAACAAAGTATTAATTAGCGAATTTGATGAATCAAATTGGGGGATTTGTACCAAGCAATGAACTGAAATACCTGCTTTATTTAAGTCAATGTAAAGACAACACATTCCCTTTTCTATTAAGCTACATCAAGCCTATAAAAATAAATAAAGCCTTCGGATAAGCGGAAGTTTTTACTCATTTTTTAATTCCCTATTTAAATCATCGAATATTGATCGAGATTTAGTTGCTCGTTTATTGTTGGGAGAAAAATATAATGTAAGAGCTAAGACTTGGTTATTTTGTTTTTCATTTTCTAAGCGTTGCCTTCGCTGCAGGCTCTCAAATTCCATCATATTAGCTTTGAATACACAACCTACCCTTTCATTTGACGTTTGGGATTAGAATACGCTGACTGTATCCACTGCATAAGGGTTAGCATTCCACCAAAAGTGGTGTCGTGGGTATGACATTAAACTGTATCTGGTGCTGAGGATCCACTTCTTGAAATCTAGGCCGTGTTGAGTACCCCTTCGGTGCAATTACTCTCAGGCTCACTCTGAGTTGGAGTTCTAGAATCTGTTAGAGTCCTATTTACTACCAAGTAAATCCGTTTGCAAATATTTGGATTAGATAGAAAGACATTATATCATATTACCGTTTGAAAAAAACCCACTTTGGAATCAATTCATATGTGCAATATAAACGTAAGCAGTTCTTTGAGTTTAAGCATAAAATTACCCCTGACTGTGTGACATGCCGTAAAAATCGATGATTCAATCAATCAATTATAATCTAGCTTGTTTATAACTATGAAAAAAATACATTGTTCATTTGTTACCAGCCCTACTATGTTACTTTTCCACGTCTTCTAATTTGAGATTAATTCAAAATTTATAAATAACCTTCTTGATGAACGTGGAATCAAGGCAAATGTTTTTCTTTTAATTGTTTTTGGACTCAATGATATGTTATCCAAACCTGGTTTTGATATTTGCCGGTACACTAACTTTAGAAGAACAAATTTCATGACCATAACACGGAATTTGTATCATCCATAATAACGAATCAATATCTAACGCTATCTGTTTTATTTACATCGAAGACAAGATTCATTCAGTTGAAGATTTTAATCAATACGATTAAAATTGTGATGGTCATCATATGGTATTCCACGAGAAGCCGGAATTTTGAATATTTTGTTATCTTGTGTTCCAAAAAAATTGATTGAAGATTAACTAGTTTCATTCTACGTTCTTCAGGAACGACACCTATGAGACAAAATATATCAATTTTAATAGTGACTAAATGTAAAAGTAGCATAGAAGTGAGGCTTACTAATGTACAAGTCTTATTTCTTTAGAAGTAACCATGTATGATCCATCAGTGGTTGTACCTTACTTTTTTTTATCATCCTTCGTATTTCAATTAGGATTAATTTAATCAAAATATGTAGTCAAAATATATTGTTTGAATTTTTATATTAACCTCCTTATCCAAACTTTTTCAATTTTGTTGATTCGAGTTCTTTGCATTTGGCATGGATATTTAACATACAGGTAACTTGGTTGAAATCCCTTTAAATCCCTCACGTAAGCAGAATATAATAAAAAATGAAAGAAAGAAAGAATTAAGGGAGGAAATGAAGATAGAAGGAAAACATAGGAAGAAGAGTAAAAGTAAGTAAAGTTGGCGACCGTAGGCAAGTTGGCGACCAGAAGGCTCCCTTTTCAACAGCTACTACACCTAGGAGTAGGGGAGGGCGTTACTCCTTTCCCTGGATTGCTCCACTTTACATTTGACACGTACCTTCCACAAGGAAGAAAAAAAGCAAAGAAAATAATAATAAAAAAAAAAAAGAAATTGAAAAAGAGAAAAAAAGTAAAGCTTAAAAAGGAAGACAATGGAATATAAAGAAATATAATGAAAGATGAAAAGACAAAGATTGTACGAGAGAGAGAGAGAGAGAGAGAGAGAGAGAGAGAGGTATTAATTTATATCATCGCCTGATTATTGTATATTAAAGAAATCGTGAATTTATTTGAATTTTAGCAAGATTATTAATTTTAGATTAGCTGACAACATATTTACCTGAATAATAATAATAATAATAATAATAATAATAATAATAACAACTCCGTAACCAAAAATTGAATCCCGTGAACATACATCAAGAGTTAAACTATTTTATGGACAGCCACAGATTAATATATTTGATTGAAAAATTTCAATGAACTAAAGTTTTCTAATAAATACTACCGAATAACATCAGTTTCGTTTGGATAATATTTTGCAAAAAATAAAAATCCTGTATTTTTGGTTTAAAGATATTCATTTTCTTCGATTGATCGTATCAGGTTATTTTTGCCCAAAAATTTGGGAGTTACATTAATTGTATATTTATATGTACATTTTTATGTTATTATTTTTGTTGCAGTTTTGTTGCATATTGGTTATTTAACTTTGGTTTGGCAACCAGTCAATGAGAAAGATGACTTCGAAATAACCAACATTGCTAGGCTTAAAATTGACTTTGTATCACATCATACCCATGGAAGAGGATTTAGATAAAACAGATATGTAGTGGATGTTTTTAACCTAAAGAATTGCCCTTCTAAATTAAAAGACCCAATGTTCTGTATACTTTTATTCTTCGGGTACTGATTTAATCTAACAGTTAATGATCATGATCGTCTTTTATCTCTAAAACCCAGACAAATGTTTTTTTTTTCTCGCTCTTTTCTACTTCAAATTTAACTGAAAATATTTCTGTATATTTTTTGTATATGTTCAACATGTTTTTTTCACCATTTTCTTTTCATTTCTTAATTTAATAGCGTTACCGTTTTTTCACGATCCATCAAATAGTATCCAAATTAGTCCGTTCACAATCATTCCCTTTTTGTTCTCTTGTGGTTCGGAAAACCAATGGTTTCTTTAAATGTCTTATACTATGCTGACTCTTGCATAAAACACAATCTCTCTCACTCTCTTTCTTTCTGTCTTTCTTTCTTTCTTTCTTTCTTTCTTTCTTTCTTTCACTCACGCACACTCACATACATATGTCAGGCAACGTGGTTTCTATAAATACAAATGAGAAATCATGTTGTTATAACACGAAATATAATTAATGTGCTCTTATGATAAATACATACTGATTATTGTTTTGTTTTTTTATTAAACTTTGCTTTGTCTGTCGCACTGTTCTTAGATTGTTTACACTAATTATGCCAATCAAGTGATCCACCATCAAAGAAGGGGAAGTCCCTTGGTTGTAATGATTAACGTGCTGGACAGAGAAATCATAGTAAGCAAAAGTTAGCAACTCCTTAATCTACCTTCAGCTTTGTATTAAAGTATAGCCCAAATGTTTTTCTACAAGGATGGAGTTGGAATTAAAATAATCAACTAAAATTGATAAGCCATTAAACAAAAAGAACTGAAACCAAACCATTTAAGTTCTGAAAAGTCCCATTATGTTTCCATTGTGATTTGACAGTGGTACATTTAAAACACACTTCTAACTACTCGTTGGGGCTGAGGATACGTGAATTACATCTCTTGCAGAAAAATAAGACCAGCCACAAAAGAAGGTTTTCTGAGTATGAGACTAAACCATATCTGATGGCGAAGTCCCAGTTCTGGATAGATGGGGAGTGTGGATTTCCCTTCATTAGAATTACTCATAGGTCCACTCTTATCACTAGTAGTAGTATCTGTAAGAGTTCCATGCATGGGTCAACTACATCTATTTAAATTGTTCGTATTTAGTTTAAATACTTGATGCCATATAATTATGAATTGTATCAAAAATATTTTCGAAAAGTTCTACTTGTTTGCAAAGGATTATCATCAGTCAATTGAAACCATATAACTGTAATCAGACATATGACTATTATCAAATAGAAATAATTACGTGAAACCTTATAATTATTTTTCTTATAGAAGAATACGTTAAGAAGTATAAGAGTGTGAAATAAAACAATAAAAAACGAGGGAAAACCAAGAAAAAGCAAAAGCTCAAACATGAAAAATATAAAAATACAATAATCGCTATTTCCTGGCCTCTGGCCATAAGATAACCACAGACGGGTTGATATGCCGTTAACATCAATCAATAAATCAATTAAGTATGAGAATGATGCACAAGCCCTGAACCTATATCGCTTACAATGGTTTAAGTTAAGACATAAACCCTAGGCGTTAATAATCGACGATTAAGAAAAGAGTGTTACAAACGCTAAATATCTTGCAATCTTCCATAACGCCACAATGAGGCAGATTAATTATCGATTTAACGGAGAAAAGTATCTTTGATAGAAAGAAAAAGAAAAAAAAAGAGAGAGAGAAAGACGATGAACGAAGATAAAAATGTGCTAATAGAATATACAAATATCTTGGCAAAACATCAACAATTACATGAGTGAATCTTCTAGATGAATATAGACTAAAGTTTACTGACAGCTACATGTAAAAAAAAAATAAACAATATAAGGCAAAAAATACTATATATAAGACAAGTGCATTAAGTACACTACAAAATGCTATTGAACATATTTCCAAAGCCCGGATGTGTTCAGGCCGCCAAAGATATTATCAACGGCATACACATTAATTGACTAATTGTTGAATTAATTAAATCGGAAATCTTTTCCTCAATATCACACAGTGCATCTTTTCTTTTTTCATCTTGGATTTAATTATTCTCTTGAAGTTTGACCGATAAAACTATATTAATCTAGTTATATGCAGGTGCGTTGCAATAGCTACCCTATTTCTTCTTGCATAAACACATGAAGAAAATTATGTGGATCGTGTTCAATTTGTTTGCGAAAAAGCAATAGTTTGTTTTGAAAATATATGCCCTTTAAAAATTGTTGTTAGTGACTGAGCTGGCACACTGTCAGAAATACGGGGCACTCAGTATGAATCAAATTCACTCCAATGATCAGCTAGATTGACTTATAAGCCGTTACCTTATGCTAAGTGTCTTTGTCTCAAGATTGTTGAAGAAACATCTCACTCAGTCAACTCAAAATGATGGATACTTATCGACATAGATCGATAAAATAAGCTTACGTCCCAAAGAAGCAGAAAGATGACAAAACATAATATGAAATTTCAATAAAAAAATAACCACGTGGATCATATTTTAATAAGAGTAATGTGATATTGTTTTGAAGAAGTAATAATTTACAAGAATGGACTGTTTGATTGGTTGATTGGTTGATTGATTTAATGAATTTTACGACATATTGACTCGACTAGGTTTATTTTATACTTTGTGGTTATTGGAATCCTGTTCAATATATGTTCTCACTTATACTTTCGTGTTGTTCTTTCAAACACTTTTTTTTGCAAACGATCACATCGAATACGAATATTTTTAGACATACATCTCTTGATCATGGATGGGACCACAATGGTCTTTCCCATTCTGAATCAATGTAGATAAGGAATCAATGGGAATGAAGAGGTACTCCAAATTCCACAAATCTATTGAACTAGATACTTACCATTTGATAACGTTTAGTGTCATACATAGAGCGCCTTTTAACGGATCTTACCCCTCTGCAAGAGCTCCAATCTGTGTATTTAAGTTCCACCGACAGGGATATATATTTTTTGTGTAGCTTACCGATATTCATCTAATCATTTATCCGTTGTTGTTAATCTGAGCTAGTCTCAGCAATCCTATTTAAACAATGCTTCTGTCATTTCTACGGGAAGACTACAAGAATACATTGAAAACAATACAAAAAAAACAAAGCACAAAAAGCAAAAACATTACAATTCAAAAGAAGTAAAATAAATACGCGACCCATAAATAGTTCACAGTTTATTAATGTTTGTTTTTATTATCCTTGCTACATTCTCTTTTTTCTTTATTTTTCTTTTCTCTGTTGCTAAAGTCAATACAGTTTTCCTTTTCTCTGTATTTTTAACCAATGTCTTTCTAACTTCACTGAATGTCATTCTTTTTTTTTTCTTTTTGTGTGTTCGTAAATTATTTCTTCTCACCTTTCTTTCCTTCTCTATCTCTTTCCGTCCCCTCGTTCTTCCACCTGTTCCTTAAGCCCGTATATTTGTGCTGTAAGTTCATAATACACTCTGACAGTTAACTGCAAAATACTAACGCTGGCCCACATGTAGAACGAGAGTTTTCTTTCTAAATTGATCACTTTTTCTTTTTTCTCTTTGTGATATTTTTGGGGACCTTTCCCTGCCCGCACTGATATCTCTCTTTTCCTAAGTCCATTTGTTCTCCTCAATGGCAAAAAGAAAAAAAAAACAATTAAATACATCTCCCAAGACCAAAAAAATATCCGGAGAAATCACCCATAAGTTGAACTTACCGCCCCGCCCCCCCAAAATAACTATCTTCAAAAAAGTGGAACAGGATTGACTGCCATGTATCTCTATACTTCGTCAGAACTCAGCTAGGATTATCTTTCGCAGGACAGTGGATGACCCAAACTTATTACTGTATTTTCACAGAAAATCTCAAACACTACAAAGGTAAACTCCCAGGACAGTCAGGCACAAAATCAGACTGAACTAAACAAAAAACGGCAAAGTGATCATAACAGTAAAAAATATTACATTTTCTACACTTTCCTCTGTCGTCTATTATTTTCACTTTTCCTTTCTTCCTTCGTTTCGTTTTTCTTTCATCTTTTCTTAATTTAAAACTCAGGCTGGGACTACGTTTAAATTAACTAAGGAAAAAAAAACAAAAAACAATAAACGTAGAAAAGCACTGTCCTGATTCTAATTGGTGGTGTTCTTGCCTTTTTTGGGGGTGGGGAGAGCAATTTATTCTTCGACACGTTGTCTTGTATTTCTTTCTTTTTTCGGTTATTCAACTGTTTTCTCCCTTATAGTTCCTTTTAGTATTTTCGTTCTTTCATTTTTATCTATTCTTCTCTTGTGTTTTTCTCTTTCTTTCTCTTCTATCATTGTATTTAGTCTTTCTTTTCTTGTTCTTTTTTATTTCCAGTCGTTTTTTTTTGTTCTTCTTTCTTTTCTTTCTTTCTTTTGTTTTATACATTGTATTTATCTGAGCCACGTTCTAGCTAGCCACGTTATTGAGGGCGTGGACTGATTACGGCACCAAATAGATTTTTGTACCATAACGGTTGCTACAAGATGGTTTTAATGCTACAGCGCCAACTTTAAGGTTGTACCGTTACTCACAAAATGTACGGTTGTGCAACCTAGTGCTCGAACGGATTAATGGGTGTAACACAAGTACTAGTTGGATCCTGTTGTATCCTCGGCGTGGAAAAAAGTGACGAACACTCAAAAATCTATCTCAGTTCACTCACACAAAGCTACAATTTAAAAGTAGTCGTCAGTATAAAAAAAAGAGAGAACGAAAGCTGATTCACCAACTTTAGCTGAACAAAGAGAAACAACATGTCATTACGAGAAAAAGAGCAGGCTTCGTTTTCACTACTTCGCGTCTGCTGTGAGACCTCTTTTTCGAAGATCACCTCAAAATGGTGGCTGAAAATTTTGAGTATCTTCACATTGTTCTGGCAAGTGTTCACTCGCGTCTTTACCTCGTCACGACTCCAAGTCAACTAACTTTCTAACCCCAGTCTTCTCCTACCAGTGCCTTCAGTCGGAGAAAAGACATATTCGTTTCCGGTGGTTCCACACCCGAACAAATGATTTGGGACCTCCGGTGTTTTTAGTCATGTTTAATTACCATAGTCATTCGGCCGTGACGAGCTGACCTTCAACAAGAGGTCATTTGGCCATTTCGTAGACTCTTTGCTTTTTCTTCTGATTATTTTTCCTCTCTCTCTTCTCCAAAAACTTTCCCTCTGTCGCTTTTTAACTTCGACTCTCCATTTCATGTTACCCAACCCCAAGATAAGACTAACATTTACTACCATTTAGGTTCATAGACGACTTGAGACTAATGGTAATGTAGGAGTATTCTATATTCCCTAGTTCTCCAGAATTATTGATTTACCTCTAGATGAATTTTATTGTGGAACGCTTTTTCGCCTGCAGGAGATACAAACAGCCTATTTTACGCCCAACCCATAGGACAATGCCATGTTTGACTACATAATTATAATTCTGGCTTCAAATTCGTGAATATATTTGATAGCTATCAGATAGCATTTTTCTCAAAGCCATGACATAAAGATGATGAAAAATTTGAAACATGATCTACAAAGTTCGGAAAAATCGAACAAATTTAACATTGATTAGGTTACCTAATGTTTCCTGTGTCTCGGCGGACATTTCACTTATCTTTCAAAACCAATACAGCAAGATATAAAGAGGTTCATTTTCTACTCATGCTTCCTTTATGCTTTGTAATACGTACAGTACAGGCATCAAACACTGTGATCTTCCAGCTTTGAGTGAATAGTAAGGCAGACTGGATTATTTTGCCATGATTAGCCAATAAGTGTTAGAGAAAAACAATCTGATTTAGAACAAACTTCTGCTTTTAAATATATGACACTGAGTTACATCCTATGCCGTAGTAGGTGGGTATATATATATATATATATATATATATATATATATATATATTCATACTTTTCTCACTGGCATTAGAAACCCCTGAGAGGTGAAGAGTCTAAGTTAGTATTTGAACTTTGCTTGTCGATCCCATTTGTATCACAATAAACGTTATGTAACAAGCATAAAGTGATTTAAGAGCTTAGTAGTGAAAAAATTTGTGTATTAGACACACTATTTTCCCGCAATTTCAGCCAATACCTCGCGTTTTTTCCTTATAGCCATGAAATATATAATAACCTTCTTTCCGACCACCATGCCTCACGATATTCGTTATGTGGTCTTCAATAGTAAGCTATATCTTGAGTCCAAACTATTGTGTTTTATGCCATTGCAAAGACATATAAACTGGAATGGGTGTTTCTTTATAATTTTGTTTCTCCAAATGTGAGTTAACTTTCACTGCAAGCTTATAACATTTTTTGTAAACATGCTCGTATGATTGCTTTAAATATTATGTAACTTTTACGTTTTAAGAGATAATATAAACTGTATATAATCTAATATTTATTCAGTACAAACCGATAAAAAGTTGTACTAATAGGCGATTGTAGTTAGATTTAGCAGGTACAAATTCTAAAAAAGAGAACTTATTACACACAAGAATTGTTCTTTTTTTTTTTCGAATTTCATCGTCTAAAGTTACGGATGCGTGTTAAAAAGAAATCATTTGAAGAAATCATTTGAAGACAAAGATAATAAAATTAGTAAAAATAGATAAATCAAAAGGACGGACTTAATGATGGATTTTCGAAAAATAAAGGTGTTCATGAAATCAGTTCTTCTGATTGCTGATCAAGAAACAATATGAAGGTATTAATTCACAAATAATAAACGAACAAGATGCTACAGGACCCCCCCCCACAAAAAAAAAAAACACAGAAACTTAACTTTAAAAAGGAAAAGAAAAACGTAACTGCAGATCATTGATTTTTCTTTGCTAATTCACTGCGAAAACATTTTGTAAAAAGGCGTTACTACATTCTGATAATCAGTGCCTTTCTTTTCAATTACAATGCTCAGCTGAAAGGAAAAGTAAAATTAAGTCAAAACAGAATTACTTTTATGTGCACCAGCGATCAATGTTTTAAGTTAAACGTCTTAGACAAGTGGTAGCTTTGATTTTAATATTTGCAGACAAACACTTCGTCCGGATAATAATGTTTTCAGACAACTGGTGCCCTGAATTTGTTATTGCTTGGGACGGTTAAAACTTTGATTGCATACGAGTATCAAAGCCGGGAAAATGAAGATAAATCAGAATATATAAGTCAATCTTATCTGATTTAAAATGTTTAGGGTAAAGCAATTTTGACTCAGCGTCAATGAAAGGTCATTGTTTTATTTGTAATAGAGTTTCTTTAAATCGATCACACACACACTCACACACACACATACACACACATACACACAATCACACACACACACACACACACACATGCACGAACACAGAACGACACACACACACACACACACACATAAGGGTGGATCAAAAAGTTTTAAGCCTCACTGCGACAGAAGAGCTATTGCTGAACATTTCTGTTGCGGCAATACTTTACTATTTCTTATAAAGCTGGGAGAACTAATTTAGATTTTAAATTTCTATACTGGTGAAGTCAATATAAATTTAAGACATGTACAAGAAATCTAAAATCTAAGTGAGGCTTAAAACTCTTTAAACGCCACTCTCACGAAAACACACACACACTCAAACATACTCTCTCTCTCAATCTCTCTCTGTCTCTCTCTCTCACACACACACACACATATATATATATGGATTTAAAAAGTATATATATATATATATGTGTGTGTGTGTGTATAAAGAGAAAGAGACGGGAAAATTAAAAGATAATTAAGTTCTCATCGCTGTTACTAAAAATTTAAAGAGGCACACATTTTCACAATCAAATTTTTTTCCTTATACCTGGCGATTGTCCCAAGAAACTTGTCGTAACATCGTAAAGAATTTGAGTAATTTATATTCATTTGTTTCCCCACTCTTCATATGTGCTTTTGAACACCTTAATTTGGAGACTTGAGATTCTTGTGGACATTAAAATCCTAACCCATTCATTCCCGTCCGGAAAATTCTTTTATTTCTCATGCATTATCATTTAAAATGTTCCGACCACCATAATTTGCTTAACTATATTTCAGATACTAATATATATTCATCCATGTATATAACTATGTGATAACTACATATATATAAAGCTGCCAGCCAAGAAGAACGAATACACTTGTGGAAAGAACATTTCAAGCATCTTCTTGGTAAATCTCTTGACGTTACCGATGACCATATCAAGAAAATCATTAATGATTAAATATACATCAAAGTAAGACAGTTTACTTAAGAACTCGACGTAGCACCATCAAAAGTTTTAAAACAGCAAAGCTGTCGCTCTTGAAATACCACCAAAAGTATGGAAAACAAGCAAATTCGATGATCTACTGCTCCGATACTGCAACGACGTATAAAATCAGAACTCACTAGACACGTGGACAAAAAGCTCCATCCCCAAGAAAGGTGACCTCGGAATTGCCAAGAACTGCCGTGATATAACTCTTTTTTCAATAGCGGCTAAGATTTGCTATATTCTGCAGCTTAAAAGCATTGAACCTGAAATTGAGAAAGTTTTTAGTAAGAACCAAAATGGTTTTCGGAGAAACAGATCCACAACATAAAAAATCCGAAAAATTCTAGATTGGGTTCGAACAAAAAAAAAATTGAGGTGAAACTTATTTGCTGATTTACGCAAGGCGTTTAATTTCATATACAGTGGGAAGATAGAGCAAATACTACGAACCTATGTTCTTCCCAAAGAAGCTGTCGCAGCCAGGATGATGCTCTATGAAAACACAAAGTAAAAGTTCACTCACCAGATGGAGACATATTTCTTTGATATTGTCACAGGTGTTCTGCAAGATGAATTCACCACATGGACGCTGACTAAGCACGTGGAGGAAAAGCTTGACGACAATTGTACTAGGATGCTTGAAGCAACATTCCCGAAAACAGCAGCTATAAAGTCACTTACCTCCCATCAGAAAACCATTCAAATCTGACGAACAGCTATCTACAGACAAAGGATGTAGTCTGCAGGACCTGCGATGGACGATAGAGACGAATGGAGATGGAAAGTCGGGGTAATCCGTGCTCGCAGCACCACATGATATTGATGTTATACATATGTGTGTGCGAGTGTGTGTGTCAGTGAAGACATATTTATATGCACATACATGCGTACACACAGATATGCGCGTGGACGCACATTTATATATATATATATAGAGAGAGAGAGAGAGAGGGAGAGAGGAGAGATTATTTTTATTTGAAAAAAAGAAATAAATTAAGAAATACTATTCCATTTTCATAATAAATTTATTTTGCTTATTTAAGCTCGTCTGATGGAATTCAAGTGGAGTTTACTTGATATATAGATATATTGATATATAATCGGGTATCAGTTTATTTTAAATGCACATCTAAACAGTCGATAACTGTCAGTTCCTTTTAAATTTCTAGCTCATGTGACGAAAACTAACTTAAATGTAAAAGCCTTTCACGAACACCTTATACTTACTGAAGAATCTTAACTGAAGAATAAGTCACTACAGTGGGTAAGACTCAAATCAATGCACTCAGGAGTTAGTTTTCAATTCGATCTGGCTAATTATAGTCCCGTCTAGTTATTTATACCGCCTAATTTGTCTCATTGTCTCATTGTCACACAATGTGATTCCTGTGAAAAATGAACTCGTTATACAAAGTTTATTTTTCTGCTAGTGGTCTTTGTTTACATCCATTTATAATGGCTTACTTGCAGAGTAGATAAGCTTCTTATATTTGAACACCTAAGTATTCCATCGCATATTTTTTCCTGCTGATTTTGTAAAGATTCCAGCTCCAACCTTCTAATTTTATCGTTGAATATTCTGAATATGTATATATTTTGCTCAATGACAAATTTTATATTATTAGAATGCGCTTCTATTCTTGACTTCATTCTTCGAGCCAAAAGATTAGCATTCCAAACCAAATGCCCTTTAAATCATAATCGTTTTTCTTTTGATAACTAATGGGATTTTTAGAGAGATGCAATTCAGCCAAATATTTTGGCGTAAGATCCTGAAGTGTGTGATGCTGCGTAAGGTATTTTTCAGTGTGAATAAGATTTTACACTACACACAATTCTGTCATTTATTCATTGTATTTATTCAACAAATGTACCAATCTTACTTTCAGATTGATTACCAAAAATTCAAATAGATTGCAAATTTTACAATTCTGGGCAGAATGAAACGTAAAAATAAACCATTAGTATTCAAGTATTGACTATGTGTGAACTGGACATGTAAGCAAGGTTTGTGGTGTTTTTATCACTCTTCGCTTAAAGTAAATATAAGATACTAATTATGCGAGGTCCCCGTCGTGTAACGGTTGAGGTCATTGGAAATCTTAAATGCTAGACGAGGCTATTTGCAATTGAAATAGCCCAAATACATGAATCCAATTATTTTCTCTCCAACTATGGGTAAATAGTAGATCAGACTTGGTGTGTCACCCAATCCAGGAGAAGAAAAATTCTGAATTTAAAGCTGTCAACTTCTGCTTAAAAATAACCTAGTGCCATATTCTGGCCGTCCAAGGAGGTTGGTAAATTTATAGAGTATGTTGATATTACTATGATTTGTATATTTTGTGAACCGACAAAGGATTTCTTGTTGTTTTATATCGAGACACTTATATTTTTATTTTAGAAAATGATGAGGAATTTATGTATTTTTACCTAGTGTTTTGAATTTTCACTAGAATCACACTGAATAACTGACTTAATATGTTTCCATAAACGATATATATATATATATATATATATATGTATTATGACTATTATCGAAAATAGAGATGAAAACGAAATACTGTACATCGGATCCTCTGAAGGAAATGGTATCGACGACTAAAGTTAAAATCCTGGACAAGGCTGTTTGCATATAACTTAGCGCAAATGTATCGGATTCTTAAGAAAACGTTGAAGCAGAATAAGTTCTTCAGCCTTGGTTAGGCCATCTCTCTTGGTAAACGGAAATCCTAAATTCAAAACAGTTTAACTACACTTGACTTGGTGGTGTGTTTAGTTAAGTATATAAATCGGGCCCTTAGAATTAGAATGGGAAAAAAAGATTCTAGATCTAAAGACAATCTTCGTAAATAGAAATTATTGCAATAACTACACGCCGAAAATCAATGTACGGAAAAAGATGCTAAAAAGTCATTCATCGTCAAATGGCACATAATTACTACAACACCAGGTTATAAAGGTTGCAGCAAATGATTTGAATCATAGTTATGCATCAAAGATCGTTCAGTCAATGAGTTTATTTGTCGACAATTTTTGGTGTCGTGTAATCCCAGATTAATTTGCATAATTGCCATAAATATGGCACGAAAATGATAAAGATAGGAGATAATTATTAATGTAAGGAGGAAAGGAGAGACGACAAGTACATTATCTTTCGTTGATGTGTTCTCTTCAAACTCTCCTCATGAACAATGAACAAAAAGCATGGTATTGCAATGACTTTGATGATCATGTGGACACAAAAAGCATTGACTAAAATCAAGGGCATCGCAATTTTTATGATATCATTTATTCCTTAACTTATAATTCTGGTCATCGTTTTTTCATTCACCGTTGTTTGTTATTTATATAAGAATTACGATCCTTTAAAAAAAATTGCCAAGTTGGCTGGTGCTGTAGAATACACCGACTGCACCACTCCAGGGGAGTAAGACCCCCCAATGAGTGTCCTGATTATGACACTTAACAATCTGATGGTGAGGTTCCAGTGATGCTTGAGCTATGAGTAATGCAGAGCACCCCTTCATTTCCATTGCTCCCAGGTCCATTCTGGCCCGAAATGGTAACACCTGACAGGGCCTTATCAATAGCTTAAATAGAACTAACTGCATACTTATGTTTGAATTAAAACCGTTTGACTAAACTGAATAGCTTGAAATTGAAATGGTTTTGACAAATAAACTGTGTACTTATATTAAAATTGTGTGCTTATGCTGAATTGAATTGTTTGAAACGGAACTGTTTTTTACATTGAAACTGTACTTACACAAAACTGATTTGTTTAATATAGAAATGTTTTTACATTTAACTGAGTGTAAACAAAATCTGTACTCATACTAAATTGAATTAGCTGAATTAGAACTATTTGAATAAACTGAATAGCTTGAAGTAGAAACGTTTTTGACAATTAAACTTTGTACTCATGCTAAACTGAAATGTTTGAAATAGAACCATTTTTACTTAAAAATCTATTTGACGCTAAATAACCTACAAAAGATGATATGCCATAAAATCAAACCAACCAGACAACCAACCATTAAAAAGTAATTACAATTTCTTTAAAAATGAAGCTCCGTCATTCATCATTATTAATGATTTTGATTGTTATCATCTTTAATTTTCCCAATTTGTTGTTATTATTTCATGGCAACTAACTCGAGATGTTACTTCT
Source organism: Sepioteuthis lessoniana (assembly GCA_963585895.1). Taxonomy (NCBI): domain Eukaryota; kingdom Metazoa; phylum Mollusca; class Cephalopoda; order Myopsida; family Loliginidae; genus Sepioteuthis; species Sepioteuthis lessoniana. The sequence goes on along the minus strand of OY757909.1, from coordinate 62,199,370 downwards.
ACAACAGTAGAAGTAACAACTCGGAAAAAGCAAAAACAAAACAAAAGCAAAAACAAAGACTAAGTTAAGCTTCAACCGAAGATTGGTATCATCTTACAAGGCGGTAGAATACCTTGTCTAAGGGAAACAGATATGTTATCACAGAAGTCCAAACAATAGCCATGAAGCCACTTCACGGATTTATATAAAAGCTTCCCTAAAAGTTATATTTGTATATGAATAAAATATACTTGCATGAACATATACAATACACCCACTATATATATATATATATATATATATATATATATATATATATATATATATATATATATGTCTGTGTGTGTGTGTGTGTAGTTTCATAGATATTCAACTCAGTCAGCTGAGGTTGTCGAGTACACCGTCTGAATCTCTGCAGAAGGGTAAGACCCCTCCAACGGGTGAGCTAGGTATAAATGTAAATCATCTGATTCCAAGGCTTTATTTCAGGAGCTTTATGAGATCAGAGTGTCCTTTGATTACCAGTACTCCCAAGTCCACTTTGAACCAGAGTGGTAGTATCTGTTAGGATATCATCTATAAGTAAAATGAAAATATGTAACATTTTCTAAACCTGGTGCAATTTAAATGTGGGTAAACAAATTACTGATGTTAAATTGAATTATTAGAATTTACAGAGCAAGTTTTGGAAACGTTTAACAGTATGCAAGCCAATAAGCACAAGCTTGTTTAAAAGTGCTACCGCCAAACTTAATAATTTGGCATCGCTTGCGTGAGATGAGGACGGATGGCTCAGTGGTAGAGTTTCGGGTCTGCATTCTGTGGTTGCTGGTTTGATCTCCAGTGAGATCACGGTATACACTACTGATGAGACCTTATAAGGTCGAAACAGTTGTCCAGTGTTTCCGTATGTCACACGCAAGAGTTTGCTAGATTTTCTGGTCTTGGTAATTCAGTTTACAATGCAAACTATTTTTATACAAATCATATATCAAATATATTTGTATAAACAAGATTTAACATTAAATAATCCACAAGAGAATATATTCCACAAAGCCAATCCAAACTAAAAATATAGACATTTTATTATGACTTAATTTTTATTCGTCTTTTGGCAAATCATTATCAGAATATTTCTCTGGTAGTTCCAATAACATCCGTTCAGCTTTTCTAATAAAAAATTATTCCCACAGTAATATTAATATTTTTCCTAATCAACTCTGGGATATTAAACATATATGATGATAGGGGTAGCGAACATAAAAATGACTCTATGAAATTATATCAAAAACGTACTCCTGTATAAACACAGTCTAACGTAAAGTTGAACGGGTTTCAATCCCGGCTTCGAGCGTCCTACGTGTCTAGCCACACTGAAGAGTTCTGAGAGTACGAAACAGTCTGTCTGTGGATGACAATATATGCTCCTCCATGGGGGTTGAGCTCTCTGGCGAAGGAATTGCCGGCCGCTGCTAGCGTAATGCAAAGTTCTTCGAAAGAATTGAGCACTCTGGTAACCGATAGGGTATAAAAATGTAAACAAAGGCTGCTGCTGCTGTTTCTAAAAATAAAAAATACCTTAAAATTCCCTTGACCAATGTGGTCCTCTTGGTTGACGAGTGGTCTGAAACACAGTCTAACGTAAAGTTGGACGGGTTTAGATCCCGGCTTCGAGCGTCCTACGTGTTTAGCCACACTGAAGAGTTCTGATAGAACGAAACAGTCTGTATGTGGATGTCTATATATATATATATATTCAATAGATAAGGTGATCTTTGACTAAGGATTTGGCACAAGGAAGCTTTTTGGAGGTAATGAATAATGATGGATCCTTTACTATCCTAGAAAATTTTCTGTATGATCTTTCTTTATGACCGCTGCACTCAGAACTTTTTTTGAGAGTTGCTGTGATTCCACTGCATAGACTGCCGGTTCCACTCAGGCTAATTTGTAAATATGTTTTGACAAGAAAATGCTTTTCCATATCTCACCTTCCTCAGTAAATTTAACATGGTTTACAGTTCTCAGACAGCATGCATTCGAGGAAGGAACTCTATTAAAGTCTACTTCACTTTGTTTGAGTTTTCACAATTTGAAATAGCTTTATACCGGTTATTTTATGGGATTTAACTATTTTCTTCTATAAAGCCAGTGCAAGGAGGTGCCAGTGGTGAGGCTGATTGCATTTCCGATAGCACTAATACCCTTGCGAAAGGTATGAATCCAATTATTTTCCTTCCAGCTATGGGTAAATAGTAGGGCAGACTAGGTTCTTCAGCCTTAGTGAGGCAAAAAGTCTTGGAGATAGAAAACTCTGGATTCAAACTTGTTAAACACCGCTTAAAAATTGACCTTGTGTCATATTCTGCCCGAACGGAGGGGTTGGTAAATATGGCTATGAAGCGACTCCAAATAATGCTGAGTTTACATTGTGAGAAAGTTTTAAAGAAATATGTAAGTTACTTTAAAAAAATGACAACTATATATATTGACATACCCAAGGCTGTGATAACTAGAGTCGAAAATGAAGACCAGAGTAGTAAAAATGCAACGTCCGAACTAGAAAGTAAAGCATTTTCCAGAACCACAAAACTAGCCTCGTGAATATGAAATATTTTTATAACGTAAGTGTCAGCGTCTGTCTCTGTTGACGGTACATTTGTTGTCATTATTTCACAGAGAATAGGGAAAATGAAGAGTAATTATAGTCCAGATTAACAATAACAAGATATCCTCTCATTTTATTCAAAATTTTAATCTTTCGTAATATTCATCTCGAAGTATGTAGGAAAATCCACAGAATAAACCAACAAAGACTTATCTGATGCTGAACGCTGAGATCAAATCAGCAAAACCTTAATAAATCATAAAATATATCCGGTACTTTACACATAGACATACAGAAACACCCACACGTATATATATATATATATATATATATATATATATATGCAAACCACCTGTTATATCTTAAATATCGATATCCATATATTCCTCAGACTAATTTTCCATTCAAAGAATTGTATAGCAGCCAATTCCCTTTGAGTTGGTTCCAAGTCGACTCCATCCGCACAATTCTATGCACGCAAACTCTTGACAAGAAACTTGGAACTACCACGAAGCCAACCAATGTCTATATTATATGGTTATTATTTCTACAGGCGAGGATGAGATACTTGTTAGCAAAACAAATATTCAGTACATTCATATATTATGGTTTTTACTTTTACTGCGCTTTTAAGAGATATTTTTAACGGCATGTTAAACTGAGTAGAGTTATTTGATGCTTGGTTGCGAGGAAATTGCATTTATTGACCGTTTTTGTATAGTTGTTTCTTCCAAAGAGCTAATTTTGCACATGTCCCTATGATAAGAATACTTTATAAAAGGATCTATTTGACCTAAAGATGAACCCTTAAAGTGAGCTACTATTTAGGATCAGAGTTGACCTTGAAGTAATGGAAATTAAAGGATACTCTATATCACCAGAATAGAGAGATACATTTAGAGGCAGTTTTGAGTCATATGCATGACATTTTTGTTGGTGAGTGTATATATATATATATATGTATATAATCAATTCTTCCTAATAGAACAGAGTCCATTGACGCTTTCTCTCACTATCAGCCTCTTTCGGTCATTGCTCCTAACAGATCTTATAGACTACATCCAGTATACGGCCAAGGCAGTTGTATGTTAGAATTTGCTTATCAGCAAACCCTGGTATGTTCATAGACGGGAGTGCGTAGAAGGACGTGGTTTATGAGTTCGTTCTTACATCTGCCGCTGCTCTGATTATGTTTGTTTTTCGTTTTAATTGGATGTTTTGTGAAACACGAGATAAGTGGCAGTACAGCTGTTGTTTTATGGGCTGCTGCTTCCAGGATGTATTTAAAAGAGCACGAAGTATTCTTGTGTTTTTTTTTCTCAGGGCGTTTAGTTAGAACCCAGGTAGTGCAAAAATAGAATAGTATCAGCATAGCCACAGTTTGTATGGAATTCAATTTTATTTCATCAGAGTCCGTTGGTTTGGCTTCTTTGCTTGATAGCATATCAACCTATTTTATCAGAAAGATAAAATATCCGTACTATCGACAACCGGTCTATAGCAGTACATTCCTTTTCTATGTTAAATTGTCAGGAATTTTAGATGAGATATACCTACCGGTGTATGTGTATGATTCTTATAATTTCAGTAGCTTGCCACTTAAAATAGAGATGAATCCAAGTTTCAAATTGGGTAAGAACCTAAAACCACATAGATAAATTAATAGATTTTCTTAAAAAAGAAAAAAAGAAATAAGAGGACAAGGGTTAGACTTTTCATTTATTATTTCTATCATCGGTTTTATCATACGATTTCAAACGTCTTAAATTGGCATTTCCAACTATATCTACCTGCCTCCGCGTAGCCTAATATTTTTTTCTGAAAAAATATAAAATGACACAAGTTACCATCCAATTTGAGACTGAAAGGCAATAGAAGACACTCTTTTAGATACTGCTCGCATGGTGGACCCAATTTACTTCACAGTTCCTTTCATTTTCATCTGGCTTGCCTTGAAAAGGGATCATGTCACAAAAACTCAAATTAAGTAGAAACCTTAATAAATTAAAAAAGAATTATATATATATATATATATATATATATATATATATATATATATATATTACGAGTTGCATCTGGATATGGTGTATAGAATAACGTATTACTGTTTTTATAATAACAAGAATAATCATATGTGTTAAGTGAAGAGGTTTTATTCTAATCAAAAGCAACAAACTCTATTGTGCTCTGTCCCTATATAAATAAACGTTAAATTAATTAATATTCAATCACAAAACAACCATCGATAAATTGACAAAGTGATTGAATTGTAATTGATGTGAGTTGTTTACAAAGAATCCTTGATTCTTTTCATCAGTCACAGTTAGGCGTCGTTCCTATTTATAATTTGTCATTTTTCCCAGTATGATCGACTATCATCATTTTAACAAAAGACATTCCAGTGAAAAGAGAAAAAAAAATCTGAACTCAAAATATGAAGTATTGTAGAGATTTATTTGTCTGTGCGATTTTGATTTTTTTATTATTTCAACAATAGGGATGTTTAGTAGAAGAGTGATGAGACTCTGTCCTTTCAAATGTCCTTTCATAGATTTGTCACGACAATGATTATGTCTTAAGTAATCTACTGCACTACACTTGAATTGGAAATATATATATATATATATATATATATATATAATCCGAGGAGAAAATCCAACGAGTAGTAGTAATGAGAAGTGAGTATATATATATATATATATATATATATATATATATAAGTTGGACACTGTAGTCGAGGGCGACCAGAAGGCTCCCTTTTCAATTGCTACTACACCAAAGTCTTGGGGAAGGCGTTACTCCTTTCCCTGGATTGCTTCACTTTACCCTTGATACGTACCTTATATTGCTGAGTGTTAGGCAATTAGGCATCAAGTACCATTTTTAAAGTCTTTGGTATGACGTGACCTGGGATTGGACCCCGGTCTCCAGGATCATTGGCGAACACTCTATCCACTAGGCTAATGAGCCAGTAACGTACGACAGTATTTTACTTGAAAGTGATTTAAAAAACAATCCTGGTTCAATTGAGAAGTATCTCAGCAAGAAATATCTTGATTTAACTGGCTGATTGTTAAAGTAAATCCTCCAAATTTATTCAAACCTTAAGAAAGACATTTATTTTTTAAATAATAGTCAGCAAGTTTACTCCACACTAGATGATTCATATTCGGAGCCTTGTCCTAGATCACTGCTATGATTATTCTTTGTTTGTGAAATGGGGAACAATAAAAGCTTTAAAGTCATTATCAATGTGTTCAATCCTCACTGGATACCACATACTTGTGACCTTGTCCCTTTACTAACCTAACTTTAGTAAACGATTATGGTTTATCAAGTTTCCCTGGTTGCTGTAAATCCTGGGATTACCAAATTTAAGCTGAAATGTGTCTACTCTATGTGTTGGTAAGTGGCCACTTATTAACGACATTAAATTTTGAGTAAAAGGTGACTCGGTGATAAAGGTGATCCAATGGTAACCATTCCTGTGATTAATGTTTGGACATACTAAATAGTGGTATATGTAAAAAATATAATCTATTTTAGAAGATAAGTTGCATAAAATTATTTGTAAAATTGGTATAAAAAGGGATCACCCAATCCCGATCATAAGACCAGATAATAAAAAGAAAAGAACTTGTCACCATGCAGATTTAGCCATATAATTTGACTATAGGTTGAAAATAAAAGAAACCCCCAAACTGTAAAAAGAAAAACACGTCTGGATCTTGCCAGAAAAAAAAAAACAACTTTGTCAAACAAAAAGGTGATGGTGATGCCAATCGTAGCAAGATCATTTAGAGCTGTCCCCAATAACATGGTAAAAAGATTTGGTGAAATGGAAATCAGAGGAACCAGTAAGACCACCCAGACAACACTGCTAAAATTAGGATATTTACAAAATTTCTGAGAACCTGAGTAGGCTTACTGTAACTCGGACTTCAGTCCAAAAAAAAAAAAAACAAGTCAATATTTACCGATAGAGTATTCGTCGCCCCAGACTTACACACATTTTATTATTCAAACAAGAGGAGCAACCATAGTGTATGCCAAATATCCTCTACTGTAAAACATTTCCGTATAGAATATGCATTTTAACTCTAATTAAACGACGTTTATACAAAGCCATCAATATGAAGAATTTATTTAAAATGCTCCATATTTATTAAGATTGTCCTTCTTGAGGGAAATAAAATATACCAAAACTTATTATAGTAAACCGGATCATTACCATACAAAGTAATCATCTGAAAACTATCATAGAGGATACTGATATATGGTAGAAAGGAAATATTATGAAAATAAATAAATACACTTCTAAACAACATAAACATATATAAGAATATACAATATTTGCGAATCCGTAAAATCAAGGCTTAAAATAATACGAGACTAGTTGATATGCCATTCAAACCGCCCGATCAATCCAACTTTTGTGAAAAACCAACAGAGTTGAATATGTTATTGTTGTCTGTGAAATAAAATATTGCTTGTTATAAATTATGATTCAATAGTACAGTAAAAGTAGTGATTGTCTGGGATAAGGTTTTTCTTTTTGTTTAGATCTATGTTATATGGGCTGAAATGTTGTTTTGTCGTAATATTTATCTTGCTATAAAAAGTAATATATTAACATCGAAGGCATTGTGTAATTGTTGTGATTCTAAGAGATTCTTGGGAATTTTATATTTCGATATTCGTTTTATTTTGCGAATAAAGCAACTAGTAAGCCTTTTAAAATAAAAAATGTGGTCTATTTTATCGGCATGATGGCTAGAGTTTTTTCCAATGGCCTGGGAGGTGTAATGGCTATCACCGCAGGAAATGAACACGGTGACACGAGTTCAAGTCCTGGACGAGACTGATTGCATTTCACATTGCACTAATACACTTGGGAGAGGTATCAATCCAATTATTCTCCCTCCAGCTATGGGTAAATAGTAGGGCAGACTGGGTTTTTCAACCTTAGTGAGGCAACAAGAATTGGAGAAGAAAAAATCTGAATTCAAACCTGTTAAACTCCACTTAAAAATGACCTTGTCTCATATCCTGTCTGAGCAGAGGGGTTGGTAAATATGGCCAATGGCCCAGAAGACCTGAGTTCAATCCCCACCCGAGTCATACCAAAGACTCAAAAATAGTACTTGATGCCTCCTTTCATAACACACAGCATTATAAGGTACGGATCAAGGGTAAAGTAGAGCAATCGGGTCATCCTCGACTAACGTCGCCAACTTTACTTACTTTTTATGTGACGAATACAATCGAACAGTACTCTCTCTGAAGGCACCATTATATTCAAAGAAACACAAGGTATATCGAAGTTTTGCCAACACAGTCTTTTGCAATTTAAGAGGCTTGCATGTTACTTTTTAAGCAAAACATAAATGCTAAAGCCTTATAGAAACTGCAGTCATTACTTTTTGGTGTATCCTACCATTTTTGACTAGGTATGAATATATACTTCTTAAACCTGTTTATTAACTGATAAGAAATATTTATGAGTAAAATAAAGAGAAAAAAGTGGATGAAACAAGAAGTTATTCTATAGAGATAAGGAAATTAATCATTTAGACTGGGTAAGCCGTAATATTCAAGTTGTTTTTTCTCTTTCTTTTCATTATAGGAATAAATAAAAAAAAGAAAAAAATATGAACAAAAGGACAAATGAGGGAAACCATTACAGAAAGAAGAAAACTGATAAATTAAGACAAAAAATAGAATAAAATAAAAAGAAACGTAGTCAACATATGAAAATGAAGGAAATATAAAAGTAAGCAAACAACAAGAGTATTTGTAAGTAATCAAATAAATAACAAAACTAAATGAATAGGCAGAGACCACTAAATAATTTTTCATTTTTTCAACTTTTTATTCCAATATTCTAAGTGTCTAAGAAATGAATTAACAAAAAAACCCAAAAACATTTAAGATATCGACACTCTTGATAAAATATTTTGCTGAGAAATACTTGGCGTTTACTCATCATCGCAAAGGCAATCCTTTGAACCTCTGTAACCATCCGTTCCTATAAGTTATATCTCTTTGCAAGTCGTCTAGACTGCATTTAGTGTCCACACAAAGCTTATGAACTGAAGTTCTAGCTGTTCAGCCAACGCTGCTGTAGCAATATGAAGAATTTTACAGGAAAACCACTCTTATGAGCTTGTCCTTTCCTCCTCAGTAGTGAACAGCTAATCATGTTCATCGTATGTAGATGATGTGTTAGATGGGATGTAAGTGGCCATATACTATTGTATTGCTCGCAATATTTGTACAAAAGAACACACTGTATCTTGTGTTGTTCCCATCAAGCTTCCACTCCAAACCTTTAGGTTAAAGGCCTGGCGGTGCAGCCATACAATAATACTGACACTTGCTTTACCTATGCGTATGTTGAAATCGCTTTCAGTTGATGAGATATTTGTAATATAACTAGGGACTCTAGTTCATTGTAAGTTGTTTCCAAGTGAGTTACTTGTCGACCACAGCACGGTGGAAAGGAAAGGAGCATGTATGTGAAAGGTAATCGAGTGAAGCAAATGGACAGAGAGAGAAACAAAAACAGAAAGAAAGAGACAGAGAGAGAGAGATAAAGAGAGAGAGAGAGAGAGAATGGAAAGGGAGAAACGAAACGGAAGGAGAAAGATGCATTTCCGAAATCCAGGTCCTCAACGATACAGGCGCCCAAGTTAAAAATAAAAATGCATCAAGACAAATCGGCGACGGATGTGATTGGTTGAAAGAAACTCAAGCTGGAGAACCATTGGTGTGAACTTGGGATAGAAAAATGGCTTGAAATTCCGTTTGACACGAGATGCGAGGATGTGAACACGGACAAAAATTACGGTCCCCATTTTGGCGTGAGCACTTGCAAAGAGGACTCACTCTCACGGTGAAGCTGTGAAGATGGAAACAGCGAGCAAGCACGTGTTAGAACTACAACAGTAAACGAGAAAGCTAATTCAAGGTCTCTGTCTGCAATTTATGCTTTCACAATACATTTTCCCTCTGTCTAGCTAAAGAGGTACACAATACTTCTCTCTTCTCAACGACTACTAAGAGGTTTTGTAGCGAAGGAACTTTTGTATTAGCGAACCAAGACGGAGTTTATGTATGTTCGTTACTTTTACTTTTTATCACAGCGGAAGTTACGAAAAGGGTTCTATTGACAAGTAAATCGAAGCACTATAAGTATCTGCCGATGATCGGGGTGGTACAAGCGTCTTTGTCACGTAGTATTAGTATACTTGATAACAGTAACATAACATGTTGCTACTGTGGTATTCGAAGCGATCTACTAATTTGAAACTTATCGTCGACTCTTACCTAATAGATTCCTCTCTATCTATGCAATACTCCAGAATTTCAGTGAGGAAATTATGGGTGATGTTGAAATGGTGTAGCATTGAAAGCAAATAAATTAGATATATATATATTTTTTAAAGCCAGCGGCCAGAAGAAAAACGCGTTTGCAGAGTTCACACTATCTTCCAGTGAGCAAGATATAAAAAGATATTCTTGATTCATCGGTCCGTTTATGTGTTTTTGCTTACATACATAATTGCGCCTCCCTGAGATTAAGTGACAAAAGAAAACACTGACAAAAATACTCGTACATAACTTCATTTCCCATGAAAACACCTTCTGGAGAGAGAATGATTTTTATTAGAGGAGAGAATTCAAGAGGAAAAAGTTTCATATCTTCATCCCTACTAATCATCAGTCTTCCTCAAGAATGCAAATAATTCCTCAGGTGGTTGCTTGCTGCCATTCTGGGTCAAATATAAAGTCACGTGTGATGTATAGGGAAAGAAAGAAAATTAAATTGTTGATTAGTTAATAAAAATACAGTTAAAATTTAAAAAATTCTTACTGCTATTATTTCACGAGTTGAGTTTTTCAAATTAGCTTTACTGGTGGTCTTTACCTGGAATCTGAGTTAACTTAAATCTCCAATACTCTTCAAAGTATTCTTGTTGATCTCAATAATGTTGTGGCCTGAATAGTCTCGATTCTTACTCTGATTTTTGTTTTCTCCAGTCTTTTGTCCAAACCTTTGGAGAACCTTCCAAGCTCACCAACTACAATTGTTCTCACCGTCATCCTCATGTTCCACGTTTTTTAAAACTTTTCTGGCTATGTCAAACAATTCGCCTTCCTTTATTTTGATGCTGTGGTCTGCTGGGAAGGCAAAATCCATTAGACTGCGAGTTAATTTTTTCTTGTTAATCCTATTTACCAACCCCTCCGCTCGGGCAGGATATGACACAAGGTCAATTTTTAAGTGGAGATAAGAGGTTTAAATTCAGAGATTTCCTTCTCCTAGACTAGTTTCCCCATCAAGGCTGAAGAACTCAGTCTGCCCTACTATTTACCCATAACTGGAGGGAGAATAATTGGATTCATACCTTTCCCCAGGGTATTAGTGCTATGTGAAATGCAATCAGTCTCATCCAGGATTGGAACTCGTGTCGCCGTGTCCATTCCCTACGACAATGACCACGGGCACCTTGTTAATAAACACTAGGTATGGCCGGGATTAGGTGATCTGTTTGTATCTCACAATCCCTGAGAAACTTTTGTGTCTCATACTCCAGTATGAATACTGGTTTGTGCATATACCATTTAATATTATGATCAAATTTATACCTCGTGCTTAGTTTTGTTTTTCCTTTGTGTCAGTTGGCTGCATAGGCATATGTGATTAACTGTTTCATCTCTTTCATCAAATAATATTTACTAGCTTTTTCTATTGCCTATTTTCAATTTTTAGTCACTGGTTCGCCGGAAGAACAAAGTTCACTATTCGGCAGGTTCTCTTTCATTTTTTAATTACCACTTTGACCGATCTCGTGTTTGGGATTAGGTGATCAGTTCGTTTCTCCCTAAATCCCAGATAATTTTGTGTATGTCTCATTTCCCAGAACGGATTCTAGATTGTACATATACCATTTGGTGCTGTTTCAGTTTTCTCCACTCTTTTGAGTGGGTAATCTTCCCCACCCTGTCGTGTCTACTCTTTTATTTCTTTGGTGTTAGTATGCTGCGTTCGTTTATTATGTGAATAATCGTTTCGTCTCTTTCACCATATAACCTTTAGTTATTCAGTTGCGTCTTATCTATTTTCGCTTTAATACACGTGGTCCTTCTTGCATTGTTTAGTGGTGCTATTAGAATAGATACAGTTTCTTTTTGAAAAATTTCCTTTCTTAGCCATCACCAGATCTTGTGCGAGATTTTGTCAATTTATCGCTTGAAATATCCATTGTTTTACTTTTTTCATCCCATTTCTGTGTCTTTGTTGTTGCTGATCAACTGATCTTTATGTTTTCTGTGCTGTTTCTAGTCACTGTAATTAATATTTATTTGCGCTTTTTTTCATGTAGTCTCCAAGTCATTGTATTAAAGTATCCACACTTGCTTCAATGCTGGTAAGTCACTTCTTCCTTCTACACATAGACGGTCTATGTAAGTTTTTGGTTATAAGGTCTTATGCATCGTCATTAACTTTTATGTCGTCTGGTCCATTTATTGAAATTCATCCTTCATGCACTTCGAGAATGGTCCTGAGTATCTTTCAAGAGAGGCAGCATAGGGTTATTCCTATGATTAAATTCCTGCTGGAGAGCTTGGTTTCGAGAAGCTTTCTTGTTCATATGAGATACTTTTATTTATTTTTTCCTTTCATTTCTACTTGATTGATAGTGTCCGCTTCCGGTATTTCCAAGTATGTGTAATGTTCCTTTTCCCCCAGGGTTTGGGTTCTTTCTTGATTTCTTAGTTATCTCTGTTCCGTTATTTGTCTTTTTTTGCTCCTCATTATGAGCATGGCTTATTTTTCTATTCCAAATTTCAGCCCTATATCCTGATTGTATATTCTTATTGAGTTAGAGTTTCCAATTGTTTTTCATTTTTTGTAAATAGCATTGTTATCATTATTATTATTATTATTCATTAGAGTTTTTCACATCAGCATAAGCTGATGGTTGTTCTCTGGAGAGTGAGTGACAGCAAGTCTCCTCAAGTCTCCAGGACTCTTCTCATATTCTGGCCGTTTTCAATAATGCTGTTGTTTGGATGGTCTCCACTCGGCCGCCAACTTCCAAATCTTCCAAGGCCTTTAATAATCCTTTACTTACCCTGCCAAAAGCACCAATCACGATTAGTATCATTGTCACCTTCATGTTCCATAATTTTTTCAATTCTCTAGCAAGGTCGAGGTACTTATCTCTCTTTTCACATTCTTTCAGTTTTATTCTGTGGTCAGCCGGGACAGCAAAGTCGACAATTTTACAGATTTTCTCCTTTTTTTTTTGTTGATTATGATAAGGTCTGGTTTTCTGGTCGAGACTAGGTGATCTGTTTGTATATCAAAGTCCCATAGGAGTTTGTATGTGTCATTTTTAGGACAGGTGCTGGGTTTTGAATATACCATTTGTTGGCATGGTCGAATTTAAATTTGTTGCACATTTCCCAGTGGATCACCTTGCACACCCAGTCATTTCTAGCCTAGTACTCCTTCTGTGCCAATTTGCTGCATTTGCTTATTATGTGATTGATTGTTTCATCTCTGTCACCGCATAGTCTACATTTGATATTTTGTTGCATCTTATCTATCCTCACTTTGATATGATTGGTTCTTATGGCATTGTTTTGTGCTGCCCTTAGGAGAGATTCTGTGTCTCTCTTAAGGTTTCCTTTTCTTAGCCAGGTCCAGGTTTTGTCGTGTAAGATGTTGTTTATTAGTCGTTTAAAACGCCCATGGAATTGTTTTCCTTCCTATTTTTGTTTCCTAATTTTTATCATTCTGTTATCTATCGTGTTGTCACTAGTGTTTCTGATGGCCGTATTCAGCCCTCTTTTTGTTTTTCTATGTAGTCTTCGAGTCGTTGTATGGATGTATCAACGCTATGTTCGATGCAGGCAGGTCCTCTTCCTCCATCTTTTCTTGGTACATATAGTCTGTCCACGTCATCTCTGGGAAGTAATGCCTTGTGCATGGTCATTAGTTTTCTAGTTCTTTGGTCAATTTATCTAAGTTCATTTCTGGACCACTTGAGATAGGGTCCCGAGTATCTAACGAGGGGTACAGCCCAAGTATGTATTCCTTTGATAAGGTTTCTCTAGAGAGCTTTGTCTCCAAGATTCCTAAGTATTTATAGGTCTAGTTTCCTGCGAGCGTTCTGATCTTGTCTTGATTTGGTAGGTCCATTCCGTCAGTTAGATTTCTTTGCCACTTTTCATGACGAGCAGAGCGCATTCATTATTATTACTGTTATTATTATTATTATTATTATTATTATTATTATTATTATTATTTTGCTTATTTGAGAGTTTTTCTCAACAGCGTTAGCTGATAGTTTTTCACAGGAATATAAGTGATAGCAAGTCCCCTCAAGTCTCCAGGACTCTTTTTATATCGGATTGATCTCATCAATGATATTGTTTGAATGGTTTACACCCGTCCACTTCTTTCCACGAATTGGTTTTTGTTTCTTGTATAGGAATATACTTTTCAAGAAATTTGCTTAATCAGATCAAAAGTTTAGTTAATTCTAAGATTAAATCAGTTGATTTCGAAGAAAAATGGTCAGAAACAGAAATCAAGAGGGAATTTTGGGGAAATATAAGATTATTTTTTCAGAATTTTATCTGTACATAAATATTGAATTAATATTGTATATATTGTGTGCTAAGATTTAAAAAAAAAAATCTTTTTTCAGGTTGATGATGGAAGATTGGCAAAAATTAACATGCCAAAGAGGCGTAACAAAGAAACAAGGAAATAAACGAACAAATAATAATAATAATAAAAAAAAATAATAATTCCATAAGCGGATGCAGTAGATTAGCGCGAAGAGACTATAAGACTAGGCACAGCTGGGAGGACAAGACGATCCATTTTATCCTTGATCCTTAAGAACAAATGGTAAATGCAGAACCCAGAATCCGTCCAAGAAATGAGACACAAATAATTCATTAGGATTTTGAGAAGCAAACTGGTCATCTAATCTAAGCCAAACGACCAGACATAGAAATAGTCAACAAAAAAAAGAACCTGCTGAATAGTGGACATTGCCGTTCTGGCTGATCACAGGAAAAACTGAAAGAAAATAGAAAGTGAAATAAGAACCAACACCTTGCTAGAAAACTAAAAAGAGACTATCGAATAAGAAAGTGACAGTGATACCAGTAGTAATTGGCAAGCTCGAAATAGTCAAAAAGATTAATATAGTGACTGGAGAATTTGGAAAGAAGTGGACGGGTGTAAACCATTCAAACAATATCATTGATGAGATCAATCCGATATAAAAAGAGTCCTGACAGTAAATATCCACTTGGAGAAATATTGAAAGAAAGGTCTTCCATTATTAGGAATTTTCGTCGTTATTTTGTAATTTTCAACTAAATTAACTCGCATTCTTATTTCTGGTAAAGTACTTAATTCTCATTTCTCTAACCTCTCCCAGTAACTGTATATTTTTTTTGGCTTTTTTATAATTGTGTTATACTTCTTTTTATGTCCCCCAACTTCAGTATTACACTTCCATTTCCATATTACGACACTGGAGCACTGGGCTGCTTATAGTATTAAAAATGAGGTCTTATCAGGGTTTAATATCTTTTACGAAACCTTTGCCTCCCTGACCATAAAATCCCTTTCCATCCAGCCTATAATTGCTTTGCTCTCAAAACTATAGATTAAACATAATTGTCAACATTAAAAGTATCATCAAAGTCAACATCTTGATCGTCATCCTCTACTTTTGAGATCTCTTTTGTTTAATTAATACTCAATTTTAATTATTGATCGATTAATTGAGTTTAACGGAATATCAACCAATCTAAGGCTATCTTATACCTAGAGGTTCGGTCCTATCGAATAAGAATAATTTTTCAAATAGACGTATTTGACCCATAGAAGGAACTCTAAGAAGCACAGACACTCTGGGTGAGAGTGAACCTAGGAGTAATAGCAATGAAGGTGTAATTCACACTTCCCAAATTTTAAGAACTGAAGTTTGATTATCAGATTCGGAGCATTGTTATACTTAGGAAACCTTTTCTATATTTTAGTGGGAGGGAAACTCGACTTTAAGCAAAAGATACGGCCAACGTATTTTAAGCCTCACCGATACAGTGATGAATAAATTGGTTGTGTATTTCTTTTTTAACGTATATAAATGTTCAATTGCAGAGCATTAAAATACTGTGTGTTGTGAACTTTTTAGTTTTGTACATTTTCCTTTTTTCTTTTACTTTTTATGTCCATAATTTTCAACCAAGACACAAGCAATTTTAGCATATGAAGGTAGTGACAAACAAATCCCTTCTTCTATTCTTAACTTTGATCTTTCTGTCATTCCTTTTGTCACTGGGCATACATATTTCCTATTAAAGGAACACATACCATCTGGTAACAAAAAGAACGAGAAGGAAAATTCAATTATTTCTGCCAAAATAACTTTCTTAGAATCCTTGTTACATACGCCAGAGTTATTTTATTTATCAACGTTCTGTTTTCTGGTTTTATGAATTTTAGTAAAGATAGGGAAAAAAGGTGGAATACAGAAAAAAAATTAATAGTGTTAATTGGTATTTTGAGCGAAATCTGAATTTTTTAATATCTTATTTGCATTTAAAACTAATTTTCTGTTCCTCATCGGCGAAAAGATGAGGGATGAACACGGTATCCGGTGACATTTTCGAAGTATTGCTGTGTATAAATGTCTACACATGTACAGGATGTCTCACTCCATCTTTTCTACCCCATATATTTTTTATTATATAAAGAAAACACAAATCATTTTATTAAAGAATAACAAAAACGATGTTAGTAGCTGGTATTACCAGCTACTAACATCGTTTTTGCTTTTATTTTTATATAAAAAGAAATGTTTATTTATTTACATTTTTGATATCAGATGTGCTATTGTCTCTATGTGTATAGTGATAATTTATATAAATGTCAGGGTGATTGCTAATACGTGTGTGCACAAAAATTCATCTTGCATTTTCATCTTTTTCTCTCAATCTCTCTTTATATATATATATATATATATATATATATATATATATATATGTGTGTGTGTGTGTGTGTATGTGTGTGTGCGTGTATGTGTGTGTGTGTGTGTGTGTGTGTGTATGTGATATGCTATTTACATGTTATATATATGAAATACATACACAAATAACTTATACACATACACACATATATAGCGTAAAACATACGTATAAGAAAACTTTCAAAAACAACAACAAATATTCAAAGTTTCTCTAAACACTTTAGAGACCATCTCAGATATTAAGAAATACAAATTTAACAGGATTACAAAGAAAAAACAAAAGAAGAAAAGTATCCAGATAAAAATTTCCACGTGTATTTTTTTTTAATATAAAATGATCAAATCTTTAATTTAGTGTGTGATTACATATGGAAATTTGTTTCAGATAAATACTACTTCCCCAAAACGCCTAATATATATGCTTCCAGTTAAAAGTGTTTAGTAACCCTCAAAAGTTGTTATTTCTCTTCGTAAAAGTGATATTTTTAAAGAAACCAGTTAAGCACCACAATGTTTTTATTTATTATAATAAATCCAAGTCTCCCATAGTAACTTTGAAATTAGCATATTTATTGAAAGATAGATTTGAGAGCGTTTTTATTCTTTTTTAATACTAACATTAACAATGCCCAGAAACATAGTGGATCATACGGTTGGAAAACATTAAGGAAAGAGGAAAGAATAAGACGAACAGTCGAGCTGACAGACTAAAGAAAAACAAGAGCAAAGGAAACTTTCCTCAGAGTCACTATCTTGTGTGACAAAAGTTTGACTTCTCCAAACATCATTGCATAACTGAACTCATGTCGAGAAAAAATGTGTCTACATCCAATGTGAGGAGAAGTCTCGTTGAATCTTGCCTATAAAACACTATTATTGTCAAGAAATCTCTGCTAAGGACGCAAAAATCTCAAAAGGCTCCAGTGGGCCATGTCGCCCAAAGACTTTACAATAGAGCAGCGGAAAAAAGTCTTTTTAACTGACGAATCAAAGTTCGAAATCTTTCTGAGAAAGAGCTGCCACTCCCTGTATCACACCAACTATAAAGCATGGAGAAGGCTCTGTTATGGTGTAGGGGCTTTTGCCAAATACAAAGCCGGAGATTTGCGCCACATGAAGAGCAAATTGAATGTGACCAGCTATCACAGCCACCTGCAGCATCACGTGATCACACCTTTACCAAACCCTCTGCTCGGGCAGGATATGACTCAAGGTCAATTTGTAAGCGGAGTTTAACAGGTTTGAATTCAGGGTTTTCCTTCTCCTAGACTTATTGCCTCACCAAGGCTGAGGAACCCAGGCTTTCCTATTATCTATCGATAGCTGGTGGGAGAATAATTTGTTTGATACCTCTCCCAAGGGTATTAGTGCGAAGTGAAATGCAATCAGTCTCGTCAAGGACTTGAACTCGGGTCGCCGTGTCCATTTCCTACGACGATAACCATTACACAACGGGCACTTCCATCTAGAACATAATTAGTGGTTCAAAGATTTGTACTCATGCAGGATGAGCCAAATCATACAAATAAACTCTGCAAGAGGTACATTAATAGCAAAAAGAAAAGCAAGTCCTTCAACTGATGCATTGGCTGGCGCAGTCAGTGGACTTAAATCCCATTGAACTAGTGTGGGATGAAGTTGGTCGAAAACTTTGCGCTAAACAACCCGCAACTGCGGCTTACCTCGGGCAATTCTTGCAGGCAAGCTTTAAAGAACTATCTTCATTATACCTCTAGTCTTTGGTTGAAAGAGTGCCAAGAACCTGTGAATCAGTGATAGCGGCCAAAGGGGATAATTTTGGTGAATTAAAACTTAAGAAAGTTTTTTTTTTTGTTTCTGGGTTTAATTTGTATTTAATGTAACTCAGGGAGACTTCTATTTAGTATAATAAATAAAACCATCTTGGTGCCTAACCTGTTTCATTGAAAATAACACTTTTAGATTAAAAATAAAAATGTTTGAAGGTGGCCAAATACTTTTTACTGGTAATATATATATATATATATATATATATATATATATATTCATCATCATCATCATAATGTCGTGCCGCTAGCACGGATATCCGTGACCCTCTCTCGCCACTTCTCCCTATCATTCATCGCTTCTGGCAGGTCTTCAGGGCTACATCCCGTATCCTCACATAGCTGCTATAAGTATGTTCGAGTTGGTCGTCCTGCTTTTGCTTGGCCATATGCGGGGGTCCATAGGAGTACATCACTGATGAGTTCGTCCTTGCTTCTCCAGCAGTTTCCTGCATGTCTGGTTCATCTAACGTGTATAGTTTTCGTGATGGGAGGCAGGTGGCCGTATAGTTGGTGCCTTGTGAGGTGTTGCGCCATGACTTGTTTAATATTGCTCTCAACATATATATAACGTATTATTTAAAATGAGATTAATATTCTTAGTTTGTCTCATAGGATGAATTAATGATGTAAAGAAAAACCCTTTATTAACAAATTTACTTTGAAGTTATTATATTTAGCCTAAGTTTCAATTAAAATTTACTCAGCTTTAAGTTTTTGAATCCTTTATCTCATGCCTAATCAGTGAGAAGCTGAACATTATTGCAGTAGTTTGAGTAGCAAAATAAAATATTAAGCCGATACATATGTATAAATAGATCAAATGTTCTTTTATAATTCTTTCAGTTTCATATATATGCATTTTCTCTCAAGGAAAAATCATAGTTTTTATATCATTTCATATGTTCTAACTCATATTTAAAGTTGTATCACTATAAATAAGATGAAATAAAATAAAAGTAGATTATATCTATTTATCCTTCAAGCTAGACAACATTTCGCATGATTAAAAAATTAGTAATTTTGCATTTTTTCTATTGAAAGAATTCAATGGCTAAACAAAGATTCAAAACAAGATTTATGTATTTTTTTAATTATAAATTTTAAAAAAGTTTAAGGCACAAACATTAAGAGAAGGAAAATTTTCTTCCTTTCTTTACGTTTTTAAGGTTTTTATGCGATGTTTTATAGGAACGCATTGAATAAAGCAGAAACCTTTTTTTTAAAAAAAACATCTTAACTTATTTCATGAAAATTTGTTTAAGAAGTCAGAAATGCAACTCCATTTGTTAAATTTTCAGAATACATAAATAATTCATATTTTGAAAATTGCTCACTTTCCATTTACTCAGCAAGCTATGATCTAAAAGACAAAAGTCACTGCTGGTTTTAGGTGGAAAAATGGAATCATTTTAACAATTAAAAAATGATACAAGTTATAAACAAAACGATTGTTAATGTATAAGGATCATTTTACATAATATCATAATAGTCATGGCTAAATAAAAAGACGTTCATTTTTATAGTTTTTGTAAAAATGAATATGAAATTTTTTTATTCCCATGAAGCAAGGGATAAGGCTAGACAAGCGCTACGTTGGCAAAAAAAACCCCATAAAAAACATTGCTACTAGTCACAATAGTGTAGATGGTACCACCGAATAGAAAGAATAAAAAAAACACCTGCAACATACAACATAACCTGGGTTATATTTAAATTTGGTTTAGTGTTTTGGAAACATATATAGATTGTCTGTTTGAACTACTTGCAAGTAGGGATTTCTTCTTCTTATATTTTTAACATTTAGTGTAGAAATAGGTGTTATATCTAAGCACCTGTTTAATCCGTCTCTTTAGAAGTGAACCAAGGACATAAATATATTGAAATTACAGTTAATGTTTAAGAGATAATTATTTTTCGTAACTCGGAATAAGCCTATTATCGGGAACTTGTTTGCTTTTCAAGGAAAGAGGAAATCAAGCACCCTTTGCTGAAAGAAGTGTCGAGCAATGCTTTGTATGTTTCACTCCCTATTGGCCGACATACAGTCCAGCGATGAAAATACCAAATACATTCCATTAGCAAAAAGAGACACATACATTTGTTCCCATGACTACAACAATACAAAGTTAGTACGTTTAGCACTGAAGATTTAATCGTATTAGTGTTGTCTACTTTATTCCACCTAATTTATTGACGCGTGTGTCAGAGAATGGTAAAATGATTAATTAGTCCAAAAGCAAAATACTGTAATTATTTTAAGAATGCATTTTAAATAATACTTGCGCACGCACATATATAAACCTGGTAATACACTTTGAAAGTATTGACACCTAATGCGTAAAGGTTATCGAGTTTAAATTCTGGACAAAGCTGTTTGCGTTTTTCTCTGTGGTAATGCTTTTGGAAAAGGAATGGATCGATAGGTTCTTCCTCAGGTATTGGTAAATATTTGAGCTGACTGGATTATTAGGCCTTGGTAAAGTAACCAATCTTAGAGAAAAAAAAATGAATTAGAACCTGTCAAACTTCGCTAAAATTTGACCTGGTGACTAATCCTTTTCGTGGGACGTAGTAGGTGAATCTATACATTCTGCTGGTGGGGAAAAATAAAACAATCTTTTATTATACTGGCCACTAACCACAGATGTGGATATTAGTGATATCGGAATAGATGTGGAATCTTATCGCCCATAACTGTTACCTTATTCAAGAAATCAACAACGAAATTTTGTCAAATAAACTTCTTGTATAAACGTAGGCATGGTAAAGAGGTATACCATTGGATACCATCCTGCGGAAACAATCTGCGCCTGTTGAAATTAAACAACGTTTAAGAAATTTGCAGAAGCAAAATATTGGAAGTAATTTAAATAAATTGCCGCGGATAGGATGTGACCCAAGGTTAGTTTTTAAGTAGATTACTTCTGGTTTTAAAAGTAGGCTAAAACAACAAGTCTACCCAAATATTTACCTACAGCAGAGTAGAGAATATAGGGATCCATGCAATTCCTAATGATATTGCCGCGAAGTGAAGCGCAGATTCGTCCAGAATTTGAACTCTGATCACTGATCGCTTTTCGTCCGACGTTTATCGTTACGCCAACATTGTCCCAAGACAGTGGATGGAAGTAAAGATAAATGGCACTTAATGAAGTTTCGCATTGGTGTCAGTAATTTGAGTGACGATGAAGTTCCGGACAGCCTTCTACATCCGTCATCCTTTGAATTATATCCTTCTTTATCAAATCATCAACTGTCCACAATAATGTGACAGCGTAAGCATCTCTATATCCTCTTCAGGGAACGGGAAATGACGTTTGTAATTTTGAAACATTGCAAGAATTTTTGTCAGATGAGTCCAACAGTTACTCACATAAGAATAGAAAAAACACCACAAACCAATCAGCCCGAAACTCTAATGTTAGATATATAGCTTAATATTTTTCTTATACTTCTTTGGGTTGTGTATATTTTTTCTTGGTCTCCGTGTCCACTTTTGTTCTTATAAGTGGACACTAAGACGTTGTTTGATTTTCGACGTCTTTATTCACCCAAATTCCCACGTCAACTGTACTATAAATAGCCATGTTAGATGTCCGTTCGAAAGGGCGTTCTGAACTACTTCCTCATTAACTCTATCTAACTGAGTCGTTCTCACAACTGAACCAACCATTTGTAGAACTGCTAAAACGGTCAGCTTGGAGTCAAGTCCTGTCTATCATATCACAGGTTATTTTCTATGACTCTTCTTCCTACGAATTACCAGTTAACTTTTGAATTCATATATTGTGAATTCTACCCTTATATTACAAGATTAATTGACAATTTATTCATTATGTAACACAATAAAACTTTGTGAAAATGAATCCAGTAGTTTTCTAGGCCACCTCATTATCGTTGGCGAGATTTCGTGTCATTTCTACACATTGGAAACCAAAAAGTATTGGTTATGATGTAGTAGTAAACTTCCCACACCCCATAAAACTGACGAACGTCTGTGTGACCCGACAACAAAGGCTCAACCACGAGAACTTTCCTGGTAACTGCGAGCAACAGTCACACGAGAGTTAGGGATTTTTTTAAAGGTTCAGGAATTCAGTAACCAGCAGAGGACAAGTAAGCAGCTTAAATTTCCAGCCTAACTTTCCATAGGGAGTGGGGTGCGGTCTAGTAATTGCTTTATCAACACAGAAAAGTCCTCCCTGTTTTCGAAGTACGGTCTTTGAATGATGTAGAAACTCAGATTCGATACTGGCTTCAAAATTTAAATAAATTGCACTGAACCATGCCAATATAATCAAAATGTCAAACATTATAATTAAAACTTTCTTTGTGGTTCACCTTTTCATTTAAATTGAAAGTTATAAATTCTAAAGAAATTCAATCTGGATACTTTATGACCTCTTGTGGTATTTTTTGGCAAACATTGAATTCATATACGTCTTTGTCTATATACATAAATACATGTGCTAGGTTGATATTTTTATAAATTTAATGAAGAAAAAGATGTATTTTACGCAAGAATAATTTCACTAACCTCTTACCTTATTAATATATCAGAGGGGTTGGGTAAATAAAAAATCTTATTTACAAGTTAGAAACCTATCAATTTAATGATAACTATAATTGTAAGTAGAAGTAACCCTATTGCGTAGTGGTTAGCGAGCTGGATTGCAACATCTGACAAAAAGAGTTCGAATTCCAGTCGTTGTTCTTCTGCAAGGATAACTTTGGTCTTAAATAATCCATAAAGATTGATATTCCATTAAACAAAGAAACCGAAATCGAACTTACGAAGTTTCATTTCTACTTTAAAATTTCTAATACTTCCTCATATTAGTATCTAAACCAATCCTTGGTTCTGGATTATTCAGGTATAGAAGAAAAACACAGCCTAGTAAGAGTAACTATCTAACGATATCTTGATAGCTTTGTCTGGTATAACCCCCTCACACTTGGAAAGAAGAATGGATGATACTCTATTGCCATAAAATATTATAGTTCTGCATAAATCTAAACACGACCGTTCACCTGATTTTTTTTCTTTTAGCCTCTTATTAGATTCATATTCTAAAGTTGTCCTTTATAGTTTCCTCACTGTGTTTCTGTTTAGCTCGGCGATAAAACTTCTCTAGAAAGTGAACTTTATCTTTCAATGATGCTAGCCGCTGACGGAACAGAAATGATTTATGAGAGGGAAAGACTCAGAAACGGAAAATTCTGAACTTTTAACTTATTTCAAGCTATCAGGGTAGAAATATATTGATGGTTTAACGAAAGTGCACTCGAGATTCACTGATGAGTAACACGTTGCTAGGTATTCTTGATCTTGGGGTTGAAAAAATTATCTTGGAAATAACGTAGAAATGTGTTCATGAAATTTAAACTGTGTTCAAAAAGTATCGTTACTAAAGCCGTATTTACTAAAACAAGAATGGAAAATGAATAAAACATTAATTTTCTTCGAAATAGCCAACTTATTTGATAAAATTATTCCGACGATTTTTACACTGAAACATATCTATCGAACGTTTCTGTTAAATGATTAATTGGTTCAGTATTTTATTGCTTTTAACGGCACGAGGGTTATATTAATCGTAGAGGTTAAGAAGTCACTCTTAGAGGGCATTTATATTTATATATTTATATTCTGTTCCTAAAGATATAAAATAAAATTCGCACACAGTCCGATCAAATATGAATACTTTTTTTAACATAAATATTTGAACCATAGATGGGACCTTAAGAAATAAAAACCCTCCATCATAGCAGACCTGGGTATAATGATAATGCAAGTATACTCCACACTCTCTCGATACCAGGAAGTGGAGCCTCACATATGCAGTTTTGTGTCATACCGAGGACACATCCTTTTGAGCCATCTTACACTTCTGTAAGGTATACGGGTAGTGTATTCTAAGTCCTGCCTACAAGGCAGTCACCCCTTTTCATCGAATGTCACTATAGGCCGTTTTATTTCAGTTAATATTCTCCATGTTTTAAAATCTGTTTCAATGAATTCTCTGAGTTTAAGAAAGAAGGAAAACTTGCACAAATTAAAGTTCGATAATTGCAGAGACTCGTGCACCAGTGTAATCCTATGATTTTCTAACTGCCGATTAAAAAGAATCGAGTCTGACTTCAAATAAAAAAAAAGAAATGCCTCCTTCTCATATAAACTACTCTCATGCGTCTAAACATTATATGACTTATTGATTTATTTTACTAGCTTGTAAACAATTCTGGGATTATTCAATGCCAGAAGGTTACGGAATTGCGTACACTCTACCTTCATAATTGTATTTTTGTATAGTTCCTTTTAAGTTTGTACACTATATAATTCAAATATTTTGCAAATATATCTATTTGAATCATAGATGGAACTTTAAAAGTCACTATCACTCCGGGTTAGAGAGGACTGGAAAATAATGATAAAGAAGGGGTACTTCACATTTCCTTGATCTATAGAACTGGAGGATGATTACCCGTTGCGTAGTGGCTTATGTACTGGACTGTGAAATCGTAGTAAGCGCGTTCGAACTTTAGTTATGCAGTTACATTCACTTTCGGACAAATATCTTGGGAAAGGTATGAAACCCCATTATATCCCTACAAATGGTTTGAATAGTATAATTACTGTTCTTTTACATGGAGAGGTTTGGAATTAAATATTCCGCGATAGATTATATGCCATTAAACAACGAAACAGTCACCATCATTGGAAACTAGCCATTAGATTCTGTTTACTGTTATATCGATGAACCCCCTTTTTGAGTGGGGTTACTCCTCTTTTTGTTATATTCTCATATTCATATACATGCAGAATGAATCACAACTACACAAGGATAAAGGACGCATGAAGACTTCTTTATAAATATATGTACCTCTCACTTTATTGTAAGGGTTCGAAAAGGTTATTCAAGGTTTGCGTGTGAGAGGGAGTTGGAGACCGAACCGAACTGCAATATTTTGACCCCCACTCTTATGGCCGTCAAAGTTGTGTCTTTCTCGTTCTCAGATGCTCAACCGGAGGCCGTGGGGCCCACTCTGCTGGGTCATGGCTTTCTTTACTGCATCTTATCAGCAACTTCTCTGGTCCCCAAACCCCATCGGGGTTCCCGAGGGCCCCTTCGGCCTTATGTGGCTTTACCTACCACATCTCGTCTATTTCCAGCTCCAACTCTAACTGGAACTGCAACTGTCTTGACTTCTGTCTTGACTGAGTTATATAATGGTTCAACGCCCACTCAGTCGCCTACTCGATCTTTGAAATCGCATGTTTGATCGTCATCAAGCGGAAATAACTGTCATGCAGTTCACAGGTTACTCTCTTCCAGTGCATCAGTCTATGAGTGTACCATGGGAATTTTTTTACCTCGTCCCATTTCATCAGCCAATTTCCGCCCACGGGATTTCCTCTCATAACTGCCATTAGAATGTGTCACTTCCTTCCAGTGCATCACCTTGGAATGGCATTTTTGGCCGGGTCGAAGGTCAAAATACAACATTTTGAACATACAGTATATCCCAAAGTCCACTGAGAGGTGAGTAAAAACATTATTTTTTAAATCGGTGTACACATTCTGAATAAAAGAATCTTTAAAATTTTCTCATCACATTTCTTATCTTATTGACACGCCCTGAATTCGTTTTATATCTGTTGTGATATTGATGAAAGCATGTGCAATTTTAAAGACCTATTGTTTAAAAACATTAACTTTTTTTTACCTAATCGATGCCAAATTGATTAATAAAAAACTAAGTTTTATAACCAACCTCTCCGATTAAACTTCGTCTACTTACTGCATCAGCCTTATGTACACTAATAGAAAATAAAATTGCAACACTCTGAAAGACAATTGCAGATTTTGACCTGGGTACAATATGCAATATGCATTCAATATGTATATTCAGAGGGCAATAATATATTACAGTTTGGTATTCTTCGTCTGTATCATTGCAAGCAAACGGGAGTGCAGTTCGGTGTAAACAGTCAAATAGGATTTACAACATACTCGTTAGTTTGTTGTATTGTTTATGCAAACCTCATTTTCGAATTTGCCGTCAAACTAATTTGTATACTTGATCATTTGTTGTAACCCTTAACGTAACGGTTATATGCATTGGTTCCCTAAGCTTTTAAGGAGATAATCATCTCATGGTTCCAGGCTCAATCCTGACTACAAGCGAGTAAAAATACAGGAATACTTAACACTTGTACCCAGTTTTGGCTAACGGAATCAGAAGAGGCGACCCCCGTGGATTCGATAAAGGACGTAGTTCGAAGTTCCGTGTAGGTTCACGAGTTCGATAAACACCTGATGAAGGCCGGAGGATATATCGGCCGAAAATTTATGGAAATAACAAAAAAGATGAAGACAATAGTCCAAAAACACTTAATGATAAAAAAATACCTTTCATCTTAATTGCTGTTACAAAATTTGTGAAGATTAAAAAGAAATAAACTAGAGAATACCATAAAACAATGAAAAAAAAAAATTAAGTGCAAAAGTAAAACTTTCTCTGGAGGCCTCTTACAGGAAGCAAAATCGGCGCATACACGAAAATTGGTGCTTCCTGGCGTCAAAGGCTTTTATCACCACGGCTGAAACGGACGGATCCTTGTTCTTGTGAGTGTTAGTAAGAAATAGCGCACGTGCTGGCTGAGTCACGGGGCTGAGCAGCGCACTGTATTCCATGTTAGTAGCCTTAAAACATAAAATGGACTCTCAAATTTTTAATTGCCGAAGATGATTTCATAACGTACTTCAAGCGCCTTGTCTGGGGTGATCTCCTATGTGAGACGAACACACGATGCCATTGTAAAAAAAAAAAAAAAACCAAAAAAAAAAAAAAACCGAAAAAATCGAATTGGTAACCTCAACAGAATAAAAAAAAACCTTTAAAGAAAATCAGAAAATGTGCGCAACTACAAACGATAAAACTACCGGAATAAAGAATTAACTCTTTACTCTTCCGTTGTGTTAGCACTTTTCCACTATCACCGGTCAAATTTATGACTGTTATAAAACATTCTACAAACAAACGAATTCAGTAAATAAAAAAGGAAAAACGTGAGTAGGTAACTTAATCATTTTTGTCACTGATTTATTCACCTAAATTGATAAAAAATATATGACATAAAAAAACCCAATGAAATGCAAGAGTTAAAAATATTACCCTTTTTTTCAGCAGACCGGTTATAAATACTTAAAATCAAAGCAAAAAAAAAAAAAGACAAAAATCCCTTATGCCAAAAAATTCATATATTCAAACACGTTCATAAAAAGAACAGAAAAAAATGACATAAAACTCATCAAGAAAATGCAAGGATTAGATATATAACCCTTTTTTCAGGGGACACTTACATTCAAAGTCTTTATAACAAAACTGGGATATACAAAGTTTGCGAAAAGACAGTTTGATTATATCAACGCTAATTAGAATCTCAGACGTTTATCTATAATAGCTATGAACAAAACTGGCTTCAACTTGAGACCACATAATACCTCATGAAACAGCATTCAACTCATCGTGGTTTTCAACAAGCAGCTATATTTCAACTGTACCTTTGGACCAATGAAGGAAACCTGACGCATTTTCAATCCTAGCCTGCATTCAACGTTAAAACTGGATACATTAGAAAAACACAGTCAACCAACTGGCTGCATACCTCTGTTCAATGTTAAACGTTTCAGCGCTAAATATGACCATCATGAATTAACCTGTGAAATGTTTCACTTCATTTCAACTACACACTTGACGTAGTTTATGTTACCTGAGACTAGCAGTTCCTACATCAACATATATCAACGCACTTACGTTCTTCGCCAGTTAGACAACTGTAAGATTGTTTTATTAGCACGAACGACACTTCAAATACCTTACAAGAGACTGTTTTTCCCCGAAATGCATCCTGGCTGTAGCTCCGTTACTCAAGGCGGCGATGTGCTAAGGGATTAAAGAAATAAAAAGACAATAACAGAAAAATAGGATAAATAAAATGCAAAAGTAATAGTTTCTCAGGACTCCTCTGTTAAGAAGGCAAATTAGCGTATGCCTAATACGAGTGTCTTCCTGAACCCAAGGATAACTTATTTGTATAATATCTTATTCCTTCGGTTGTGATTGATGGAACATTTTTCTCTCACTTCCCAGTCGGGAGTACACGTGCCTGCAGAGTCCTGAACTTGGCAGTGAGTTGTGTCTCTCCTAGCTCTGTCCCATTGAGCACGGAGACACATGACGTACATTCAACCAATAATTTTCAAAAGATAATTACCTAATGTACTTCAAGCGCATTGACTGGGGGAGAAGGACTATTTCTACTGATTCAGGAAAACATTATATACCACTGAATAGTCATAACCCCCCATGAATTAAATTTGTGTCTACATGCACTCTTGTCTTTATTCCTTTGGTCTTTAATTTCCAAAAAATAAATAAATAAAAAGTGAATATAGTAAAAAGAAAACGGGATCAGATACAAACCTTAGAATCACGCAAAATCACCAAGAATTAACTACCATCACAATAAAACGTTTCGTATGGTCCATATATCAATCTCATTTTCAATTCTATCCTTTTGTCTGTCTCTCTGTTTGTGTATGTATCTTTCTCCCTTTCTCTCGCTCTCTCTCTCTTTCTCTCTCTCTCTCTCTATATATATATATATGTATATATATATATATATATACATATTTTTTGTATTCCCCCCTCTATCTGGTCATTCTACTTATATATTATAGATATATACCGCGTTTTTATTTAAATTTTCCGGTGTCCTTAACTTGAAAAGTAACGGATGAAAAGGGCCCTTCGTTGTTTTATAGTTTTACTTTGTTCCTCTACTATAATTACCAATGGTGTCTCTACTTATTGTTTTGTATAAATTTTGCTGTACTCATAAATTAACTATATATATATATATATATATTATGGGAACGCAACTGATGTCCATTGTTAACTTTTGTGCAAAAAATGCCTCGAGAAGCCGTAATTTTTGTATTTGTATTTTTTCATTTATTAACCAACCCATGCATTCATTCTATTTTTTAAAAAATATTTTTTGATATTTCATAAACAACAATATTTGAATTGCCGCAAAAAAATATGAAGAATGAAAACCAAAAATAAATTTAGAAATCCTTTCCTCCAAAACTTTTAAAAATAACAGTCCTTAGCCAATTACATTCATAGATAAATCAACTTTTTTTATAATTAAATTCTAGCCCATCTTCATCATCATCATCATCATCATGTCGCGCCGCCAGCGCGGATATCCCTGACCCTCTCTCGCCATTTCTCCCTATCATTCATCGCCTCCAGCAGGTCTTCAGGGTTACATCCTGTGTCCTCACATAGTTGCTGTATGTAAGTTCGTGCTGGTCGTCCTACTTTTGCACATCCATATGTGGGGGTCCACAGGAGTACATCACTTATGAGCTCGTCCTTGCTTCTCCAGCAGTATCCCGCGTGTCTGGTTCGTCTGACTTGTATAGTTTTCGTGATGGGGGGCCAGTGTCCGTATAGTTGGAGTCTCGTGGGGTGTTGTCACCAGGACTTGTTTAATACTGCTCTCAACATTCTTGTGTAATTTCCGTCTAGTTTCCTCTCCAGCCGCTTCGTTAGCGTCCATGTGGTGCATCCATATAGCAGTATCGACACAACCGCTGCCTGGAAGAAACTGCGTTTCATTTTATCAGTTAGGTCCGACTTCCATATGATCGAGAGCCTATCGATAGCTGTCCATGCCTTCGTCAGTCGTGTGTCGATGTCTTTTTCGGTTGATGAGACGCTACTTCCTAGGTAGGTGAATTTGTCTACTAGTTTCAGAGAGGCTCCGTCTAGTGTGGCAATGTTGCCCGTTTGGTTGTAACACATATATTCAGTTTTGTTTGCATTGACATGGAGGCCAATGCCAGCTGCAGCTCGTTCCAGACTATGCAGTAGTGTCAATGCTTGATTAGGCGTATTCGCTAGTAACGCCAAGTCATCAGCGTAGTCGGCGTCCGTGATTGTTTTTGCGGGGTACCTTTTGCTTCTTCTCTTAGTCAGCTCGAAGCCATTTTCTCTGATTTTGTCGATCGAAGTCCTAAGCACATAGTCTAGACAGATGATAAAGAGGTACGGGGCTAGTGTGTCTCCTTGTAGTACTCCTGCAACAATGTCGAAGTATTCCGTGTCTCCATCTGGTGAACGTACTTTCACTTTGGTGTTTCTGTAGAGAATCATTATCGCTGCTACTGTTTCTTTTGGTAGGCCGTATACTAGTAGGATTTGCTCCATCTTCCCTCGGTGTATGGAATCGAAGGCCTTGGTAAAGTCGACAAATAGTAATGTCGCCTGTAAGCTTTTTGCCCGAACGCCTTCAAGGATTCTACGGATGGTCAGTATTTGTGAGGTAAGGATCTATTCTTCGGAAGCCGTTTTGGTTTTTCCTAAGGATGTTGTCTATTTTGGGTTCTATGCGGTTTCGTAGTAGGGCATTGTAGATTTTGGCTGCTATGGATGTAAGTGTTATCCCTCGGTAGTTCTTGGCTAGTCCGAGGTCGCCTTTTTTAGGGAATGGAAGGATGCATCCCTTCGTCCATCTTTCTATCCTATTTTGACTATATACTGCGTTGCATTGCCGGAGCAGTATATCGTCGAATTGTCTAGTCTTCCACACTTCTGGGGGGATCTCGTCTAGCCCTGCTACTTTCCTATTTTTAATTCTTCTGAGAACTGAGTCGAGTTCTTCTTTGGTGAAAGAACCTAGTTTAACGTCTAATTGCTTACTAATAATTCTGGTGATCGGTTCATCCGTTATTTCCGGTGGGTTTCCTAGTAGATTTTTGAAATACTGTTCCCACAGTTTTACTCTTTCTTGTTGGCTTGCAGCTTTCAATTTTGCTTTGGCTGTGCTTTTCCTTCTACTTACTTCGTTTATTGTTTGCCAGGCTATCCTGGATTGTCTATCTTCCACCGAGTCTCTAATCTTATCTATCTGATTTTGTATGTATTCTGCCTGTTCTTTTAGATATATTCCTGTTAATTGATGTTGAGCCTTTTCTAGTTTTCGTGCATTTGTGTTTGTTGGGTTCTTTTGATAGCTTTTGGAGGCAGTTTTCACAAGTGTACGTTTTTCTCTAACCGCTGGCGTTTCCCAAGGGGCTCTATATTTAGTTCTAAGTTTTGTTGGAATACACGTTGCTGCCGCCTCAAGGTGTGCTTCTACAAAATTTTCATATTCGTCATTTGGGGTACCTTTTTCTGCCTTTTCTTGTAGTGCTTCGAATCTGTTTCTTAATTCTAATGCATATTTATCTCTAATATCTCTGTTGTTGAGTAGGGCCCACTCATAGTGCTTGGTTGTCGCTTTACGTGTGGCGTTTTTTCGTAGGCTTAGACGTACTTTGGCCGTAACTATTCGATGATCGGAGGACACACCCTCGAAAGAGGAGTATGCCTCGCAATTCATCGCACTGTTTTTCCATTTCCCGTTTATAAGGACGTAGTCTATCTGTGCTTTACTCTTATTCGCGTATGTGTAGGTCCATAATTTCCCCTCCCTTTTTTGAAAGTTTGTATTGAGGCAAGTTAATCTATTTTCTATCATGAAATCTATTAGATGTTGTACATTCCTGTTTGATGCGTTGTGTAGGCTGTATTTGTTGTGTCTGTTTTTCCCGATTTGTGCATTCATATCTCCGCCAATGACTAGCAGGTTGTGTTTCGGAATGCTACGTACTAGGGAGGATAGATCTTCGTAGAAGGTGACTATTTCGTTTTCTTCGCTAACATTGGTAGGGCTGTAGCATGAGATAATTGTTGCTTTGGGGTTGCCATTAAACGTTGCAGCCATCATCCTAGGTTGTATTCTCTCAATGCTGTTCAGTGTTTTTAACGCTCTTGGTCCTAGAAGCATTCCCACTCCTCCTACCGATGCATTGATAGAGTTTTTCCATGCGGATACAGTCACCAGCATCCATCCATTACCAGTTTCGTGATACTTGATATCTTCGGTGTGCGTATATCGGTGCTCTTGTATGCAAATCATGTCTATCTTATGTTCTACGGCTGATGCAGTTAGCTCTGATAGTTGACCTATTCTATTTAGGGTTCTCACGTTAAATGTCGCTATCTGTATTGTTTGTTTGCATTTTAGTAGTTTTTGTTTGCGTTTGAGCTCTGTAGCTGATTTTTCGAACACTGAGGCCAGGGCTCCAACCTCAGCAGGACGCGCCCCTTTTTTACCCGCGCGAAGAGCGATGCGGTTTATGTATCTCGTTTGAGTACGAGTCATGGTTATCTTTCGATGGCTGTTTTTATTCTCCTCTATAGAAGCCACTCTTATTGATGAGCAGCAGTAGTTCCCCGATCGAACTGACAATCCTGAGCGTTAAGCCGCAGGACTCACACGTACATCACGCTGCTTCCCATGTGTATGTGTTAGAAAAACAAAAAACAAAAAACAAAAAAAAACAAACAAACAAACAAAACAAAACAAAAGAAAAATGAAAAAAAAATTTTTTTTTTTTTTTACCTTAAGTTTTAACTTAGTTAAAGTCCAAGACTGCTTTCTTGTTAAAATTCAAAGACATTTTGGGGTATATTTCAGCCTATCATCCGATTCCGGCCCTGACAGGTTTTTATTTTATTGGTAGAATTCGATTTTTGAGTTCGGTTGCTTTTTTTTTTTAATTTTTAACTGAGAGTGTGCAATAAGACTTCTAAGCTTAAGAAAGTTCTATTTCTGTTTGCCCTGTATACTAACGCATTCGACCAGCATCGTTATACGTCCTTTTATTTTATTTTATTTATTTAATTTTTTTTCCTTTGGGGGAGCAATTTTGGGGTTTTCTTTAGCAAATTTAGAAGTTCGTCTTCCAAAAGTAAAGTTTTTCCTGAAAATTAAGTCGCATAAGTCTTCATTCTTCATTTAAACAACACAGAATACAGCTGAGATTTAAGACATTACTATTTTAAATCAAATGTGCATTTTAAATGAACAGTTTAGTAGAATAAATTTACTGACCTCTGGGAAAAAACTTCTGGAAACGGAATCACTTCCAACGTATGCATACTATTTCAACAAATGAAGGATTGAATTATAACTAATTTTTAATAGTATTTATATTAAAGGTTCCACTCCTATATCATGGTCATCTACTGGGGTGGACAGAGAGAGAGAAAGAGAGAGAGAGAGAGAAAGAGAGAGGAGGAGTCAACTCTTTTATGGCTTTCGTCTTTAGCACGTGTTAGACTACATTTGAGGTGTTTTGGATATATATATTTTTTTCTTTCTTTTCTTGGGGGGAGGGCAATTTTGGGGTTTTCTTTAGCAAATTTAGAAGTTCGTCTTCCAAAAGTAAAGTTTTTCCTGAAAATTAAGTCGCATAAGTCTTCATTCTTCATTTTAATTGTATAAATAAACGAAGAAATAAATATCTATTCAGTAAGTATGGATTTGTCCTATCTTACACAATAGACAGTAAGTATGGAATTGTTCATACTGACTCAACAAGCAGTTAGCAATGAGTTATTACCAACTTAGATACCTTTCGGTTTATTTCTTGTGAGTGAAAATCTACATAATTTTTTTAAGAATGCATTTCGTTTTAACACTTTTATTTTTTTTAAATGTTGAATACGTTTATATTTGCATTATTAACAGCAGTTCTTATACATAATATTTCAGACATAATTACATTTTCTCTCACATTTTGACATATACAAAAGAATATTTACACACATACAAATATGTCCCTTCATTTTAAACTAACAATAACTGCTATACCTTCTTAATATCTACGCTCTGGCTAATAGAATCTTAGCTTACATTGCCCAATCGGCTGGGTCTGTAGAATACACTAACTGCATCTCTGTAGAGGGTTAAGATCACCCTTCAACGAGTGTCCTAGATATGACACTAAATAAACTGATAGTGAGGTCCAGTAATTCTGGATCTTTGGGGGATTTTGAGTATCCCTTCATTGTCATTGCTCCCAGGTCCACACTGACCCGAAGTGGTAGAACCAAATAGTGCCTACTATGGGTGAAATAGAACTAATCTGTGTATCTATCCTAAACTGAATTGTTTGAAATAGAACTGTTTTGACACGTAAACTGCGTACTACAGCGAAACTGAATTGTATGAAAAAGAACTGTTCTGATATTTAACTGTGTGTGGAAAAAAATTATACTAAACTGAATTGTTGAAATAGAACTGTTTGACGAAACAGAATATATTCAGACAGAATTGAATAAAATGGATTTGGTATTAAATATCCTACACAGGTTGATATGCTATAAAACCCAAACAACGAACCAAATTAGCTTACAATAAAAAAATGTACTTTCTTTTTTACACCAAAATTTTCGCTCAATTTAAAGAAAAAAAATTACAATTTGAACATCAGATTTTTATTCATTCATTTTCCCCTTTACCCACTAAACACACACACACACGTGTACACACCTATATATGTGAGTGTGTGTGTGTCTATATACATATATATATATATATATATATATATATATATATATATATATATATATGGGGTTTTCCTACCGGCTAAACAAACTCCCGATGCTGATAGGGGATTGTACGAGATTCCCTTGGTGTTTATGAAGAATTTGATGCGCTTTTTAAAAGGTGAATGTAAATCACGCGAGCCAATTCTTAGTGTGTTGTTAGTATTAAGTTTGATTTCCTAATATTCTTAATGCGAAAAATTTTGCGTCGGATTGCAATTATTTTTGGATCGCCGTATATTTTTACTTTTGTTTATAAGGTACCAATGCTGAAATTTTTGTAAATCTCCTTTTTTTTCGGTGTAGAACAAAATGAACAAACTCAAAGATTTGTAGGGCTGTATTTATTCTGAGGCAATACTCTTACCCATTCTCATTCTCTCTCTCTTTCTCTTTCTCTTTCTCTCTCTCTCTCTCTCTATATATATATATATATATACGTGGGTGTGTGTGCGTGTATGTGTGTGTGGGTGTGCGTGTTTGTGTATAGTTACTTAAGACATGAATAAATATGAATTTTCAAAACAATGATTTGATAAACCACACACACACACACACACACACACACACACACACACACACACATATATATATATATATATATATATATATATATATATATATATATATATATGAGTTTATATTCGTTCGTGTGCTGTGTTTATCAAATCATTGTTTGGAAACTTCATATTTATTCATGTCTTAAGCAACTATATATATATATATATATATACATATATATATATATATATATATACTGGAATGTATTTTTGTTAAAGCTCTTGATCAACATCTCTTGCAATGATCATTATCTTTAAGTCTAGTTCATTATTCTTGGGCAAACAGTTGTCTTCTAATTTTATGCATAATGCAGTACTTGGCTGGTCTTGTATGTATGTGTGTATGTGTGTGTTTATATTTCTCTCTCTCTCTCTCTCTCTCTCTCTCTCTCTCTCTCTCTCTCCCTCACTCTCTATCTCTCTCTCACTTGCTCACTTTTGCTCTCTCTTTCTCTCTTCCCCCTCTCCCTCTCTCTCTCTCAATATATATATATATATATATATATATGTGTGTGTGTGTGTGTGTACGTATCGGTTGGTTGTGATTTTCTCTTTGTCTGTTTATTTATGAGTTGGAACTCAAACACTCATTATAAATGATAACCGGCTAGGATATTTTAAAAACTATGTTTACTCTTTGTTTTTACTTGACAAATAATAGGGCAAAAGTCCAAGTTTTATGAGCTGCCTTTTCAGGTAATCACTCATCTCCAAGACATGATATTGATTTTCTCTTTGTTGGCCGGACATCTGATGTACTTCATATTCTATGTGTTGCGTTAAAATGATATTAGTTTAAATATTTATATATGTGGAAAGTAGTTACATATTCTTTTTCTTCATTAAGCAATTCGTATTTTTTAAAAGTTTTTGTTTATAAACATTGTTTCCGTCCTAATCGTGTCATTTGGCCAAATTCCATTGAATTGCCAATGATTACTCTGGATATATAATCAGTTGTAGGACAATACCAAGTGTATAAATAATTGGTAATTATCCATTTTGTCAAACAAATAAACATGTAACAATAAAAACAACCAATAATAATAATAATAATAATAATAATAATAATGATAATTTTTATGTGGTGACAGTGATGAAACCATTAATCCCATAATAAACGAGTGATGCAAACTAACGTAAAATTTATACCATAATCGACTGGACTGTGAGGGTAAGATTATTCAAGGGGGATTGCGCAAGAAACTTGAATGTTTTATTGAAAATGAAACGCATACAATTATCAGGGATTTTGCGAAAAAACTGATCATCCAACCCAGGCCAGAAGAGCTGATCTACGTTTAATTAGCAAGAAGAAAAGAACTCGTCATCAAGTGAATTTTGCTGTGCCAACTGTCCAGAGACTTAAATGAAAGTAGGCAAAAAAAAAAAAAAATGGACAAACACCAGGACCATTCCAAAGAACTGGATAAGATTGGAAATATAAATTATATCAATCGTAATTGGAGTGCGGGGAAGAGTCCAACAAAAGCTGGAAAATACTTAATGAACTGGAGATTAGAGGAAGAATTGTAGTAACAGTGATGAAGAGGTTAATTAAATAATAACTAAATGTAGTAAATACATACAAAAGGATTACTAATTTAAGCTGGACAAAGTAGGGAAAAGTGGTCAACTTGGAATTGAGAAAGTGATCAAAATTTTACCAAACATAAAAATTGTATAAAATGTTCATAATAAGACCAATAGGATTCTTTCGGATTTAGAAAAACAAACGGATCTCGACAAACCCAGCCTAGAAGACCAGTCATAGAGTTAATTAAAGAGAAAAAAACTTTTCATCGAGTTTATTTCGTATTTCAACTAAGCACTGAATTAAAATAAAAGAAAGCTAAAACATAGACAAGTACTTGAATCTTTCTAGGGAGCTAAAAACCTTTGCAACATGGTGACAAAGATACAAAAAACTCTTGGTGATCTTGCAACGGTCTCAAAAGTATAATGGAGAAATCGAAGATCAGAGGAAGAATCGAGATCATCCAGACCTCAGCACTGTCAAGATTTGTTAGAATACTTAGAAAGATCATGAAAATACGTTCTGCCACTCAGACTTCAGTTAAAAACAATTAGATTAACTTGTGTGAAAAACTCGTAAAGAGTGAAATAGTAATTGTATATTCGAATTTTGTTATCGTCGTAGGAAATGGACACGGCGACACGAGTTCAAATCCTGGACGAGACTCATTGCATTTCACATAGCACTAATACCCTTGGGAAAGGTATGAATCCAATTATTTTCCTTCCAGCTATGGGTAAATAGTAGGTCAGACTGACTTCTTCAGCCTTGGTGCGACAACTAGTCTAGGAGAAGGAAAGCTCTGAATTCAATCCTGTTAAACTCTGCTTAAAAATTGACCTTGTGTCATATTCTGCCCGAGCGGAGGGGTAGGTAAATATGTATATTCGAATTTCTATTGCTAGTAGTTAAATGTCATGATTCATTTTTTGCACCCGTACTTTCCATACAACGTCAAATTTTGAGGTGTTTCTTGTCATTTTGACACGAAATTCGACGATTTTCAACATGTTCTCGATTTAGATCGTTATTGAAAATTCAGAAAAACAAAATCACGATGGGAATAAAACTTTTTTTTTCAAACTGTATTTTGATCATTTTTTGTTGCTATGGCTTCTTTCATTGTACCTTCTTCACCAAAGACATTTACAGAAAAAAAATCCCGGTAAAATTAGTTTACATCCTCTTTACTTTACTATAGTAAATAAACCTGAGTTGACCAGATTTACTGAGATAGCATTTCCGGACGGAATAGTCAGTTCATATCCAGACACGCAACTACACAGAACACAACCATCTCATTGAATATGATGGTGGCTTTATAATTTTGAATCGACTCGATTTATCTTAGCAACAGTATCTTTGCTCTTTGTTTCTATGAAATTCAAGCTCTAAAAATTGTCATTTGATTTTCCATTGAATTTCGTTTTTGTCAACATATTGTTTTACATTTCCTTGTGATGTAATGTCAAAAGGCCGGACTGCATCCTCGAAGTAAGCGGGTTCAAATAGAATCCATTTTTGGACTAATACCTCGGGAAAAGAACTCCCTTATCGCGTAGTAGTGGTTTAAATAGTACTATTTCTGCTTTTACAGAAGGATGGATTTTGTATAAAATAACCCATGAGGTAGATATGCCATCAAACAAATAAACCAAGAGATACAGTGAGAATAATAAGATCTAAAGTTATTTCAAATGCTTTAAAGTTACACATTTGTTAACTGATATATATATATATATATATATATATATATATATATTTAAGGAAAATGTTGCGCAGGAAGCTGGTAATCAATTGAAGAATCAGAAAAATGGAATATGAAGCTATGGAATTTTTAAAGCAAAAAGGAAAAAAAAAATCCCAGACCACTCCGTGTAAATTCCACTTTTGTAGAAAGAAAACCTGAGAATGAACCACATTACAAATGGATGGCATTAGCTTGATAATTTTTTTTATAATGTGAACGACAATGATACGCTGGTATATACTTACTCAACAATTCCTTCAAGATCATTATTTGATACAAGGTCGATTTTTATGCAGAGCATAACTAGTTCAAATTCAGTTTTCCTTCTATTTGACAGCTTGCCTTATCAAGACTAGAAAATTCATTCCAACCCTTACTTCCATCACTGGAGTGAGAACAGATCTACTTACGCCTTTTCCAAGAACATTAGCCCAAAGGACTTTCCAACAAAATACCTTATCTCCTACGCTATTTTCCTTCTCCAGTTGGTCGACAGTGGAATCTTACAAGTCACTTGATCACTCGGTTGCCGGTTCATCAATTCCGCAGCAAGCAGCTTTCCGTCCTAAAGCATTGCAAGTTACCATCCAGGGTAAATTGGTGCCATCGTTTACAAAGGTGCTGTCGGTGTATTTAACAGTTGCAGGTGACAGGGTGGAAGAAACTGTATCATTACCAAATAATTTTAGATAATTAACTGACTTGATGAAACCATATAAAGTTCTCGAATTTGAAGCAAATGAACATTTTCTCATGGAATAGTTCACTGAGACATAAATCCCTAAATGCATGAGGTTAACCTAATGGATTCTTAGATTTTATATTCCACCCAAGGAAGCAATTTTAATTGAAGCTTTTAATTTTCATTTATTAAAAATGTTCTTTTCATGTTTTCGAAAGTTGAGGATATTAATTCTATGATTATACTACATTCTCCACATCATTTAATTTTGACATTTTAGACCTCATGCGTTGTATGTTCCCCAAATTTAGATGATTTAAGTGCATGTTTTAAGTTTTTGGTTGTTTGCTTTTAAAAATTTTAAGTCTACACTGTTTTTAATTCTTTCCTCGTTTTTAAGTGAGTCTAGATTTTTTGATATATCTGCGAATAGCTCTAGATTACTTTCTATGTTAATATATATGATAAAGATTGTTCATTGGTATGTTTTTTGAGGAGTAGGGTTCGTAGTTCTTCTAATATTATTTCTGTTAATTTGAATCCCTTAATTCCTTGTCTTGCGAGATAATCCGTCTGGTGAAGCTTTACACATCATTCTTCTTCGTAGGTTTCTCGAAAGTTTCTATTAATGACGATCGAAGCATATACTACGTGTGTAAGGGATGAATTTTATGAAGTTTTCCTGGCATGGCACTTGAAATAGCTCTATTTTTAAATGTTTATGGGTTTATGGTAAATATCTGTGCTGATTTGGTCATTTTGAATTTTAAGGAGTATGTCTAAAAATATGGGTTATTTAAAAATTGTGTTCTAAGGTGAATTTTTTGGGGTGTAAATTTTGTAATAATTTCTGTAAATGGTTAATGTTGCGCTATGTCCATTCCGAAACATGAAACAATCATATAGGTATCTTTTCCATGATCGAATAATTTTGTTCACATATCGTCGCTGTATTTTTTCCTTTTTATTCCAAATACATTTTCCTCTAAGTCTGTCAGTGTGTGTGTGTGTGTGTGCCCTTATACACACACAGACACACACACACATACACACACACACATATATATATATATATATATATATATATATATATATATATCGTAGAATAGAGGTAAAAGGGACGAAAAACAAAGAAAGAACAAAGGAGAACGAAATACCACTCAATACTCTTGAAAATAAACGTGTGTAAATGAATGTTTACAAGATTTCGCAGACATTTATACGGGTGTACACACATACACTTTTACAAAATAGGTACTTATACATGCATAATAAAAAAACATTTAGATATACTAGAGTTCATTTCAGTCAATTGACTCCAATGGGACATTCACAAAAACTCATACTGAAATGAAAAAAATTATCAAATCAATCTATCAAAACAACCTTTACAATGAAATGAGCAGCCGGAACTTAAATTTAACATTTGAATCTTCTGAAGAGGACGCAAAATTCCAAAACATTTGTTGAGCATAAGTATATAAAATGATAAAACAAACCTTAATTACATTTAAAATTATTTGGGACCTATTCATTTTAAAATATTTACTTTTTCATCGTTGGATCAACAAAAATCTTTATGCGTGTATATTTATATATATATATATGTTATGTTTTGACCTTCGACCCGGCCCCCCAAAAATGCTATTCCAAGGTGATGCACCGGAAGGAAGTGACACATTCCAATGGCCAGTAATCGAAAGAGATCGCGTGGGCGGATTAAGGCTTATAATATGGGACAAGGTGAAGGTCCCACTTTGCCAATACAGACTGATGCACCGGAAGAGAGTGACCTCTGAACTGCATGACAGTTATTTCCGCTTGATGACGATTAAACATTCGATTTCAAAGATCCAGTGGGCGATCGTGTGGGCGTTGAATTATTATTTAACTCAGTTGAGTTCGAGTCCAAGAAGCAGTTGCCAGTAGAATTCCAGACAGCTAGAGACCAGATGTGGTAGGGAAAGCCATACCAGACCGAGGGGGCCCTCGGGAACCCCGATGGAGTGGACCCCAGCATCAGGAGAACAAGAAAGACACAACGTGACGGTCATAACAGTAGGGTCAAGATACTACAGTTTATGTTCGGTCTCCAGCTCCCTCTCACATGCAACCCTAGAACAACCTTTTCGAACCCTTGCAATAAAGTGAGAGGTAAATATAATTGTAAAGAAATCTTCGTGCGTCTTTATTCTTGCGTCTGTTTAATCATTGTGTCGTTGTGATGCTGCATGAACATGTATATGTGTATATAAGAATATTTATTATGTGAGTATAAAACATATATATATATATATATATATATATATATATATATATATATATATATATATATATATATATATGTGTGTGTGTGTGTGTGTGTGTGTGTGTATATACGAGTATCATTACTTAAGTAAGTTAATTTTCCGAAAGAAGCTAGATGATTTTCGGACGTTTTTGGCATAAATGAAAACTGCGTTTTTTTTTTTAATAATTTTTTGATAAACATTTATTCTGATCTTGCAAAACAGTCGGTTCTGGAGTTATTCAAAATGGCTGCGAATCTAACATCGGGTTCCATGTCCAAACCAAGATCCGTTCTTGAATCCTTGCTGGCTGAGAAGAGTAAACCGTCTGAAATTTAGAGATAAATGTGTGCTGGGTACAATGGAATCTCTTTTAGAAAAATATGTTTCCAAACGTGCTAAGTATTAGTAGTCGCAACGAGCCTCAATCGGACAGAATATCCATGACACTCCGTTGAAAAAGAAATTCCGGGCGACGTGGTCAGTAAAGAAATGAACGCCTACATGCAAAGACGCATCACTTTTGAGTGCCTTGAAAAATGTACAACTGTAAACTGTGCTGTCTATTGCCTACTCTTGAGGCAAAATTCACTTTGTTCTTTGAGGGCTCCCGTATATATATATATATAATATATATATATATATATATATATATATACAATGATGTATATGGTATTCCACTCTATCCAGGTCAGAAGAACGTAGATCATTATAAGGAGAAAGAAAAATAGGCCTATCCAAGATGGTAAGTATGAAAAGGTAATACTTTGGAATGAATTGAAAAAAGGAACGAAATACTAGCGATAAAAAAAATTGGAAAAATAAAACCAAAAATCTAGCACGGAAAAAAAGTTTTCTTCCCCAGTCTTCCTGTGAATATTAAATGCGTTGTGTGGGAATATAAACTTTGATCGACAGCTCAGCGGAAGAGGCACTTTCATATGATACATTCACAGATATTTCCCGAAAGATTTTTGCTGAGAAAGAAAGTTAAAAGGAAAAGAATAACCCAGTATCAAAGATTGTGTTTAGTAGGCTATATTGGGATTTGTAAAATATATACAATAAAGCAGAATTACTGTGATCGGCATTTGCAAAAGAAATCGCTATTTTTTTTCTAAAAAATGGGCTGAATAGGAAAGCTGAACAGAAAAGTAAAACAAAAACGATATCCACTATAAAAAAAAACGAAAAACAAATAAT
This sequence comes from Sepioteuthis lessoniana, assembly GCA_963585895.1. NCBI lineage: Eukaryota > Metazoa > Mollusca > Cephalopoda > Myopsida > Loliginidae > Sepioteuthis > Sepioteuthis lessoniana. Next base: position 62,156,368 of record OY757909.1, on the reverse strand, counting down.
ATTTTTAAGACAACCAGGACTCACCGGATAAAAAGTGTTTTGCTAAGATTAGTAAATGTTATTCCAAAAGAGAAAAAAAACTGATTTCGTTGCAGATTCGAACAAATGAATCAGAACCAATTATTTCAAAAGAAAAGTTGACAAGCCCTATTGGAGAAGCTAAGAATATGTGGACTCTCCTCTACTGAAAATACCCCCGCCAAAAAAGCTAGGTTCTGTGTATGGCACTAAACTGAATGGAAGAATTACACTCCAGTCATTGAGATTGTGATATGTGAAGAACCTCTTTATTGCTATTACTTCCGGGTCCACTTTGATATGGTGTGTTTGTACCTGTGTAGTGGATAGGAAAAGAAAATTAATATAGAATTAAATCAAAAATAAAAATAAATATGAAAAAATGTAGAAACTCCCAGAATCCTGTTACAGGAAGAGGGGCGATGCAGGCCCCAAAACAGAAACTGTCTCAGTAAAATAAAGTAACCGGCTCTCATTCAGCAGTGACTGACAAAGTGACAACACTTAAATCTTTCGAGTCGTTGGTGGAAAGCCCACGTACATACAGTAAGCGGCGCGCTGGCTAAACGTTCACTAGTAGCAGCCGTCTCGGTTAACATACAGCCAAAATATTAAAAAAATATTTAAATCGACCAATCGAAATACGAACTTAAAACACCAGATTTAGACATATCTCCCCAATAGCATCTAACACATTGTTAACACCTTAAACACCAAATTTTGGCATATTTACCCACCAACAACAAACACCTTGTCTGGGAGACACACCCATTTAATTCGAATTCAGAGATGATTTCCACACCCGCAGAATGTTCGTTGAAACAAGAAATAAAGTCAGAATATAAATAATATCTTAGCCTCCAATCTTCTTTTCCTGTCTTTTTTTTCAATATTGTTCCTTGAGAGCCTTAATATCCATGAAGTGAATCCAACAAAATAACAATGGGGTATAAAAAGAGAATAACCCAAAACGGAGTCAGATAGCAAACAACAACTAAAAATACCGTGAAAACCCATACCTGTTAGGTTGCCATTTGTGAGTCAAATAGATCTCATGGCGAATTAATTTTGATGGATAGGAATACGTGATATCATATAACCATATGCAAAAAAACTTAAGAAACAACTGCTTTGTCAAGGGGCATAGAATTCGCTATCTTTGAGTGAAATAAACCTGTTTTAACGTATTTAATTCGACTGTATTTAAAAAGACTTTCTGAAAAAACAACAACAAAAATGTAAATTTAAACGAGTTTCCCTAACCTCTGGATTAAAAAAAACCTAGACGAGTTTGCATGCCGTTAAAAACAATCAACCCACAAAAAGCTCGAAATTTACTTTTTCTTGCACGATTCCTGGAGAATCACTTCATTTACCTTGTCGAGCCTGTTCTATTGATTTTAGGCTATGTAACATTCACATATTATAATGATGCATTGTTTCGTATGTATAGTTCCTGTGTATTATTATTATTATTATTATTATTATTATTTAGTCTCTATGCCGAGTGAGAAAAATTGGTTTACAAGGGATATAAAAATTGGGGTATCTTTTATTTCTTTTCCTGCAATATTGTGCAAAAGCTCATAATTCATAGCATCAAAATAATGTTAATCTAATCGGATAGGTCAAAATGTCACTTTATCCTTGAAAAAAGTCAAAAACGTTGATCAACGATTTACAAAAATAAATCGACAAACACATTTTATGTTACTGATTTTTGATAGACCCGTCTCTTTTTATTTGTGGCAAAAGTCTTCCACCGACATTTTAGTATGAGAAATTCTTGGACACATTATTTAGCAGATGCCCTTGATGGTTTAGAAGCACTTTTGAGGCATGTAATGTTGAGCTTTACTTATACAACTGTTTCGTTTCCTTCCGTATGCCGACTAAGAATTTAATTAAATCGCAAACCTTGTCTCTCAAAAAGGTTTGAAGTTTCATTTCGTATGTTTCTGCATCATCTTCAGTGACGTCACTATTCTCATTTTCCAACACTGTTTTCCCTCCGTCAAAATGACATACAGATTTCACCTGCAGATCCGGGGTTTCCTGTTTGACAGCAAACATTCTGTTCATCATCGGCAATAGCATTATTATTATTATTATTATTATTATTATTATTATTATTATCAACACCGCAGAAGGAAATAATTGTAATTCTGTCGCCCATATAAAACTGGATCTGTGATATGATCATTGTGGGCGAAGAAATTAAATCCCATCAAACGGTGAATGTGGTTTTTCAGGAAATTAATACCGCTATCTATAATAATAATAATAATAATAATAATAATAATAATAATAATAATGGATTTTGTTGTACCGGCTGACCACAGAATAAAACTGAAAGAAAGTGAAAAGAAGAATTAGTGCCTTGACCTAGCTCAGGAATTGGATAAAACTATGGAATATGAAAGTGATAATCATAACAATCGTGATTGGTGCTTTTGCTACAGTCACCAAATTATTATTAAAGGGACTAGAGGACTTGGAAATAAGAAGACGAGTGGAGACCATCCAAACTACTAGATTATTGAGAACGGCCAGAATACTGAGAAGAGCCCTGGAGACTCGAGATTTGCTGTAAAACAAAATCGGAAGAGATCTACTACTCGCTAACAAGCCGCGGTTTGTTCCCTGAAGAACAGAAAGGATGCTGCATGGGATCATGAGGCACAGCAGAGTTACTCTACATCGATCAACACATCCTAAGTAAAAGCAAAAACAGATGAAAAAAATTAGCTATGGCCTGGATTGACTATAAAAAGGCATATGATATGGTTCCGCGAAGCTGGTTGATAAATTATCTCAAAATGTACAAAATATCACATAAAATCATAAACTTCATCGAGAAAACCATGGAGACCTGGTGAGTTGAATTGACAGCAGGAAGAAAAGGCTTGACTGAAACAAAGATCCAAAGAAGTATTTTCCAAGGAGATGCACTATGACCATTACTATTCTTAATTGCCATGATGCCCCTTAACCACATTCTCAGAAAATGCACAGCCGGATACAAACTTAGTAGATCGCAAGAAAAGATCAATCACGTAATGTACATGGATGACATCAAACTATTTTCAAAAAATAAAAAAGAACTGGAAACCCTAAAACACGCAGTTAGAATATACAGTCAAGGCATAGGAATGGAATTTGGCGTAGAAAAATGTACCATGCTTGTAATGAAAAGTGGCAAACAACATAGGACTGACGGAATAGAACTACCAAATCAAGACAAGATTAGAACTCTCGGAAAAAATCACGCCTACAAATACTTAGGAATCTTGGAGGCTGACACCATCAAACAAGTGCAAATGAAAGATAAAATCCGAATAGAATATCTCAGGAGAAATAGGAAACTACTCAAGTCAAAACTCTCTTGCAGAAACCTTATCAAAGGAATAAATACTTGGGCTGTACTCTTCGTTAGATACTCGGGACCCTTTCTCAAGTGGTCCAAAGATGAACTTAAATAGATGGATCAAAGAACGAGAAAACTAATGACCATGTACAAAGCATTACATTCCAGAGACAACGTTGACAGACTATATGTATCAAGAAAAGAGGGTGGAAGAAGACTTGCCATCATCGAAGACAGCGTTGACACATCGATACAACGACTCGAAGACTACATAGAAAAACACAAAAGAGGACTGATCACAGCCATTAGAAACAAAGTGACAACACGATAGATAACAGAATGACAATAAACAAGAAACAAAAATGGGAAGAAAAACAACTCTATGGGCGTTTTAAACGACTAATTTACAGCATATCACGCGACAAAACCTGGACATGGATAAGAAAAATAAACCTTAAGAAAGAAACAGAATCTCTCCTAACGGAAGCGCAAAACAACGCTATAAGAATCAATCATATCAAGACAAGAATAGATAAGACGCAACAAAATAGCAAATGTAGGCTATGCGGTGACAGAGATGAAACGATCAGCCACATAATAAGCGAATGCAGCAAGTTAGCACATAAAGAGTACAAGACTAGACACGACTAGGTGGGCAAGGTGATCCACTGGGAAATGTGCAAAAAATTTAAATTTGACTATACGAACAAATGGTATATGCACAACCAAGAAACTGTCCTGGAAAATGACACGCATAAACTTCTATGGGACTTTTACGTACATACAGAACACCTAATCTCGGCCAGAAGACCGGACCTTATAATAATCTACAAAAAAAGAGATTTTGCAAAATTGTCCGACTTTGCTGTCCCAGCTGACCACAGAAAAAAAACTGAAAGAATGTGAAAAGAAGGAGAAGTACCTCGACCTTGCTAGAGAATTGAAGAAAGTATGGAATATGAAAGTGCCGATTGTGTTGTATATCCATATGCAACTACACAGTACATATAGAAATATAAGCGGATACATTGTCAAACATTATGACGAACTTCAATGAACGAACGAACACCTTTATAAAAATATACCTCTCACACGTTATTCGAAATGGTTAATGCTGGTTGTGTGTGAGAGGTGAGTTGGAGACGAGGACAGACTGCTACACATTAACGCAAAGTTCTTCTGACCATAGCAGCACTTTTTTTGCATTCTAGCTGGGCTGCTCAACCGTGGGTCACTAAGGACCGCAAGCCCTCAGTCTGCAAGCTGATTCTCACACTAGCATATTGTTTTCAACTGACTCCTATGTGACTGGAACTAAACTGAATGACCCAAGCCGTCTGTAGCACCAGGTTATGTAATTGGTTGATATCCACCTGCTTATTGTGGGAGTATGCATCTGCACCGAATTCAACCACGTCCACAGGTCAAGGTGATATTCCGATATCTTCGACCGGATGCACATGTTTCGCTGTTGTTCCGCTTATTTACATAGGTGCATATCTTCATTGACGGCTCGGTCGAGGGTCAATATGTTGCAATTATCCCATACTTTTTTTTCAAAATTCCACGTGTGGAATTTTTCTTCACGTCCGTCTCCATCTTCCTCACACATAGATTTTCCAAAAAATGCTCATGGACAACAACAGCGAAACTACAAAGAGAAATTACTTGAACCGCAACAAAAAACAAAATCTTAATTAGAAGGCAAACTTCTGACTATGTAACACTTGCCCAAGCTAATTATTATCAAAATGTATTTCTTACTGTCTTTGCGCGGTTGGCTATCTTTACATGCGTACAATACAGATGCATCTTTCATCCTCCACAACACTAGTCCTTGAAGAATCTCAAAACCATAAAAGGACCATACTCTGGTCCCAGATCCTGGTCACAAACCTAGTGACCCTGGTCATTCCAGCGATATATTTCGCCTGGATTCTTTATGACCACGCTCCAGTCCTTCGCTCAACAGGTTCCTACCTGGAGTAACTGGAGAATTCCACAACTAAAAAAAACAATATCTTGAAGGCCAAAAACTTTCCTCATAAATCTACAAAAACCATGGCCTAAAACAATGCATCACAATTCTATAAAATAACAATACATCCAAAGGTATCACAATCTGACACGCATGTAGTAAACACCTAAAATAGACCACGCAAAAATATTTATTAGCAATGTGTTACTCATTTTTTTCCATTATTAAGTTTCTGTCATCGTACCTATTAGTCTGTAAACCTTTGAGAAACATGCTTTACCTGATCACACCCTCGATGGGTTGCTTTTAAATTTAATCAGGGACCGTCGTGGCTACTAAGATATAGGCACCTCGTCTTTTCTAGATTCATTTCACTTCGCCAAACAACGCACGAATCCAACATGTCAAATGGACTGAAAGATTCAGACATCATCCTCAAAATATTGAAGCAGACCACACCTTTCTTTCCTTTATTCCATTAACTTGGAACTCCAATCTGAAAATACTGGCTACCAGAAGCCTTCAACAAATCCATGGGACGGTAAATTTCTCTATAGAATTACTTCTTACCGTATGCCCAAAACAATCTGTAACACAACTCGGATGAATCTCTGTCCTAATCTCGCGTCAGCACTTGATTCGCTCGAAAACAGAACACCCCCAAAAATTATTTCGTATTCCACGAAAACCCAATATTCCCCCACAAAAATTAGAATCAGCATAATTTTAAAATCTTCATAAACTTAATATTAAATCCCCTGTTAATGGTTTTCGTCAAATTTCATAATATGTAACAGAAAAAAAATTCTAATGTCGCCTTTAAACTCAAACCAACTCTTTTTTTTTTTCCCATTAATTTTTCAACTATTCTGAACAAGTCAAAACAATATTACAATATGTCCACAATCAAAGTTCACAAATGATCAGCTTTTTTCTTTTCTTTTTTTTTCAATCTATGCACTATTTTCCTAAAAAATTTCGTTTTTTCTTTCTTTTTTTATGCTGTGTTCAACAGTGTTCAAGTTTCTTTTCCCTTCTGTCTTTTCCCATTGTCCTGTCGTCCTTTTTCTTTTTTTTTCTTTTTTTTATAATAAATTGCTCATTCACTATTCTTTAAAAACCTTATATCTGCTTCTCTCTGTCTGTACCTTAATATAATAACTATAGGTTCGTGCCTCCCAGTTTATTCAATTTCTAACAAGTATTTCCATAAAATAAGCATGGTTCGTTAATCATACTTTTTCAGTAATATTCTTTCTTCTTTCAGCAAGTATCGCAACAGAAGCATGGCTTGTATCCAGCCATCATTTCTTCATTTTTACTTGTTCCGAATACGACAACACAATACTAGTTTCTTGCTTACTTCCAAAGATGAGTTAAAATATCCCAAGTGGTCTTTCCAAACAACCCAAACTTTTATCAGTTCGGCCTACAACATTCCCCCCTCAAGAACAATTCAAAACCGAGTCCACAAATTTTCCGGTAAACACAACGAGATCGTCAAGATTTTGCACATATACTCCCTAATTTTCTCATCCCGTTTAAAATTTCAAACCCCACTCCAGGGTGATCGTCAAACCTCAGTCTGGCCCTCAACCAGCCAGCACTTCAATTGAATTTCAAACTCATTCTTAGGGGAATTCACAAAATATCCAGTAGGACAAGATTCTCAAATTTTCTCGACCCCTCTCTGGGAGGAGATCTTCACAAAACCTGGTATGGCTTCTACCAGTACCCAAAATATGGATCCCATTCTAGGGAGACTTCACAAAATACTTCCAATTTCCACAACGTTTCCAAAGATAGAACCCGTCCCACAGCCTTAACTACGGATCCAAAGTTATATGAGCATTCACCAGACAACACCATCGATGCCCCGAAATCCTCCCAGATCTCGGATTAAAATCCTAATTTCAAATTACCATGCGCTAGAACAGCAATTACAAGTTAAAACAAAATTTCATTCATAAAAATTTTGTTTATTATCAAATTCATTCATGAAAATTAAAACTCAAAACCCTAGAGGAAGTTTACATTATGACTCGTCAATTATTTTAATATAGTACATCTGTCCACAGAGGCCACCTTTCTTTCTTTTCTTTTCACCGCAACCTGCTTGTATGTTTCCCCTCTTACTCTCTTTCTTTCTCTATCCCTCTCTACAATTCAAAATTACATATACTAGTTTCCATCATTTTTCTATGCTTTAGGGCTCAATCGTTTTTTTTCTAAAATTATTTCCATTTTATCATTTAGAAAGGCCAAATAAAATTAATATATAAGCCAACAAGACTCATTTTACTTCCCCTTGTCATTATTACTTTTTTTAATAATCATTTTAAACTCTTTCTACGCACCCTAATATGACAACAGAAAGAAAAATATTCGAATGAGCAATTTTCTTACTGTAATTTAAGTGTTTCTCTTTTTTTTTCATCTTTTCTGTTTTCCGTTGTTGGTCTGTACTGGTTTTCTTCTTTCTCCCAGTCTGTTGCATTTTTCTTTGTTTTTCTTTTTTTCTTCTTTTTTCTGTCTTTGTTTTCGTGTCTCGTTCGCTGTTGAAGTGTTGCATTCTGTTTCCGATTCTCTCTTCGGCCGTTACTTTGATCGTCTAGGTTTTAAATCAGGTTCGAAATCACGAATGTGGCATGAACTGGCCTTAGGCACCAAATCATATTATGCTGTATCGCTACATACAACTACACAATACATGTACAAATATAAGCGGATACATAGTCAAACATAACGACGAACTTCAATGAAGGAACGAACACACCTCTCACACTTTATTTGAAAGGGTGCATCTCTTCATTGATGGCTCAGTCGAGGGTCAATATGTTACAATTGTACCAAGTGTTATTGGTGCTTGTGATACAGTGACTGAAGGATTTTTAAAGTGCCTGGAAGATTTGGAAATTAGCGGACGAGATAAGATAATGCAAACGACAGCATTATTGAAGACGGCCAGAATGCTGAGAAAGGTCCTGGAGACTTGAGGAGACTTGCTATCATTCAAACTCCAGTGGAAAACAATCAACTAACGCTGATGTGAAGGACTCTAAAAGATTAAATAATAACAATAATAATAATAATAATAATAATAATAATAATAATAATAAGAAGAAGAAGAAGAAGAAGAAGAAAACGCAATAGAATAGCATGTGTAGATTATCGGGTGACAGAGATTTCAAGTATATGCTGCAAAACAACACAGAAGGAATACAATAGAATACATAACTATTTAGGAAAAGTGATCCACTTTGAATTTTGGAAGAGATTAAGATTTAACCTTGCTCAGGAATCGTGTATTTAAAAGTGCAAAACGAGACCCGTTATATTTAGTGCAGTTGGCTGACGCAGTTGAATACACCGACTGCATGTCTGCAAATGGGCGAGATTCTTTCAACGTGTGTCGTCGATGTGACATTAAACGTTGTGATGCAGAGGCTCCAGTAAAGCTGGAGTTTTGGAGAACGTGGGGTACCGCCTCATTGCCATCGCTCCCAGGTTCAGTTTGAGTGGTAACACCAGTAGGGTTCAAATCTATGGGTCAAATAGAACTATTTAACATTTAAACTGAGTGCAAACAAATAACTTATGTTCAATTGAATTGTTAGAAGTAGAAGTCTTTGATCATTTAGCTGTGTGTAAACAACTGACTGATGTCTAATTGAATTATTTGTGATACATAGCAGTACTAGGAAACATTTGCATTTATTGACTTATGTTTACAAATCATATGTCTCTAATATCATCTAATATATATGTATAAACCGGATTTGGCATTAAATACCCTACAAGAGTTAATATACCATAAAACCAAACCAAACCATGACCCGTTATAATGCTAATCTCTAGCATTGATCTCGTCAAAAAAAAAAAAAAAAGAGAAAATACTCATATGATTGGAAGGGGAGGCGTTAGTATTGTATTGCTTACGATCGTAGGGAATGGATATAGCTTTCCAAGCTCAAAACCTCGACGAGACTGTTTGCATTTCACACAGCGCTACTAGACTTGGGAAAGAGTGAATGCAACTATTCTTATTCCAGGTCTGGGTAATGCAGTGTGGGCACTTTGTCTTCGGTACGTTAACCGGTCTAGGAGAAAGAAAACTCTGTTTTTAAATCAATACAACTTCACTTACTATTGACGTTGTGTCGCATCCTACTCGTGCGAAGGGGTTGGTAAATATATGATAGGAAATGCGATATGTGAATTAGTAAGAATTTTAAGGGGTAAATTTTGCGTAAATAATATTGTTCAATTCCGTTTTTACTTTTGTTAGATTCCCATTCTTCAGTTTTCTCTTTTGATAAAATCTGTGTTTCTTCTACTCTATTTTTCATGGGTAAATTGCGATACATTATATTATAAATATCATTAAAAGAGAAAACAAAAGCAAAAATCAGTTTAATCACATTTAAAGGAATAGCAGTTTTAATTTCTACTTATTTACCAACCCACTCTCAAGAATGTTCTATGATTCTCTATGTTTGTGAACTGTCTGTCATTTTAGCTACATCCTCTCTCGATGCCAATATGTGTAGATAAATCTATTACCTTTTATGTCATCAAGCTTAACAAAACCCTCATATTATGTTGTTCGTTTAATTGTCTATATCTCAAGTACTCTCGCCACATCATGAAACAATGATTATCCTTCATGTTTGTCGCCTTAGATAATTTTTACAATCTCACTCGCCCTTCAATCACAATAAGCCTTTGCAAAAAAAACAAAACAAAAAAAAAACCCAGAACAAACGAAATAAAAACGTGTTGATTTCATTAACCTTCTTATTAAGACTTTTTTATCACGAAATTTTAAATTAGATGATTTTTTTCTTTTCACCTTTTGACCTTGAGGTGAAATTGACAGAGATATTTAAGTATATTCCACACTTCTCAGGAAAGAAACATAGTTATATGCGTGGGGAGAATTTACCAAGTTTTACGAAAATATGAAACTTAAAAATTATTTGGCTTCGTGGTAGAGAAAAATAGCTTAAAGGTCACATGTTTGAGGCCTCTGATCGAATAAACTGCGGGAATTTCATTCTTGGTAAGCTCTTTACTTTTGAATGAAATAATTTTTTAGCGAAACAAGTTTTACATGTGCAGAAAGATACATACCAAATATAAACCATCCCAGTGAGATTTTTCTTGCTTCCTAAACTGAAAATTATAAGGAGTCACCATAACGTTGTAGCTAACGTCCTGGACTGCAATATCTTTGTAAACGAGGTCGAACTCCAATCGTCCCTGGATAATCATCGTGGCGTAGTAGCTAACGTCCTGGACTGTTGTAACATATTGACCTTCGACCCAGCTGTCAATCGAGAAACAAATGCATCCGATCGAAGACATCAAGATATAGCCTTGACCGTGGACGGGTTGAATTCGTTGCAAATGCGACGCTCACAGTAAGCAGGTGGGTGTCAAACAATGGTATAACCCGGTGCGACGGGAAGTTCAGTTAGTTTGAAGTCAGTTACTTGGAGATAAGATGCTGTAGAGCGAACCAGCACCCAGCAGAGGGCAATGGGTCCTCAGGACCCCCGTTTGAGCGGCCCAGCAGAACGAGAAAGAAGTGCTGCTAAAGACAAAGGAACTGGGGGTCAATATGTTGCAGTTTGTTCAGTCTCCAACTCACCTCTCACACATAACCCTTTCGCAACCCTTTCTCAACCATTTCGAATAAAGTTTGAGAGGTATATTTTTTCTAAAGAAGTGTGTTCGTTCGTCATTATTGTTGATTTTGCTTCCGCATGTATATGTGTATAGTTGTATCACGGCTATACAACACTGTGACATCATAGTAAGCAAGTTCGGACTCCACTTATATAGGAGGAATCCCTTAGTAGCTAATGCACTACTCTGCGAAATCGTAGTAAGCGAGTTTGAACTTTAATCGTAGCTAACGGTGTTGTAGCTAAAGTGCTGAACTGTGATATTGTAGGAAGGGAGTTCGAACACCAGTCGTGCAATTACGTTTAATGTCGGGCTAATACCATTTGGAAAGGTATTAACCCCTTATACTCCCAGCTTTTGGTTAAATACTTATTCTCCTGTTCTTACAGTTTTGATTTGGCATTAAATTATCCACAAAGAATGATATGTCATTAAACAAAAGTTCTAAACGAAACGAAACCAAAACTTAAAATTTATTCCCAGGACGCGGAGGGCATTAAAATAGTACGGCACTGGTCCATATTATATCAAAAGTCGAGTTTCACATGTGCCTCGCTCAATAGTAAACTCACTGCTATTACAAATCTTTCTTTTATTGTTCATTGTTATCTTGGAAAATATAGCTTTAATCGAAAGAGTTTTTTATAACTCTGATGACAAATCAGTAAATCAAAAAGAAGAATGCTGAAAAATGTTGATTTGTCTAAATTGTCCGTTATTTTGAGTAAGTCCACCAGCGACTATTAGTCGTTATTGTAAAAGCATTTCCTTTGTTTGCCCGATTAGCTTTATCTCAACCCTTTACTGATCCAAACTGTTGGTGTTTGTTGTTAAAATGGTAAAGACCAAATACTCAGAGTAGTTGGTCTCAATGAAGTTGAAAAGTTAACCGTATTTTAGTCTGTGGGATATATTTTAAGGGTCAAGTATTCTAGAAAATGGATATGTTGTGGAAAAAATTATTTATATGCAGGAAGGTAAAAGCTTGCATTTTTTAGTAGAACTGTGTTTATCGATTGTAGTCGACACTCACTGAAAACCCGGTGATTATTCGATCTGTGTCAATCATCTTTTCGATTCTGGCCTATTCTTTTTATTATATTAATATTTTTATGTTCTTCGTTCTTCTCTTATTCCATGTAAGTTATTCCTTCTACTACGGTTGCTTTCTCACTTCCTCCTTTCCATTTGTCTTTCATTCTCTTTCCGTTTGTTCCGCATTTGTTTTTCCTCCATTTCAGTTCCTTCCTTATTCAATTCTGTTCATTTCTTCGTTATATGTGTCGTTCCTTCTTTTTTCAAATTCTTCCTTATCCTTCAGTCTCTACTCCACTCTTTCTTTCTTTCTTTCTTTCGTAATTTCTTTCGTAATTTCTTTCTTTCTATTTCTTCCCAGTTTCAGTTCTTCCTTCCTTTTTCAAGATCTTTCAAGTCCTTCTTTCACTACTCTTGCCTTTCTTTTTTCCATACCATTTATTTCCTTCTTTCTTTCTTTCTTTCTTTCTTTCTTTCTTTCTTTTTATTTCATTGATATTTCACTCCTTTCTTTTGTTCCAGTTTTTCCTAGATCTCTCTTTCCTACTCCTGTAATTCCTTCTTTTTTATTCCATTTTTCTTTTTTCCTTTTTCCTTCTTTATTTCTTTCTTCCATTTCCTTCTTTCCTTTTTACTTTCACTTCCTTCCTTCTTTCCTTCCTTTCTCTTATGTTTATTTCCTGTCTTTCTTCCCTTCTTTTCACTTCTTTATTCCTCAATATTACTCCTTCCTATACTCTTTCATTCCTTGACTAATTTTTCTTCCTTTCACTTTTCTTTCTTTTTCCATTTCATCTGACGCTTTCTTTTTTCGATTGTCCTTATGTCTTCCTTCTTCCAATATATTATTTTCTTCTCAATATCAGCACATCTGTTTTTTCCTTCTTTTTTCTAATGCTTTTTTAAACCTTCCTTCTTTATTCTATTCCCCTTTTACCAGATTTTTGTCTCTCTGTTTTTTTTTCTTCTTCGTGACTTTTTCGTCTTTTCTTCTTATTCTTTTATTCATTTTCTTTCGTTATATATCTTCATTCTATTTCTTTCCTTGTATATTTATTTACATCTTTCTCATTCTCTTTTATTTAACAACAACCAACAATGTCCATTTTAATCTGGCCTTCGAAATCTTCGTCTGGATTGCTTATTGATCAGAGGACATGAGATCAGCCGACATCATCAAAGGTTAATGAAAGTTGAGGCCATAATAATGATTCTGCTGACAATTGCAGAGAGAGAATTCGAACAAAGAGCACTTGATGAAATTCGTTCCTAGTCACGATAGACTGCAAAGAGATCCGCTTGCTACACGATGGGTGATAAATTTCTCCTTCAAAAGATTCATTTTACTAAGTCATTGCACTTATACAAACGAATATGCGGACAGACTTTCTCAGACGAAAGCAATGCCTTTATAGATAAACGCACACACAGACAAGGAAATTTTTATGAATAAAAATATGTAGTTTGTGTGTGTGTGTGTGTGTGTGTTGACTTCTATTGCAAATAATTAAACAAAACCCCAGTTTTTGCCCAATCGGTTGGGTCTGTCGAATACACCGACTGTATCTCTGCAAAGGGGTAAGACACTCTTTGACACACTTTCTCTTTCTCTCTTTTTCACTCTTTCTTACTATATATATACATATATATGTGTGTGTGTGTGTGTGTGTGTGTGTGTGTGTGTGTGTGTGTGTTTATGTGTATGTGTGTGTGTGTGTGTGTGTGTTAATTTGGAAGAAATAGACCCGAATATCCAATTTTGAATCCCGATTAAGGCTGTTTCAACTCGTACAAATAACCTTGGTAATTTTTCTCTCTCATCTTCCTACTATGGGTGAATATTAGAAAAAATGGGGAGTTTAGCTTTTGTAAGATAACGAGTTTAGAGGAAGGAAAAATCATAACTTTATACAAGAGAATCAGTGTCACCATGGGGTATCATTAGTCTGTTATCAGCTTAAACACAAAGTTCGTCGGGCTCAACAGATGCTTTTAGAGCTATACAAAATCCTCGGTGTAAGTTATCCTGCGGTTTACATATTTAACTGAAATTTTGGGTCCTCAATGTTGTGTTCAACGGGAGTGTCCATCTCACACACATACACACACACACACGTTGCCTAGCCGCCTGTGGTTAAAGAATACACAGATTCCACTACTGCAGAGAGGTAAGACCCCCACAGCGGATGTCCTGAATATGACACTAAACAATCTGATGATGAGGTTCCAGTAATGCTGGAGCTTTGGGGAATGCAGAATACCTTTTTATTGCCTTCGCAGCTTGGTCCACTCTGGCCTGGAGTGGTAGCACCTGGTAGGGTCCAATCTATGGGTCAAATAGAACTAAACAGCGTACTTATGCAAAATTGAATTGCTTGAAATAGAACTGCATTTGACATTGAAACTGTACTTACGCTAAACTGAATTGTTTTAGATAGAACTGTTTTGACATTTAACTGTGTGTGGCCAAAAATTATAATTATACTAAACTGAATTGTTTGAATTAGACCTGTTTGACTAAATTGAATAACTTGACATAGAAATGATTTTGGCAATTAAACTGTGTACTCATCTTAAACTGAATTGTTTAAAATAGAACTGATTTTTTATATAAAAATGGATTTGGTGTCAAATAACCTACAAAGGTTTATAAGCCATAAAACCCAACCAACCAGCCAACCAACCAATATAAACACGTGAGCATTCATGTTTCTACAGATGATCGAAACATTGTATTTCGTAAACTGAAGGTAAACTAGAAGGTGTTTTTTGTTTCATTTCTGGCATTGATTAGTCTGGAGCCAAAGACAACTGTCACACTGGAGTTACCATTAAATATGGCACGCATCATTTTTGGTTGGATTTTACACCTCTGGTGGTATTGATGGAGTTTTTCCTCGAAAATGATAACATAAATGTTTATCTATTATAAGGATAATAATATATTAATTATAGTTAACGATGTTTATATATTTCCCCACAACCAAGACTTCTACTGAATTTGTGTCAATACGAGCAGAAAAATTACTTCTTGATAAGCTGACAGACACATGCATAAAGAGTTTTTAAAAAAATCTTTCGAATCTTCGATACTTTTATTCCATTCTTAACTGGCCCCTCTTGAAAAGATTGTATAAAAATCACTAAAAAGAAAATACTCAAATTGTGTAAAAATACCCTCCCTGCAAAAATTGTCTAGAGGTGAAGCAAGAATGAATGGTCAGAGTATTCATACATTTGTTCCTTAGTTTTATCATATGATTTTTACATCTTTAATTATTGCCTTGGAGTATATGTAGCAGTGACTCCACATTCACACACCCAGCCTCGTTTGCTGGGACTGTAGAATACACCGACTGATAAGTTTCCCCTTACAATGACCGCACTGGATATAACACGAAATCAAATTATGTTAAGGTTCCAATTCTGGATCTTAGAAGAATGTCTAGATTACTTTTATTGCCATTAGTCCCAGGTTAACTCTGACTGGTAAAACCTGACATTGTCCCATCTACGGATCAAATAGAACTCTCTAATCATTCAACTGTGTGCAAATAAATGACCGATGTTAAATTGAATCATTAGTGTTACATAGCACTAGTTGGAATCATTTAACTATATATATAGGAGAATATTTTTTAGGTAGCTTTATTTGTAAACGAGTTAGAGATCATTTGTATTACGGAGGTATAACCCTTACATCGATAGCGGCCAAGATATACGATGATCTACAACGCAATCGCATAGAACTCAAAATGGCCAAAATACTTAGGAAGAACCAAAATGGCTTCCGGAGGAATAGATCCTTGGCGTCACAAATTTTGACTATTTGTCGAATTCGTGAAGGTGTAAGTGCAAAAAAACGTAGAGGCAACAATATTATCAATCGATTTTACCAAGACCTTTTACTCTATACACAGAGGAAAGACGGAGCAAATTGTACTCGCCTTCGGCCTATCAATGGAAAACGTCACAGCAATAATGATGCTATATAGAAACACAAAAGTACAAGTCCGTTCTCCGGATGGAGACACAGACTACTTCGACACTGTAGCAGGTGTACTGCAAGGAGACACATTAGCCCCATACCTATTTATTATCTGTCAGGACTACGTGTTTACAACATCTACTGATAAAATAAAAGAAAATGGTTTCAAGGTAACAAATCAGAAAACACCCCGCACAAATAATTACAGACGCGGACTATGCCGATGACATAGTGCTTCTGGCAAATGCAACCGCCCAAGCCAAAACCCAGCTACATAGTCTGGAACGAGTAGCCGCAGGCATAGGCTTCCATTTCAATGCACACTAGACGGAATATATGAGCTTTAAGAAAGATGCGACATCTTCACATTAAATTGTAGCTCTCTGAAACTAGTAGACAAGTTCACTAGCCTTGCGAGTAGTGTCTCATCAACCGATACTGACATCAATACATGACTAGCAAAGGCCTGGACAGCTATCAATAGACTATCAGTCATATGAAAGTTGGACCAAACCGATAAAATAAAATGCAGTCTCTTTCAAGCAGGGGTCGTATCAATACTGCTATACGGATGCACCACATGAAAACCCTGCTACATAGTCTGGGACGAAATATATTTGCTTTAATCAATGAGGCGACATCCCCGCACTAAACGCTAACTCTCTAAAACTAGCAGACAAGTTCACCTACACAGTTGTGTCAATACTGCTCTATGGATGCACTACATGGACACTAACTGAACATATGAAGAAAAGACTTGACGGCAACTACGTAGGAATTCTGCAAGCAACACGGAACAATTCCTGGAAGAAGAAACCTACAAATAGCAGCTGTACGGTCGCCTACCACCCATCACGAAAACTTTCAAAGTTAGACGAAATGGACATGCGGGACACTGCTGGACTAGTAGGGACGAGTTCATAAGTGATATACCCCTGTGGACTCCTTCACATGGACAAGCAAAGGCAGGGCGACTAGCAAGAACCTATATACAGGTATAGGTTCTTGCTAGTCGCCCTGCCTTTGAGCCGATACGGGATGCAACCCTGAACACCTGCCGGAAGCAATGGAGAATACGGAGGGGTAGAGAGAGAGAGGGTCAGGGATATCCGTGCTGATGGTGCGACGTGATGATGATGTATTTATATGACTGAATGCTTTTAAATATTCCTTTCTAACAATAATTCTCTCAAATGTCATTCGTTTATTTGTACAGAGTTAAATGATTTCAAGTATTGGTATATATCATTAGCAATTTCATTGATTAAACATTCTGATCTACAAATCTACATTATTTGGAAACAGCCATATGATTTCAAATAATAATTAATAAAAATAAATGTTAGAGAAAATGATAGAATTGTTCTATTTAAACTTAGATTACACCCTAAAAAGTACTATAACTCTGAGTCCGTGAGGTCCCAAGTGTAATGATAATAAAGGGGTATTCCACAGTGTAATGATAATGATGGGGTATTCCTCAGTGTATTGATAATGATGTGGTATTCCTCAGTCCCTAAACTTCAGGGCTGAAACCTCATCATCAGATGCAGTTTAGTGTAATAAGCATGACACTGATGTCTTGCTTTTCTCAAAGGGATTGACCGTTAACCACAACCTTATTGCACCTTTAAGGAAATAATAGTTTTCCACGGGAGCAGTTTGAAGAATACGGGATGTCGGGACAATCCTCTAGGTCTTAGCGTATTGACATAACTGCCCGCCTTACCCACTAAGGGCTAAAGTGCAATGTTGCAGATTATGTGAATAAATTAACTGCCACATCAGAAAAGGCTTAGCCACCAGGATCCCATCATTAAGCATTACGAATCACTACCCACAACCAGTTGTTGGCCTTTTTGGTAGGTTATTTTTTAGTCTTACTCTTCCGTCGAAGTAGTGTCAGCGAATCCTGCCGCCCTAGCCGACTTGACAGAATAAAGCAGAATAGTTGGACTGAATCTACGTTAAAACTTGAGGAAAACCGAGGGGACTTTTTGTTTCTCTGAGGAGGATACATAATATTATCAAAACCCAGAAAACGTAGAGCTAGATATGTGCAATTCGGTTACAATAAAACCCCGATCATTCAGAAAACGTCAAACACTGTGATATTCTAATACGCAACCTCAAAAATCTCTCTTTTATTCTATTCTGATTTTTTACTGGATAGCAGTCTCTGATGGTGGAGTGGAGTGTATAATATAAGCAATACAAGTGTATAGCAATTGAGACCAAGGGGTGAATCATGCTGGTTATGAAATAGGACCAATTAATCGGAAAGCAGGTCAATGTCATAGGTTAACGACCAGGTTCAAATAGTTGACTCTGAAACCTGCTTCTGCTTATGAGGGTGGCGTCTGTTGAAGAGAAAAATAACCCCCGAAAGATTACCATGACTCTAATTCAAACCATACGTCCAAATCACATTGTCCATTACGCGAGAAAAACAGGAGCGCATTCTGATGAGATGGGGGCTCTGACCCTAGTATTCGAAGACTGAGCGACGGAGTCTAAACTAAACTTACATAGATGCAAAATGAACGTGAAGACTTTAACCAGTAGAACATTAAACACAAGAAACCAGCTACCTGAGCTCCTCACCTTTACAGCCGAGACGAATATAGATATTATATATATATATATATATATAGAGAGAGAGAGAGAGACAGAGAGAGAGATATGGTTAGAAAATGTGTGTTGAATATGTATATCACACAGTATACGAGTTTATAAAAACACATGCACGCATACACACACACACACACACACACACGCACACACACATATATATATATATATATATATATATATATATATATTTGTATGTGTGTATCCGTGTGTGTTTGTGTGTGTGTGTGTGTGTGTCTATTATATAGTGTGTGCGAATATTTGTTATACTACATGTATGTATTAGAGAGTATATATATATATATATATATATATATATATATACGGGTGGGCACGTGTGTGTGTGCGCCTTTATATACATCGATAGAGGCATTCGAAATTTTGAGAAGACTAAATATATCACAGAATATAAGTATCTGCTGTTATGGGAATCTAAGTATCCGTATATATTGATGAACTTTTACCCTTCTACTTTAATCAGAAAGGTCACTTTACTGATAAAAAGATCGATAATATGCTGTTCCTCAACAGTTCCTTCTGGAATGGTTAGACTGGGTCAATAATTTTGGCAGGCTTAACCGACTGGAAAATAGCCGAAAGGTGAAAGAGCACTCGGAGCTTTTCAGCAAAATGCTTGGTGGACGGAAACGGGAAATAAAGAGAAAGAAGCAAATATATATATATATAAAACGAGAGAGAGAGAGAGAGAGAGAGAGAGAGAGAGAGAGAGAGAGATGATTATCATGATCATGATCATGATGATGTAAAGAAAAAATATATAGGAAGTGCTTATGCTAAAGAGAGCTATCTGAAATGAAGCAATTGTTGAGGGTAAAATAGGAAAAGAAGGAAGTAAATTAAAATAGAGAGAAAAAATAGTACATGGTGAATATTAAGCAAATACGGCAAAGAAAGAGGAAATAAGAAAAGAAAAATTTCGAATAATAATAATAATAATAATAACAATAATAATGAAACAAAAGCATTTAAACAATTTAAAACTAAGAGATATCAGTCGCATGGGGCTCATGTATCATTTATTGGTAGATATCCTCATTGTTGTTCTTTAAGCATGCTTTTCTGGATAGAAAATAGATACTAAATTTGAAAACTCGATCCAAAATACCATGATACCAATGAATATGAAGAACGCTGTATAGTAATTACAGATTCATTAGTCTGAAAAACACCAGTGT
>OY757909.1:62121464-62131464 GCA_963585895.1 Sepioteuthis lessoniana | reverse complement strand
TATTCTGAATATTAGGTGAATAATCAAAAGATTACGTGCAAAAAATCCCGAGGTAATACAATATTTTGCACAATTATCCATACACAGAGCAACTGATTCTAGCATATGGCCTTTCAAACAAAACTGCGATGATTATGCTGTACAAAAACACAAAAATGAATAGTCCGTTTAACTGATGGTTAGACAAATATCTTTGACATTGTCACTAGAGTTTTGCAACGAAATATATTTCCACCATTTCTATTTACAATCTGCCCACATAAAGTACTGTTGTATAGCCGTGATACAACTACACGTATACATATATATGCGGAAACTTAATCAACGATAATGAACGAACGAACACAGTTTTTTTTTTAGAAAAATATACCTCTCAAACTTTATTCGAAAGGGTTGCGAAAGGGTTGTGTGTGAGAGGTGAGTTGGAGACTGAACAGACTGCAACATATTGACCCCAAGTTCCTCTGACTATTGCTGTACTTCTTTCTCATTCTGCTGGGCTGCTCAACCTGGGGTCTTGAGGGCCCAAGCCCTCTGCTGGGGGCTGGTTCTAACTGCCTCGAACTGCAACTCGAACTCCAACTAACTGACTCCAACTCTGGCACCGGGTTATATAATTGTTTAACGACCACCTGCTTCCTGTGAGTGTCGCATTTGCACCGAATTCAAGCTGTCCACGGAAAAGGCTATATCTTGATCTCTTCGACCGGATGCACCAGTTCCTTGATTGACGGCTGGGTCAAAGGTCAATATGTTACAGTACAACGAATGGCAATCGATCTAATGAAAGAAAACGGTCGCACTCTTAAAAAGATAAGAAGCAGACGATATCTTGCATCAACTATCAAGGATCCAACGTGTCTCACATGTATACCTGCAGCATAGCCTGGAACCGGCAGCTAGAGGAATTGGTCTCAGTTGAAACTCAATTAAAACAACTTTATTGTGGTTTAAGAAGATAGTACAATCTCCACATTGAATAACAAACATTAGAAATTTGTCAACTCTTTCATATACCTCGGTAGCAATATTTCATCTCTTAAAAGCGATATCAGTATACGCATTGAAAAGGTATAGATTGCAATTCATGGGTCATCGGTCATATGGAGATCTAATCTCTTTGATGAAATTAATAGAAAATTCTTCTAATCTGTAGCTGTGTCAGTACTATTGTGTAGCTGCACTTTTTCGAGTGTAACAAAGTTTTTCGAGAAAAAAAGTTTGAGTGGATCAACACAAGAATGCTGCCCATGGTTTTTAACTTATCCTGGAGGAAGCATTACTCAAATGGCCGCCGTATCAAAGTAAGACAAGCAAGGTATGCCGGGTGCTGGCGAAGAAGCAAAGAACACATTACTAAAGTTTTACTTCGAGCACTTATACAGGGACTTCTCAGTGTTTGCTGTCCAGCACATAAACTATAACTCAATTTTGTACGGGCATTTGATATCAGCTAAAGGACCTATCAAAAATAATGGATAGTAGTGTCTGTGTGTGTCTTTGTGTATGCATGAGTGTGTGTGTGTATGTGAAATATATATATATATATATATATAGAGAGAGAGAGAGAGAGAGAGAGAAAGAGAGAATCCGTGCAATCAAAATGACTTGGTCATAACCATATCTAATTGGTTGTTTAAAAAAACTTGAATATCAAAAAAATACTTTTCATTCAATTAATGGATATTCTGTAATGACATTATTTTTACCATTCTTTTTTTTATCCAATAAACACTTTAAAAAGTTATTTAAGATAATTAAGAGAAACATCTTTCAAAGAACTGAATCAAGCCATAAAATGATAGGCGCAAAGAAATATTCCTATATGTATTTTTACCTTCGTTAAAACATACAAAGATCGCTCAAGAAGTTTTAAGCCTCATATGGAAAGAAGAGCCAAACCTGAATAGTTTACTTAATGCTTCATACTAATGTTTAGTATATAGAACCAGAAAAATTTATTCAGATTTCCGTGTTTATTTCTGTGCTAGTGATATCCATACTAAAGAGAGAGTTGTGTGGAAAATCTAAAATCTGGGTGAGGTTTAAAACATTTTGAACGATAGTTCTATAGATATATATGTGTATACAGCGGTATGTATATGTGTTTATGTATTTTGTATTTATGTATGTAATGTATCAGTGCCTCCAAGAGACAGAACCAAGGGGTGTCCTCTTGGTGTAATGGTTAAAGCGATGGACTGTGGAATCGTAGTAAGTGAGTTCGTACTCCAGTGGTGCTATCGAGTTCACTTTCGGATAAATAACCTTGGGAAAGGTATGAACCCTCTGATCCTCCCAGCTATGGGTTAAATAGTTCCACTACTGTTCTTCTAGGAGAATGACTTTGGCATTAAATAACCTACAAAGGTTGATATGCCATAAAACAAAGAAAGTGGAGGTGACCGTGGTGTAATGGTTATCGTCGTAGGAATTGGACACGGCGACACGAGTTCAAATCCTGGACGAGACTCATTGCAATTCACATAGCACTAATACCCTTGGGAAAGGTATGAATCCAACTATTCTCCCTCCAGGATAATATTAAATAGTAGGGCAGACTAGGTTCTTCAGCCTTGATGAGGCAACTAGTCTAGGAGAAGGAAAACTCTGAATTCAAACCTGTTAAACTCCGCTTTAAAATTGACCTAGTGTCATATCCTACCCGAGCGGAGAGGTCGGTAAATAGGATAAAACAAAGAAACCAAACCAGAGAGAACCAGTTCATATATTATCTTCGTTTATACACACAAACACACACACACACACACACACACATATATATATATATATATATATATATATACGTGTGTGTATGTGTGCGTGTGAATGTATTTGCTTTTATCGGGTTGACATTAATGCACTGTATACTATTAAGGGGCTAATTTTATTGCACTTTAAGATCAATAAATTTTTATTGCTTGATGTGACTTCTTCCAAAAATGATTCTTGGTGTTGTCACGGCATTAACACTTCGTTTAGATTTAAGAAAAAAAATAGCAAAATTCTAGACTCGGCACACTTTAAACTATGAACAGTGAAATATATACGCATATTAAGTAAAATACAATTTTCAGCTAACATTTGAAAGAGAATACCTTCCGGATGAATTAAGAGCTTTTAACAAGAAGGAAAGTTAATGCTACAAAATAGCTCCCGTGTGATGCTCAAAGCCGGAATGTTAAATGGTTATCTGATGTCTCCAGTTGGCATTAATGATAGAACTTTGTTGGATGGCAGTTCAAAATAAATATGGTATTCGTTTGTTCAAAAATCAAGACTGGCTTCGTAATTTTCTTTCAAATTGATAATGAGTCATCTTTATAAAAGTTGCCCAGAAAAGCGTGAAGTTTCATAGTCTCATTACATTAAATTTTGTTCTAGTCTGGACAACGTTTATTCTGAAAACTTGGAAATGAAGGATGAAGATTATGGACATGATGCAATGTTACGTGCGTGGTCTTCAATCGGTTGTTTGTGACGGAGGTATAGACACACACACAGACACACACACACAAACAGACACACACAGACACACACACACACACACACACACACATACACACACACACATATATATATATATATATATATATATATATATATATATATATATATATATCAGTCACAAGCAACCGTTGACATAGTGTGAACGGCATCATATCTTAGATCGATTTATGCTGTATTACCAATTCTGAGCACATTTTTTCATGAATAAATCTACTTACGTTAGAGTATATTTTAGACACACACACACACACACACACACACACACACACACACACAAACACACACACACACACACACTCTCTCTCTCTCTCTCTCTCTCTCTCTCTCTCACACACACACACACACACATATATATATATATATTACTCTTTCTTTCTCTAGTATATAAATAAATACATATATATATATATATACCTACATATACATATATATATATATATATATATATATATATATATAGATATATATATATATATTTGAGAGAAACAGTAAAAGAAAGAGAGAGTGCGTGTGTTATAGACAGACAGAAAGACACTGACAACGAAAGAGGGAGAGAGTGTGAGAGGGAGGGGGAGAGATAGAGAATTAGTAACATTTTAGAAAAAAGATATCGGAATAAAACCAAACCAAACTAAACCAAACATTTAATTTCTGATCATATGCAATATGATATCATATCATATCATATCATATCATATCATATCCAATCCAGACCAAACCAAAACAAACCAAACATTTAAAAATAAGTCAAGTTGGCGGCCGTAGTTGAGGGCGACACGAAGGCTCCTTTTTTGATTGCTACTAAACGAAGATGAATGGGGGCGCAACTTCTTTCCCTGGATTGCTCCACTTAACTCTTGGTCCGTACCTTATAATGCTGAGAGCTAAGCAAGTACCATTTTTGTGTCTTTGGTATGACTCGACCTGGGATTGAACACAGGTCTATCGGACCATTGGCGAAAACTCTAATCATCATGCCAACGTCCGGTTCAATGAGCGTATATTTAAAAGTATCGATGATAAATAAATAAATTACAATGGTTGACATGCCGTAAGTCCAAACCAAAACAAACCAAAGCAAACCAAAAACCAAACACAACTAAACCAAACAGTTAAAAGTACTGATCATAAATACCTTTCTCAATAGGAATATGAACGCTCACGATAGAAGCTTCAAATTCAATTTGAGTTGAAACATGAAGATCCTTACATTTCTCTGCTCTGCTGGGATTATGTCTAGTAGATTAGGAATCAGATCTGAATTTCCGATTCTTTTTTCTTGTTATCTATTCGTTACCAGCAGTAAATATATATATATATATATATATATATATATATATATATATATATATATATACGGTAAATTTAGTATTGTACTAAATAAATTTGTATTAACAAACATTTTTAATTAATTAATTCCAAATTGAATAATCTGGAATACTTCTAATATTTTTTGATGTTCTTCAAAATGGGTAATTTTTGTCCTGAAATTGTTATGAATCTAATTGCATTCGATTTATTTAATAAAGTTATTCGTATAATGCATCGTAGAAATTCGAGAAAAAAACTTCAAGTATGATTAGCTAAACCTTAAATATATTTATTAACTTTTACTATATATATATATATATATATATATATATATATATATATATGATCAATAAGTGGAGGCTGCACGGGTTTTCTTGACGCTCGCTGTATGTAAGGTAGGTCTTCTAGACTTTATTCAGTGTTCATGGTGTATGTAAGTCAGTGTTGGTCGGTCAACATTAGTACATCCATTTGTAGGAGTCCATAAGAGAACGTCGCTTTTGAGTTCGTCTTACTTTACTGCCAGTGAACACGTCTTATTCATCATAGTTGGATGAGATTTACAATAAAAGGTTAGTAGACGAACAGATGCTTTTTTGTAGGGTTTTGATTCCAGTATTTGTTCAAAACAGCACGCAGCGTTCTTGTTTAGCTCACTTTTTAGAAGTTTACTCATGCGTTTCTTAAGCGTCCTTGTGTTGCAAGCACACATTAGCATTGACACATCAACAGCGTTGAAGAAATACCTTTATGTTTTATCAGAGAGATCAGATACCCACACGATCGATAACCTGTCAGCATTAGTCAACACCTTTGCAAAGTGCATGTTAACACCACTTTCATTTAGTTTGATATTTCAGACAAGGTATGTGAACTGGACTACTCATTTCAGATTTTTTGGTTGGTTGGTTGTTTGGGTTTCATGGGATATCAACCTTTGTAGGTTATTTAAGGTCAAATCCATTTTTACACAAATAGTCAGTTCTATTTAAAACAGTTCAGTTTAGCTTGAGTATACGATTTAATTGTTTAAAAAGTTTCTATTTTAAGTTATTCAATTTACTCAAACAGTTCTAATTCAAACAAATCAGTTCAGCAAAAGTACGCAATTTCAATGTCAAAACACTTCTATTTCAATCAGTTCAGCAAAATTACGCAGTTTAGATTTGTTTGAATCCATCTTTATACAAATAATTAGTTGTATTTTAAACAATTCAATTTAGCATGAGTACATAGTTTAATTGTCAAAAACATTTCTAGTTCAAGCTATTCAGTTTAGTCAAACAGTCCTAATTCAAGCAATTCGGTTTAGCTTAAGTATGTCTTTTAGTTCTACTTAACCCATAAATAGGGCCCTCATCAGGTGCTACTATTCCGGACTAGAGTGGACCTAGGAGCAATGGCAATGAAGGGGTGTTCCGCATTCCCCAGAGCCCAAGGATCACTGGAGCTTTTCCACTAGATTGTTTAGTGTAATACCAGGACACTCGTTGAGGTTGTCTTACCTCTCTGCAGAGGTGCAGTTGGTGTATTCTATAGCCCCAGCTGTCTGGACAAGCTAATTCTAATGGTTTGACACTTAAATTGGAGATGGCTTATTCTGGTTTAAAACATGTTTTATTGGCTTTCACATTCAGACCAAAACCTCGTTTTGCTTGCTCTATGCTATGTTATAGAGATTTCGCTTGGTCAGTTGTATTTACAAAAAGGCGACAGATCATTTGCGAAGTCCGAGTTTGGCATACTTTTTGTTGGGTCTCGTCATTTACGTAACTTTTTAGTGAAAGCATATTCTTTTATTCGATTTATTGACGTTTGAAGTACGTAATCTAGGAATATCATAATTATAAATGGCGCTAATTTCAGATGTCTCCTGTAGACTATCAAACTTGTTATTATAGTAACAAAATGTTGATTACAGATATCACTATTGGTAAGTGAAGACGATGATATAGTGAAGCTTTAATTTGTTTTTTCTTTCTTTTCCGATTCAGTCACCGGAATATACTTTTTCAAATGAGGAATATGCTTTACTGCTAATGAACACTTTTTTATTATATATATATATATATATATATATATATATATATATATATATATATATATATATATATATATATATATATATATATATATGTATATATAGTGCGTGTGTGTGTAAAAGACAGAATAATAGGCATCTGCATGTCTGAATTGATATGGAATTAGAACACTTAAAAAAGTTTGTATTCTCGTCAATAATAATTTACTTACATTTATAAATGATAAACATACAACTATTGAAAATGCAGATACGAAATAATGGAAATATTACGATTGGAGAAGATATACATAAACGTCTATCTATCTATATATATTTCTTTGAAAAACAGCGACGTAAAATGAAAAAAAAGTAAAGAAAGTGGAATATGTCGAGGCCAATATATTCATTGGAAGGCCTGTAGCCAGTCCGCTGTCATTATATCAGTGAAATAACAAAAACCTTAAATATATATATATATATATATATATATATATATATATATATATATATATATATATATATATATATATAAAAAGCAGACAAACTATCTCTACCTCAAATACGCAATATATAATTATTAAACCTTGGTCATAAATATTAGCAAACATTCAAAATTGTTGCTCGAAATAAAAGTCGGATATTATTTGCCAAGCCAGACACCGGAAAGCAGAAATACCAAGATAAAAAAAAAGATCGCAAAGATAAAAACAGAATAAACAGAAATTTTTCTTACGTCATAGTTCAATAGAGAAAACAGAGGGAGTCTGAAAGGAAGACAAGAAAGAAAAACATTCTTGAAAGGCGCGTAGTCAAAGGTCAGTGCATAATGAAATATATGTAAGGAATATTAGAGAAACATAAGTCAACTACTTGGCGAGACTTAGACGAAGTGTTTTTTTATTATCTATCTATCTATAGAGAAATCCAACCAAAGGATTCGTACAAGGTCTAATCACTTCGTCCACTGATATCTATCTATCTATCTATCTATCTATCTATCTATTCACTCAGTGTGGATTTGAATACGCAGATTGGATACCTTCCAGAGCGATAAGATTTTTTAACTGACCAAAAAGGGGAGTCAATATTGCATCAAACTGCATCTGAATGGTGAGGTTCCAGTTCTGGACTTCCTGGAAGCGTGGAGTACATATTCATTGTCAACTCTCCATAGCTCATATGGATAGTAGTGGTAACCATAATAAGCTTCGCTCTATGGATCAAATGGATCTATTCGAAAATTATTTTTTATTATGAAAAAATCATAGAAAACAATGGAACCAAAAGTGAAAATATGATCATAAAATGAACGCGATTACTTAACGTATAGCCCTAAAAATTCTTCAAACGGGTTGACATACCGTTAAAATCAATCAATCATTCATTCAATCAATCAATCAAACATTTAGGCGAACTAGAATTACATTATAATAAACAGACCCTAAAAATTAAAAAAAAAGGTAATCTTTTCACTTGGAAACAACCCCCGTTGATGGGTATGAAAGGATGCAATTTGCTCGGGACAAGTTTGGCATATTCGTCAACCATCTCAAACGAAAACCAAAACACTTGTCAGGAAACTTGAAAAGATCCTAATGGAATTATATAGACAAAAATTATCTTTATATTTAATCTAATATATATAAATATATATACATACATATATATATATATATATATATATATATATATATATATATATATATACGTGTGTGTGTGTGTGTGTGTGTGTGTGTGTGTGTGTGTGTGTGTGTGTGTGTGTGTGTGTCTGTCTGTCTGTCTGTCTGTTTATCAAAAAAGCTTACAGAATGAATTTGACAGATTGATTGATTGATTGATTGATTTTTACAGCATCACAATATTATACTCTCTATAAAGACAAGATAATGGAATCATTGTTACGTATGAATAGCCAACCCTCCGACGGATTGGTTCATGTGGCTTATTTGCGTGCAATAGCTCACCTCGGTCAAGGCCATCAGGAAGCCAGCATTCTTAAAACGCACGCTAGCACTAGATTTTTCGGGCATTAGGGCACCGTCCCCACTGGCTCTAACCCTCTCCGGAGGGACTAGATTTATCGCCTGGCGCCAGAGGCGATAAACCTAACACTTATACCAAACTCGTCCAATTGGTTGGACGTACGACATATACAGCGGGCCTCGAAATTCGTGTCACACACTGGCCTTTGAACCTGAACCCGGCCTCCAATTAAAATGCTACACTTTCGAATGTTGGGATACCAAACAAATACCAACGAAACTTGTGACTGGGCCCAAGGTATTTTGGGGACTGGCTGCGCCTTTGCGTTTCGGCTCGTTCCCGCTCCTTCCCTCCCATTAAAAAAGGCCATATACCATACTTTATTTTGCTAGGAACACTAACAAATACCAGCAAGACTTGTGAATCGGATTGCATTCCGGCTGTGTTTATCATTGCACGGCTCCATCCCAGTGGGTTGGTCGCTTAACTTCGTCACATCGGTCAAGGCCGCCTGTCACGCGTGCTGGGGAAGCCCAGCATTCAACTCACGTAACTTAGACTGACACTCGTTGGGCCTTTGGAGGCGTTCCTCTTGGCCCTCAGCTGCTTCGGCAGGGCTCGTTTTATCACATTGCACCTTAGGTGCCACTTTTCAGGAGCATCCCGACAGGGCTTTAAGCATTTTTGGACCCCACTGCCCATTTGAGCTTAATAAACAAATACAACAAGATTTTGAATTTCACCTGTTAAATACTAATTGTTTGTTCACAGTATTTTGTGTTGTAAAACTCTTTTTTTTTTTATCAAACAACTCTATGTTTTTATCCTTTCGGTTTTAACTTGAATATACAAGTTACAACAGTCAACTCATTTGAAGTTATTTTAAGCTTACAGGAAAGCTGCTTTTTGTGTGCAAGAAGGAGAGCTTATGCAGCAGAAGATTCCCTCGACGTATTTGAATCCTCGCCAAAGAGAAAGAAAATGTTTTATGATACAATTTTCATCCAATGTGACAAACATTCACTTTAGATTAAGTGCATTGACAAAGATAAATTTACCTTCTTAGATAAACGCCTTATTTCGTTCGGCTAAGGATTCAGTGATATATCTATGTGTGTATGCGTAAAAACCTTGAGCTTGGAATTTAATACTGACATGTAATTGGGTGGGTGG
>OY757909.1:62033964-62113964 GCA_963585895.1 Sepioteuthis lessoniana | reverse complement strand
TGAAATGCAATCAGTCTTGTCCAGGAATTGAGCTCGTATCCCCGTGTCCATATCCTGTAACGATAACCATTACACCACGGGCACCTCCAGGAGTTTGTGTAATGAAGATTATGGAATGATGCAAAAGAATTTCGACGTATTAAAAAACAACAACAAAAAACACTTCATTATGCACAATTTCTATCATTCTCCCTGCTTGCAGAGCTTATAAATCGTTGAATGTGTCCCTATGAACGGATTAGGCGCTCTCAGACAGTGATGTTCTAAGTATTATACTAAACTCAATCTGAGGAGGCTCCCATTTTGGAGCTCTGGGGATTATTGAGTACACCGGCCTTGTTATTCACGTGTTAACTCGGATTTACAATTGAAGATCCCATATATTGGTTAAATAGTTCTCTTTTAAAATTATTACTATTTGATAAGATCTTAAAACAACAACGCAACAATGTAAATATGAACCTACTACGAACGCGATTCACTAACCTTTTGGCATGAAAAAAATCATAAGAGGGTTTGACATGTGGTTGAAATTAATGGAGTAATCAATCAGTTACTACCGTCTCTTTGTACCATTGAGCAAATCACTGAAAAGGTTACAGATGCTTTCTTCTTTGTTTGCTGTTGAATATCATCGAACTTTTGATTTATAATTCTTTCGTATTAAGTTTATCTCAATGAGAGCAATTCGTGGGTCACCCAATAAAAATCGAAATCTCCACACAATTTGCCGCACTAGGAACAGTGTTGAATGTTCTGGAATTCAAATTAGATGAATTAAAAAGAAATGAATCTTACGATCATACCGTTGTTGAGGTCTGTGCAAAGACTGATAAAGATTATAATTGTTATTCAATCTCCAGCAACAACCAACCACAACCTTGTATGAATATTCAATATAATGAAATACCCCGATAGCTAATAAAAAGAAAAAAGAAAGAAATATTTTGATTAAAATGTTCTGAAAAATGCCATATTTTACATGGAATTATCCCGTCCTCGAACTGCCAGAGATGTTTAACGACACTTGAGTTTAGTGGACGTTTTAAATCGTTGTTTCTTAAGCACAGCTACAAAAAGCAGCAGCAAATAATGACAGCGAAAAAAGATGGCAATAAATAAACAAAAAAAAATCTGAATTAGCGTTGTGAAGCATTGTTCTATTGCGTTAAGTCCACAATTAATAACAGTCATATTATCAAACCAATAAAAATACTAAGGGGGGAAAAAAGAGAAAAACCAAAAACAAAAACGGCATCTTCATCATTTTAATTGGGTATGAAGAGAAAAATGGGCTGATTTTATGCAAATTGTTGCTTTCCACTGATATTAAATAGTAAATTAAATTATAAGCCGTTTTCATTTTTTAACTCTTCGTTCATGGATTTAATCTGTTTTGTCTCACATTTTTTTGCTTTTATTTTTTGGTTTAGCCGTCCAAATTTGCTCCTGCTTTACATTTCCTTAAAATTTTTCTCATTCCGGTTTCTTTACTTTAACATTTTTGTCTGTTGATTTATTTTTCGTCCACTATATGTGGACATATGTGTTTAGAGAAACTATTGCTCTTAGGTATTTAAGCAAACAATTTAATTTTAATTGCTTTCTTGAGAAGAGATAAAAAGGGTAACATTACATAAAAAAAGCTTTAAAAAAATTATAATCAACATAATGCGTATGCATTTAATCAATTTTTGTCGACCTAAGTGATAATTTTCAGGAACGTTTTCTTCAAAAAACTAGGGGTTATCAAAAGTTTTCAAAACTGAAGCTGAATTTACCAAAAAAAAAAAAAAAAAATTAATAATGAAAGAAATATAAATCTTCTTCAAAATACAAGATGAGCTAATAAAGTACTGAGACTGAAAACCTATTTGCTAAGATAGAAATAAAAGAATGAATTAAACCTTTATTATCTTTAAAATATGGTTTAATCCTCACTTAAAGGGAAGACTTCACCGATTAAGAAATATTGTTAAGACAACAATACGACTTGTTTGTATTCATATACATTCAAGAACTAAAAAAAAAGATTTTGACACATTGTGAGATTCATATTACTATTTATTTAATAAGAAGAAAATGCTAACACACACACACACACACACACACACACACACACACACACACACACACACACACACACACACACACACGAACACACACACACACACACCATGGAATTGATAGAAAAGTCATGAAAACAAAGAAAAACAAGTAACCTTTAGGCGGAAAATGCTGATGAAAATCACCAATTAAAAAAATTCTTCTGAATATTTATTTAATATTTGAAATGTGAAAAAAGAAATAAAAAACGAAAATAAAATAAGATAGATAATAAAAGAATAAGAATATAATTGAATGAATTCTTTGGATAATGAAATATCTTAACGCCTCGAGTTGTGAGTCACATAAATGGAGCTATAAAAATCCACTCAACATTTTTTTTTTATTTATTGTTTTAATTTAAACTTTTATAGCTGTGAGGCCAGTATGAGAAAACAGTGGCAATAATAGATGAAGACAAAAAGAAAAATGACGTAGTTCTGATGTCATAGTGACGTGAAGGAATCTGATACTCGCTATTTTCTGTTAATTTAAGTTTCTTTGAAATTCTTAAATTTCTATGTTTTTCTATTGGTATATATGTGTAATTTCGGTTTTTAATATGTTTATTAATTTATTTCAGGAATGTTTATGCCATTAAGATATGCGTGTATAAATGATGTTCAGGTGAAAATTTCTAAACACGAATGTTTATATGATAACGTCTGCTGTTGATGATTTTTTTTAACAATGAGAGATCCAAGTGCTGCAGTACTGATAGAAAAGAGGGAGAGTCGATTAAGAAAATAAACTCATTTGGTCTCATTACATGAGATTATCTTGGTCAGATTACGAACTTCTGTTGACCTTCATACATATGTAGAATCACAAATAATTCGGAAGAGTGAAGACATAATATCAATTTTCCATCGGGTTCGGTCCTTGTCAATACACTAAATCTAACGCTACTTTGTAATATACTGACTTGGCTGGCGACGTGTATGAACTTAGCAGATTCAATACGGTCGCAAGATAACATCAACAAAGTGGATTCACAGGAAAGAGAAAATAAAGGAGAATGGCGAAGAATATAATTTATTGCCTGTGAATAAAATGAGAGATATTTCCGTTCGAAGATAGGATCAACAAATTACCGAAAAAAAAACCCGGAAGTATGTAAGTTCCGATAACCAGTTTTACGCCGCAATGTGCCCAACGGGCTTGCAGGGTACTGTTCGTTCCCACTAAGTCCACTAGATAACTCAGGGCACAGACGTTGTCTCTGGTCTGCCTATCGCTATTTAGTGTTACAGATATCACCAACTCCCAAGCGCAACCACATTTTAAAGCCACTAGGCGAGTTATAGGTGAATTAATAAAAGTCAACACAGCTAACTGGCGAGCTTTTCACCTCAAATACAAGGTCTTCGACAAACGCAATTCTTAAACAATAAAAAAAGGACTCTGAACTACCGTGTTTGAGTTAACAAGATTAATAACAATATTCTTTTATTGAATAAAAGAAAGAAACAAAGAAAAAAATTCAGGCAAAAGCCAGGAGCGAGAAAGTCTTTCTGTATCTCGGAGGAGCCTCCACTAAAATATCCGTATCCCCGAAGAGGTCCTCATTTAATATCTGTTAATAGCGGAAGGTGAGAATGTGGTTCGTTCCGCTTTCCTTCTGGCTTCGGAATTTAATGGTAGAGGTCCTGCTCTAAGTCTCTTATTTATCATTTGGGAAATATTCCCTCTACTTTCTCCTCTATTTTATCAGAGCCATTCCTTCCTCCCATAAATTTGTCATTCATTCTCGTCAGCATGAATGCAAGAAGGTACATGTAAATATACTTAAATTGTACGTTCACTTACTAGAGATTTTGTGGAGTTTATTCTCTTCTCTTTGTCTTCTCGTTATTGGGTTTCCATAACACATTGGTAGAAGGATACGCGTCTTATTTCAGATAAGGCCAAGATTAAGAATTGTCTCTTTCCTCGTGGACAAGTATTTTCTTTGGGTATTCGTTTAACGAAACTCACCATACCTCAAAGTGCTGGTTCATTCAAAGGGTAAGCTCTTTCTTTACACTCAGGGCTCTCTGCGTGGCATTACTTTGGAATTTAGGTTTCTTTCATATCCCAAACTAAGTGTCTTCACTCTCCGACGAAGAAATGACAACTCATTATGTTTCTTCATCCTTTGACGACTAAATGGCAACTCATTATTCATCTTCACCCTGTGATGAATAAACTAGTTGAACTGCCTAGTTTCCGTAGTTTGAAAAAATCACCACGTGTTTTTTTTTTTTTTTTTGTTTTTTTTTTTGCGGTTTCTTCCTCGGAAAAAATCATAGTCGCAGATTTGCTTCTCCGCTGACGGACACAAAAGAGAGTGAGGTCCTCCCATGCCCATGTCACCTTGTAATAATTGAGAGGTGTTTTAGTTTTGTGCGCATGAGGAGAAGGTTGGCGTAATTTTGGAGCATAATGGAAAGTTTGGAATAGTCTTGGAGCATGACGAAAAGCTGGTTTAGTTGGGGTATATGATGAGAAGGGTGGTATAGTTCCGGGGCATGAGGAGAAAAGGGGGCTTAGTTTGGTTATATGAGAAAACTTTTGTCAAGTTTTGGGGATGAAGGTGAGGGTAAGTTTCACTTGGTGGTATTCGGAGAGAGTGGTTTAATTTTTAGGGCATGTGTTAAATGGAGGTATAGTTTGGTTTGTGGGCATGAAAAGGAAAAGGTGGTTTAGTTTTGAGAATGAGATGAAATGTGGTTTAGTTATGAGTAGGAGGGGTAGGGTGGTTAAGTCATTGAGTTTGAAGGGGACAGTTATCTATTTTGGGAATATGAGGAGAAGGGTAGGTTACTTATGGTGGCATTAGAAGAAGAATAGTTTTGTTTTGGAGCGTAAAATGGAGAGTGGATTAGTTTTGTGGGTATGATGAGATGAGTGGTTTACGACTGGAAAATGAGGAGGGTATTTCAGTTTTGTGGTATTAGAAGAAGGGTTCTTTAGTTTGGAGGCATAAGGAGAAATGTGGTTTTGTTTTTTATTGACCATAATGTTTTGGAGCATAAGATGAAAGGGGGTATAATTGAGAGTATTATGGGATAGGTGGTTTTATTTGTTGTCCATAATGGTTTTTAGTTTAGTTTTGAAGCATAAGATGAAAGATGGTTTAATTGAGAACATTAGTTTCGTTTATTGGTAATGATGGGAAGGTTGGTTTGTCGTGTTTTCAAGGAAGAATTTTCATGTTGTTTACTATGTGGTTATTTACATTGCTACGTTGTAGTAATTGTATGATTTGTTAATTCATTTACACACTTACGGTTAATTTAATATTTTCTTGTGAGTCTTGTATTTTTTGCTAATTGCAAGTTTCTGACATCCGCCATAGCTCATGGTCTTTCGATGGAGCCTGAGTGACAGCGAGTTTCCTCAAGTCTTCCGCCCTCTTCTGAGTAATCTGACAGTTTTCAGCATTTCTGCAGTCTGGATTATTTCAATTCCTGTTCTGAATTCCAATTCTTCCAGTCTTATTTTCCTAGCCTTTGGGCACTGTTCCAAGTGCATTAACTACAGTTGGTGTCACCATTACATTCATGTTCTACATCATTTTTTTTTTCCTTTTGCAGAGATGTCCTAGTATTTTTATCTTTTCTCTTATTTTTATTTTCCCTCTGTTGTCTTCTGGAAGAACAAATCCAACATATGACCATTTTTTTTCAATTAACATATGATCTGGCTATTTGACCGGTATGTGTAGTTATACTTTCATCTCAAAATCCCAGCGTAGTATATTTATCTAATTCTCGAAGAGGGATTTTCTTTTGTGCTTATCCTTTTTTGCAGTATGGTCAAATTTTAACCACTTGCACAATTCATAGTGAATCATCTTTCCTTCCTAGCTGTGCAAAGTCTTCTACTTCGTTTTACATAAATCTACTGCATTCATTTATTATGTGATTGACCGTTCCATATTCACTTTACATAACCTATGCTTGATATTTTGTTGTGCATTAAAAATTTTCCCTTGTTTCTTATTGTATTGTATAGCATTGCATTAAAAGATATTCAGAAAATAAGCCAATCTTTAAAATTATAATTGCTCGGTCTGCAAGTATTTTACATATATATCTGAATTTACCAGTTTCTTCTTAAATTACTACTATCTTTTTTTCTATTACTTTTTTGTGTTTGGGCAATTCAAACAAACCAATGATGCACATATCTGTTATCTTCTCAACTCGTTTTTCTTACGTTTCATTGATGTAACTTTATTATTGATTTTGTTTATTTTTCTTAAATTAGAACAGCCAACATTTGCAGGATACAAGCTCGGTCCTCTCTGTCGTCTATTAAGGGAACACCAGGCTATCATGGTACATAAATCTGTAATTTGAGATCCACGTTTGAATGCATTTACGTTTGCCATATTTCATGCTTAGTATATAGCGGCTATACCAGACCCAGTGTGTTAGTAACATCTGTGATGAAAACTTGTATTCTTTTAAAGAGGAATAGCGTCACCGGGCCTAAGACAAGCCTACGCCTTCTAATTAATTTGATTGTTGGCTAGGAATTTATTTTCATACCTACATTTAGATATGAGTTTGGATTGTTTGTAAAGGAAGGTGAAAATGGCATATTTCTTCTAAGCAGAGGTTACTGTTTTTTGTTTTTGTTTTTTGGTTGAGTTGTTGTCATTAGCTGGTGCTATTTTTTCTTTATTTTCTTGATAATTTTATCATATAATAGTTTTTTTAGGTTCCAAATGTGTCTTGAGAGTATTATGCCTTGATCGCATTATTCTTGAATAGTGTTTTTGTATGTAGCTCTTCTGTTTCTAGGGCGCTCCAGTTACTCTTTTATATATTTCTTCAGTGTTTTCTTTAGATCTTGAGATGACTTGGTATACAAACCTTGTTTGTAGGAAATTAACATTAAACGGTCATGCGTATTTTTTTTTGCAATAAAAGATGAGTGATTTATTTGGTGTATTATATATTTTCTGATGGTGCATTTTTATTTGTAGTTAGTTTTCAGTGCAGCAGTCTAAATGTTTAAGTGTGTTTCTATTGAATATTTCATGTAGTATCATTGATGAAGGGAAATGTTTATCAGTTTTTTTTTAAATATTTTACTATTTTTCTCAACATGGCATTTTATAAATGAACGACAACCACGTGTGCTTCCTTGGTGAGACGATTACGCTGGTAAGAAACTGAATGTTACCAAGTTCCGTAGACTCTATGTCAACACTTGTCTAACAAATATATATATATATATATATATATATATATATATATATATATATATATATATATATATTGTGACGGCAAATTGACTAAATTCCCAAAACGGGACTTTATTTTCGCACGTGTGAAGACGGGGCAGGTTGGCACGATCCCCTATAGAATAAGTCCTCGTTCAGAGTTTTTCTCTCAGGCATATAAGAACTGGCATATTACGTGAGGGATTAATTTAGGACCAGACTCACCCGCCGCTGGCAAGGGGTTCCAAATTTCACATTATCACACACCCACCAGGCCGCTAAACTTCATTCCCCTCGACAATGGAAGATAATGAGCCTATAGGTTTTAGTCGTAATAACATTATATTGTAGTTGTCGGCAACTCCGGTTTCCCGTGTGAT
Organism: Sepioteuthis lessoniana; assembly: GCA_963585895.1. Lineage (NCBI taxonomy): Eukaryota > Metazoa > Mollusca > Cephalopoda > Myopsida > Loliginidae > Sepioteuthis > Sepioteuthis lessoniana. Next base: position 62,106,260 of record OY757909.1, on the reverse strand, counting down.
ATTTTAGGAATTAATAGGACAATTCTAAGCAAGATAACATAAGGCGAATAGAAGCTAAAAAGGAAATGTGACAACAACAAATTCGTAGTAGAACGGCAAAGAACAACATAGACCCCATGGAAATATAAAAATACATGAATTCCTTTACTACAGTTATATACACTTTCAAATTGTCAAAACATATAATAATTGGACAGTCCACGAATATAAATGTCTTTTCTTGACTTTTGTCTTTCTTCAAATTGAGAGAGAGAGAGAGAGAGTGGTATACAAAATTTGGGTATAAAGGAAAAATGTCCCCAAAGTTACTTATCTTATTTTTCGACGGGGTTCCACTCGAGAATCTTTCCTCTTTCACGGGCTAATAGACTTTGTTCTATTTTTTTACACTGGCTTGAAGAACCTGGGGTCCTTCGTGTCTCAGTAATTCTTTTGTCTTCCACCCGGAGTAAAATGGCTATGGTTCGTCTGCCCGCTACGAACCCTGCTCAAAAACTCCTTTCTTATTATTTACTTCCGCTGAGGGGAGGGAGTCCCCACTTCCGTTTTGGGGTCCCGGCCAATCATTTGGCTTCTCTCTTCTTCCTCTTGGTGTCCGGCGACCTGGGTAAGGTCACCAAGTACCAACATCTGTTTATCCCCTCTGTGACCCACATTCTTCCTTAACAGTCACTTTTTTTACGGCTAGATACTGTTAATTCAACGGTAGGATAGTAATTTTATCTCCCTCATCCCAGTGGGATATCACGTGACAATATATATATAGGCAGCATTTCTTCGTTAATGCAAATTTCATTAAACATAATAGACATTTTATGCCTACATATCTTCTTCTGGATCTGTTAGAATTCCCGTATTACTTTTATCGTATTCGGGGGGAATTGATTTAGGTATTGTCCATAGTTGTATGTATCTGCCCGACTTAATAGCACTTAATAGAATTAATTTTCAAACCAGTGCTAATGTACTTAAATGTCTTTAGCTACTGGCACTATTTACAGAATTACATTTAAAAGCAAACGCCATAATCTTCAACGGCAAAGACGTCCTTACACAGTAGTAATTTGCTAAAACAAAAGTTACATCACTTTTGTAATAGATTCTCCCCTGATAGATGGCCCAAAGTCGGGCAGAAAGTATTAGGGATACATAAAACTATGGACAATACCTAAATCAATTCCCCCCGAATACGATAAAAGTAATAAGGGAATTCGAACAGATCCAGAAGAAAATATGTAGGCATAAAATGTCTATTATGTTTAATGAAATTTGCATATATATATACATATATATATATATATATATATACATGTGTGTGTGTGTGTGTGTGTGTGTGTGTAAATAAATAGAAAGTAGATAAACTGAAACACTGACAATGAATTCAAGTTAGTATTTCTTATTTCATCAAAGTCTTCATCAGAATTTTGGTTATTTCATAGCGTTAGGCGATAAAAGAAAATAGATAATAAAGAGGAATGGGTGGAAAGAAGAAGAGATAGAGAAGACAGAGAATAGAAAGCAAAAGAAGAAAGCGAGTAATTCAAATGGGAGTGTCTTAGGAGCGTGTTTAAAACGGGGATTACTGGCAACAAATACGAAATATTTTTGAAACATCAGTGAATTATGAAACAGAAGAAAGGCTACATCTAATTTCAAGCGTAACAAATTTCATCATAACAAAACCCTCATAACAAAATATCTAAATGAAAAATCATCCAGTTGTATGGAAGTTTGGTAAAAAAAAAAGTATCTATTTTTTTAAATTATAAAAAGTATTCTTATTCATAGAAGATTTCGATATTATTTTCCCATAAATAAATGTCAACCAAATTTAATAGTATCATTGGAATGAGAGATGGCTGCAGATTCTAACAATTGACAAGATTATCTACAATGAATAAAATTAATTAAAGTGGCCAGGGAAAAATTAAAAGTCTGTTTAAAATCTAACATGTGGGAGAAACGGCATTTCCGTCATCATTTAATTTAATTAATCGTTTATGTTCATAAATCCTTTTGTCTAAATTAGCTTGGGTTTCGCCAACGTAATATTTGTCACAATGATAAAACGGAATGAAGTATATGCCTGCATGAGAAGGCATATACGTCATTCTGTGTGATGAATTTGAAAAACATGTTAGTTTTCAAAAATACTTTCAATTTTGCCCGGATATTTCAGTTAAACTTATCCATTGTAGAATATCTCAGGCGACCAAGTTTAACCAGGTTCACTTTGAATTCTTTAACTGCTGCTACAAGTCATGTTTTGGGGTTCTTATTTTTCATTTGATTATGTTTTTTTTTCTTTTTCAGTAAATGACAATATTTTTGTATCTCTTTGCATTCTGTCCGAAGCCATCTGATGAGGTGAATCCAATTTACGACTTGATATGAATTTATAATGGCATAGTAACTGTCCATTGAGTTTTCTTTCATTCACATTATAAAAATATATATATATATATATATATATATATATATAGAGAGAGAGAGAGAGAGAGAGAGAGAGGAATAGTAAATTCGAAAAATTTGACAAGGTATGAAAATAAATAATTTTGTTTTATTTTCCACGTGCCCTCTCATTTGTTCACTAACTTCCTACCCGGTTTGAACTTTTACCCTTTAAAAATTATGTTATCTCTTTATTGGTTTATACTCTATTTGATGAATTACCATGTTTCTGATTCTAGACACTTCTTCCCTTCTAAGAGGTAATAGGGTGTTATTTACCCTTCCTTCACTAATTGCCTCTATTCTCTTTTAAAGTTATATATCGTTATTTTACTATTTCGATATATGCCCCCACCCCGGTCTTACTTCAGCAGCAGTACCCAGTCTTTTTTGTCTTACTTGGTTGGTTTGTGAGAAGTGAAATAGTAGTCGTATACTTACTGTATTTTGTCAAAACTGCACGTAGCATTTTTTGTAATCCCCGTTGTTGTTTTTGTGTTATGCCGAGGTGGAAATAATCACCAAGAAGGTTTTTAGTTAACAGTAATTTTTATATAAAATAATAATTAGGTTTGGTTTCTTTATTTAATGGCATATCAACCTTTGTAGGTTATTTAATGGCAAAGCTATTTTCCTAGAAGAACAGTAGTGGTACTATTTAACCCATAGCTGAGAGGATAGGGGGGGTTCATACCTTTCCCAATGGTATTTGCCCGAAAGTGAACGTAATAGTGCGAGTGGAGTACGAACTCGCGTACTACGACTCCGCAGTCCATCGCTTTAACCATTACACCACGAGGACAGAAGCATCTTGGAAAATATCTCGTTTTATTTCATTTTATCAAATAAATCGAATTTCTGTACGATTGACAATCTGTCTGTTTTTAGCGTATTTCTCATGCATACGCTGTCTTGTCTTTCTGTCAATAAGATAATGCTACCTAGTTATATAAACTCGTCACCTAATTTTAGAGGCTTGTTAATGAAAGTGGAGATGGAACCCTCTTGTCTACAACGCATTTACGTCCACATTGATTCAAATGCTTCCTGCTCATTGTAGCAAGCTTTGAAGCAAAGATTCGTCTTGGGGTTATGTATTTGCTAGAAGGGTTATATTATTTGTGTAATTTGCATCTGTCATCGTTTCTGTGGGATTAATGTGGGACAATTTTCTTTTATTTGATCTGTTGATCTTCTTGATACATAATCAAAACAGATTATGGACGTTAACCGAGATGATGTATCTCCTGCAGCAATGTCGAAGAAGTTGATATTACCCTCAAACATTTTAAAGGTGACAGCTTAAAATGTGGGTGCTATTTATGCCAGACACGGTATATAACACATACATATTCATATATATTTATATATACATATACTTAATCATTTATCCACACATATGTACGTGGATATTGATACATAGCTGTAACCCAGTAAAACTCGGACAGCATTTGAGATTTTTTGTTGAATACATATACTTAAATTGTTCTCTTTTATAAATTAATTTCAGTTCTCCATACAACGAAGATCACTATCAAATGCTAATAAGCTGCCTTTATCAATAACTATTATGAAAATGAAAAATAAATGGATTTATGGACATTTCAGTAATCTAAATATGGATTAATTTTTTCTTTCTAAGCACATCAGTTATCCTTGGACAAAGACCAGCAGTCTTTGTTTTAGTCTGTTTTAAATATGATTTCCAATTTCTAAATTTAATGGCAGAAGATAAGATTATTGATTCTTTTAGAATTTAGAATAATTAATTTAAATCTATAAAGAACATTTAATTATTTCAAAATATCAATATTATACTTAACACATAGAAATCCTATTTCTCTGTAATATTTCTGGGTTTTTTTTTGTTATATAAACGTTGAGTCGCATATTAAAAACATCTCACATAAGTCATCTTTTCATCCATTCTAAAAATAGATACATGATTAATTCATAATTTCAACTATCATTTCATTAAAACAATTTACAGTAGGTAATAATGTCCGTTTATAACATATAATATCACAGCAGTTAGGAATCATCAGCTAATTTTATTTGGTCAATTCAAATTTCAATGACTTTTTTTCATTTCTTTTCCATCAGTGACAATAATTTGATAATTTCTCTCGGATCAAGATCAAAAATATGCTGCAAAGTATTGCTCATTATATTTCAGCCTGGGTCATTTTGTCACGCTTTCATTATTTATTACAACCAAAAATTACGAAATCGCCGTTTAAGTTTTAACAGAAGGCACGATGTAGGAGCATGAAGTGATCAAATCATCTTATCTTTCGAATATATGTTAACCTTATCGAAAGAGCTTACAGTTCTATTCGATGGAATTAAAATATCATCGGAAAAGTTATTATACATCATAATCTCGTTAATTTCTTCTTGCTTCGAATTCTTTATTGCAAACAATGATCAATTTTCTTCAAGGATTTTTACGCATCGTCACTGTCATTGTAGTTGAAACTGCTGTAACGAATAACTTTCGAATAAGTATGTCGAGTATCTTTTGATTCATTAAAGACGAAAGCTTTTTCGTTCGTGGCAAAGTGAATTAAAGATATAAATTAAAGTGCTCGTATTGGTGTTTCTATTATTTTCATTTTTCAGTCATAAACCTGATTAAAAAAAGAAAACTTTAATAGACAAAAAATGTTTCTGATTTATCGAGACGGTAATAGATAATTATTTTTTTATGTCTCACAGATCTCTGTAAAAAAAAATGATTTTTTTCTTTCATTTTTTTCTGTTACATCTTATATTCTCCAACAGTTTAATCAATTACAGCAAAATAGAAAATATTAATATTTAACAAGACTTTAGCCTAGATGGTTATAGCTGTAGAATACACAGGCTGTATCTGTACAGAGGGGTAATACCCTCCCCCTGTACTGGATATGACACTCAATCATCTAATTGTGAAATTCTAGTCTTTGAGCTTTGGATAATATGGAACATCTCCTCATTGACATTACTTGCACTTTCTCTCTGACTCAGGGTAGTAATATCTGTTAGTGTTCCATCTATGAATGGTATAAAACTATATTATCATTTACTATTTTTGAAACTATTTACCTGATCAATTCTCAAAACCATTTGACAATGTGCAAACAACTGATATTGAATAGAATTATTAGTGCTAAATATAAAGGCTTCAATATAGCCAACTGTGCGCAAACAATTCTGGAAATTATTTAACAGTGCGAACTATAATTAGCATTACTTTAAACCGTTTAACATTTTTCTAATAGAACGATTAGTGTTAGATAAAAACACTTGAGAACATTTAACTGTGGGCTAAAGAAGGGTTGATACTTAATAGAATTACAAGAGTTGGAGAACAATATTCTAAACTATTTATTTTGCGCAAACTAATAGGCTCTGGCTCGTTTAAGAATAATGTAACCAAAAACCTATTCGCTCATAAATCACCCCGACGTACACACACACACACACACACACACACACACACACACACACACACACACACACATATATATATATATATATGTGTGTGTGTGTGTGTGTGTGTGTGTGTGTGTTGTCACGTGGTGTCCCACTGAGAAGATAGAAATAAGATTACTACTATTCCCCGTGCGTGAATTAACAGTAGCAAGCCGCCAAAGTAAAGAATGTGGGTCAGTGTGGAGACCAACAGATGTTGGTACTCTGTGAACTAACTCGGGTCGCCTGACACGGGAAGGAAGTAGGTAGAAGCCAAATGATTGGCTGGAACCCTAAAACGGAAGTGGCACCTTCTTCCCGTCAGCGAAAAAAGGAAAAGAGAAAATTAGTTGTTGGACAGGGTTCGTGGCGGACGGAACTAAAGCCAAGAACTCCGGGTAAAAGAAGAACCCGTAAAAGAAGAAAGATTCTCCACAGGAATCCATTGAAATAAGATAAGTAAACTTTGGGACTGTTTCTCCTAATACCCAATTTTATATACCCTCTGCCTCTCTCTCTCAAGTTGAAGAAAGACTGAAAACGAAAGAAAAGAAAAGAAGAAATACATTTGTGTTCGCGCACTATTAATTTATAATATATTTGATATGTTGAAGGTGTATATCTGTGTGTAGTAAAAAGGATTGATATATATTAATGTTCCCACGTGGTCGAAGTTGTTATTTGTAGTGTCTACTACGAATTTGTTATTTCATGTTTCTTTTCCAGCTTCACGTCGCCTTATATTATGCTTGCTTAAAATTTTCCTATAAATTCCTTTCAATTCTTATACGGGGAACCGGAGTTTCTTACTACTACAATCAATATTATTATGTCTAAACCTAGAGGTCCATATCTTCCATTGTTCTTGGGGAGGAAGACTAGCGGCCTTGGTGGGTGTGTGTATAGTGTGAAATTTAGAACCCCTTGCCAGCGGCGGTCAGTCTAGCCATAAATTAATCCCCCACATAATATGCCAGTTCTTATGTGCCTGAGAAAAAAACTCTGAAATAGGACTTACTCTACGAGGGATCAAGTGCCAGTCTGCCCCGTCTTCACACGTGCGAAAATAAAGTCCCGTTATGGGCTTTTAGCAAATTTCCCTTCACAGTGTGTATAAACAAGATTCGGCATGAAGTATCCCACACGGTTTGATATGTCATAAAACACCTCCAACTAAACCATCAACAAATCTTGAACTAAAAGGGCTGGACAAAATAATGAAAATTACGATTTATACCTGTCTATGTATACTCAGACAAGAAATATGGAGAACGTAAAAGTCTTAAAGTGAAATGAAAAGAAATCATTTATATATACTCACTATTATCCTAATTGTCAAAGCGTACCGACAACAGGTAATACTTTAACTTTCTTTCGCCATTCATTCCAATTGGCCATCGCTCAAACTAAGTCCTCTAGATATCACTCAAATATCCGCACATAGCTGATGAATGGACAGCTATTGACCTCATAGAAATCGGATCACTTATTAAAAAATACGGGAATTCATCCGATCTTTCACAATGTGCTTAGAGAAAAAAAACTTAGATGGGAACTACATGAAGATGCTGTTTGAGATTTTGAACAAATCCTAGAAGCAACATGTCACACAAAACATCAATTATACAGTAAGATACCCTTTATATCACAAACAATGCAAGTACGACCTGCTGAATACTTCTGGTGAAGTAAGAACAAACTCATGAGGAGCATTCTTTAACGGACGCCGATAAATGGACACACCAATGTGGGCCGACCAGTAAATACTTATCAGAAATTACAGCTGGTGCTGTATAGGATGTAATATGATATAATATACGATGTCATGTAATATAATATACGATGTAATATAATATAATATAATATAATATACGATGTAAATGAGAGTCCTCTCAGATTTCAGTAGATGGCAAAATGTTGGAGTATGGATGACAAGAGTCTCCATCACAAAACTGCCGAATTATTTGATCTTTTGAAATGAAATATGCACCCTTTTATCGGGACTTAAATATATTGTTTGTATCCCACGCTGAGTGCTAAGGTGCCCTTAAAATTAATTTCCTGTGTCGAACACTGAATATCATCTGATATTGACGTTCAATTTCTGCATATATTCATTGCCAAAATTTCCAGGTCCACTGATCCGGACTGATAGTATCTGTTAAGGTGCACTCTATGGCTAAAATTGCTGATTAAGATTTATTCAAATTTGATTGAAATTGTTGATGTCCTACAAAGGTAAATCATTTGTACAAGAATAGTTAGTTGAATCTATACACTGTTTACTTATCAGTTACATGAATTCATATAACCGTGCGCAAACAAATGTCTATTATTAAAGAGAAATAATTGCCCGAAAGGATATAATTATTAGGAATCATGAAACTACCTTGGAATACTTTGTATCAATTCGGGATACTTAATATTGAAGTATTAAATAGGAATACTTAATAACTGTGCACAAAAGAATTTTACAACTACCCAAAAGATGTAAATTTAAATATATTATCATGGCAATTCCCGAACATTTTATAGGAGCATTTATATGCTGTTAAAACCAAATATCACTCAAAAGCTGTTTGTCTAATTCGTGTAAGTGTAAGTTGGTGGAAGTCGAAGATTAGTGACCATCGTTCACAAAGCATTAAAAAGCATCACACACACACACACACACACACACACACACACACACACACACACACACACACACATATATATATATATATATATATATATATATATATATATATATATGCAAGGTTGTTCGGAAATTAAATTCAGATTTTAGAATCAAGTTTTATTCCAGAGAAGCAAGGACGAGATCGTAAGTGATGTGCTCCAGTGGACCCCTGCATATGGCCAATCAAAACCACGACGACAAGCTAAAGCATTCATACAGCAGCTATGAGATGATACGGAATGTAACCCTGAATACCTGCCGAAGGCGATGAATGATAGGAAGCCGTGGAGAGAGAGGGTCAGGGATATCCGTGCTAGCCGCACGTCATGATGATGATGATGATAATATATGAAAATGATTCCTGAATATCTATGCATTTTTGCCTCCGATTATCAAAGTTATTTACGCCAATGCAATAAAACCGTAAAGGCTTTGAATCCAACCAATCTCTTTATGCAGTTTCTTGTTTTCCCTAGGGCGCAATATTTTTTATATAAAAAGTATCTGGAGACTTGAAACCTGGTCGCCTGTGGGTTAGAATTCAATAAAATATATTGGATAACGAAAAGACTCATATTTCTACTCTGTTAGTTTCTGCTGTTTCATCCTGGCAACATACGACCAAGCACTGTTATAAACCAAATTTTTGACAAAGCTTGAAAAGTGAACGGATAGCTTCTTTTTTCATGTTCACAACTAGAGCAATGTTACTTTAAAAATCAAATCTGAAAAGAATGATTGAAAATAATCAAATCGGCCACTTTAATCATAAGGAATGTGATTTTTTTTAATACAACTTCTCCTTTTAAAATAATGTTAGAACATAATTTCGGCTCTCTATACTGAAAACAGCCAGCAATTTTGTGAACAACCTAGTATATAATCATGCACCTCGAAATAGAAAACGGACCCCTGAATTTAACCATCATATCAACAAGTCAATGTCAACAGTACAGTTTATGTAGATAGACAACATGGATGATATTTTGGAATTGACTAATATTTTCTTTAAAATATTAATATTGGTTAGTCTAAATCCTATCATCAAACATGGCAGTGGGTACGTGACAACTTGAACAGCTATATGACATTCTATTGCTCCTATCGTTTCACGGAACAGTCATTATGGTCAATTCTGAGTGTGAAGGACCATCCCAGCTTACAAATAGTGTATCTTAAAGGGGATATACATTTGTAAGACGATGATAGAGTCGTCCAACTGCTACAATCCTTAAAGACGGCCAAAAACGTTATAATTGTGCAGATGAACATATGGCCACATCCCTTATGTAAATGAACCGGCTTTTTTTCGATGATGTTAAGAAATTCCTCGGAATTGACAATTACAAATTCACTCGTAGTTACTACTGTTCAAAAGCTAAACGAGTCAATTTTTCTAAGCAATGAAGAAGTTATTAGTATTAAAAGATGATGAACTTTGTATCAAATAATAAAAAACCTATTGAACTAAGCATTTCAATTATTTTGTCCACATCTAGTCAAAGGTTAATGACGGCATCATTCCTATGCATTTTATCTAGGATGTATTGATCTTAAATTGACGGGTTTTCAAGAGACATTATGACATCTTAGTGATATATCTAAACCTATGTATAAGAATTACTCATATGTGTTTGTGGTCTTTATTCCGCACCTAATGAGGTATTAAAAATCATCACTGATGAGGGAGTAAAAATTTTGAGTTTAGGCAATTAAATAAAAGTTATAAAAAATCGTTTTTATTCGGCAGTCCTCTATTATCAAACTCTCTGAAATGCAAATTAAAGAAAAATCTATATAAACATTTCATTTTTTTAAATAAATTTTAACAGCCTTTCAACCCGTCAGAGATTTTTTATGCCTCTAGTTAAGATAATTTGGTACATTATACGTTTATATTGATATGTTTGCATAGTTCTTAACACTTTTTTGCATGGTGTTTTGATATCAGGATAATGTGTTCCACAGACTTGAAATTTTAATATCATGTTGCGTTTCACAAGCATAAAGTTCCGATATCATGATATTGTTTTCCAAAAATAATTTGCAAACAGATCTATTTGACGCATAACTCGGATAATATAATATACAACTACTCCATATCAGTGTGTTCCTGGCAGTTATGACAATGGAGGGGTACTTTACTCTCTTTAAATGTCCTGATCTGGAGCCACAACAACACAATGAGTGTAATACCTGTGATACTCTGTTTTGCACTGAGGGCTCTCCGTAGAGGATTCATTAGGAATATTCTAAGGCCTGCCAACAATGCGTTATGTTATTTACTTTATATTCTCAATACATCCTCATTGCAAATCAATGCATACGTGTATTTTTCTAAGATCATACCAAGTATTTAATTTTTTTCTTTAAAAGAATGAATAAATACAGAAGTTTGTTTTAAGCGAACGTATTCGAGTAAATAAAAAATAAACAATTAATTAAATTACATTGATTTTATATGAATTAAATTTTCTTATTTGATTAAGATGTAGACTGTTGCACGCCTGTAAATAAATATATGTAAATTATATTATTACTGATTTGATCAAATTAGAATGTTTGTTAAATTGTGCTTTGCGTCACACATTTCCGTCTTTTGTGTGGAAAAATCAATATTTACCAAGAAAAGAAACGATTACGTATTCATTTTGAGTAAAGAATATATATTCAAATTGTAGCAATTTACCTTGACTTCATACGGTACATTGTGAAAATCTGTACGTCTTAATGAATCAATATTGGGTCAAGTGAATTTGAACCTCCCCGAATCATCTAAGACATTTGAACATCATTCCTTTTTTTATACCTTGTCATTCAGTAAAAGAATATTTCCCCCCAATATTCACATTCACTTCAAACAGTTTCGTAAGAAAATTCAAAAATTTACAATTGAAAATATGTAACCATTTTAAGCCTCCTGATCAGCTTAGCCCCATTTATCGATATTGTTCAGCTGAGAAAGAATTTAGTTAAATTACTGAGAAAATAGAAATAAAAGTCACTTTATGATTAAATAAAAAGTTTGAAGTCATACTATCTTGAGGTAAATAAACTGACGTTAGTAATTGTTCAGAATTGGTGTTTGTCGAAGATACATACACAACAAAATATGATGCCAACAGTATGTTGTATTGCCATGACCATGATTAACTATACAAACACATAATACATGTACATATGAATGCAGGATACATATTTACACCATAAAGACGAGTGGAGACTTCTTTAAAAAAAATGTACCTCTCACTTTATTGTAAGGTTTACGTGTGAGAGGGAGTTGGAGACCGAACAGAACTGCAATATATTGACCCCCACTCTTATGGCCATCAGCTTTGTGTCTTTCTGTTCTCCAGGGCTGCTCAACCGGGCTTTCTCTACCACATCTTGTCTCTAACTCATCTGATCTCCAACTCGCTGACTTCCTCTCTACACCGAGTTATATAATAGTTCAATCGCCCACTCAATCTTTGGAATCGCATGTTTGATCGTCATCAAGCGGAAATAACTGTCATGCAGTTCATAGGTCACTCTCTTCCGGTGCATCAGTCTATGAGTGTACCATGGGATTTTTACCTTGTCCTATTTTTTCAGCCAAGCCCGCCTACGCGATTTCTTCTCATAAGTGCCATCAGAATGAGTCACTTCCTTCCGGTGGATCACTTTGGAATGGCATGTTTGGCCGGGTCGAAGGTCAATATACAACAAGTATCCTACACATGAAACACCGCCCTAGTAAATAAAAACAGTCACACGGATTCTCATTTTGGAGAAAGTTCTTCTCTTTTCATATAGTGCTAATCATCATCACATCTCGACATCAGTATGGATATTCCTGACCCTTTCTCCCTACCCTTCTCTATCGTCCATTGCTTCCGTCAGGTCTTCAGGTCTACATCCCGTATCGGCTCTAAGCTGTTGTATGTAGGTTCTATCTGGTCGTCCTGCCTTTGCTCGTCCACAGGAGTATATCACTTATGAGTTCGTCCTTACTTCTCCAGCAGTGTCCCGCATATCTGGTTCGTCTAACTTGGATAGTTTTCGTAATGGGTTGTAAGAGGGTGTACAGCTGCTGCTTTGTGAGGTGCTGCTCCCAGGACTTGTTCAAAATTGTTCACTGCATTCTTGTGTTGTTGCCGTCAAGCTTTTTCTCCATACGTTTAATTAGCGTTCATGCAGTGCCTCCATACAGCAGTATCGACACGACTAGGTAGGAGAACTTGTCTACTTGTTTTAGAGAGCTAGAGTTTAGTATGGAATTGTCGCCTCTTTGATTTTAAGCAAATATACTCCATTCCAGACTATGTAGCAGGGCTTCAGCTTGGATGGGTACATTTGCCAGAAGTGCTATGTCATAGGCGTTGTCCGCATCCGTAATTGTTTGTGCGGGGTACCTTCTGATTCTTCCTTTTGTTTGCTTGAAACCGTTTTCTTTCATGTTATCAATAGATGTTCTAAGTACGTAGTGTAGACAGATGATTAAAGAAGCATGGCACTAATGTGTCTCCTTGCAGTAAACCTGCTACAATGTCAAACTAGTCTGTATCTCCATCCGGAGAACAGACTTTTATTTTTGTGTTTCTATATAGCATCATTATGGCTGCGACGGTGTTTTTACTTGGCCGTAGGCGAGTAGAATTTGCTCCATCTTTCCTCTGAGTATGGCGTCAAAGGCCTTGGTAAAGTCGATAAATAAGATTGTTGCCTGTAGGTTTTTTGTACGTACACCTTCAAGAATTCAACACATTGTCAAAATTTGTGACGTCGTGGATCTATTCCTCCGGAAGCTATTTTGGTTCTTCCTAAGTATGATGTCAATTTTGGTTTCTGTGCGGTTGTGTAGTAGAGCATTATATATCTTGGCCCCTATGATAGTAAGGGTTATACCTCAGTAGTTCTTGGCCAATCCGAGGTCACCCTTTATAGGGAAGGGGAGGGTGCATCTCTTCATCCATCTGTCTTTTGGGTTTTGATTATATACGGCATTACAGTGTCGGAGCAGTATGTCGTCGGATTGCCTGATTTTTCATACTTCTGGGGGTATTTAATCAAGCCCTGCTGCTTTTCTATTTTAAATTTTTCTTAGTGCCGACTCGAGTCCTTATTGTGTGAACGGTTCTAGTTTGATGTCTAATTGTTTGTTTATAATTCTCGTGATTGGTTCATGTGTACCTTTCCGAGGGTTTTTAAGTAAATTCTCAAAATGTTGTAATGTTATGTAATCGTTCTCGTTGTCTGGTAGCTTTCAGTTTAGCTTTCGCAGTGCTCTTCCTTCTGCTCACTCCGTTTACCGTTTGCCATGGTATCCTAGATTGTCTATCTTTAACCAAGTCACTAATCTTATTGATCTGATTTTGTATGTATTCTGTTTTTTCTTTCAGGTATATGTTAGCTAATTCATTTTGTGCCTTTTTATGTTTCAGGGCATTGGTATTGGTTGGGTTCTTCCTACTGCCTTTGGAGACAGTTTTCACGAGTGCGCGTTTTCCTTAACCTATAATATTTCCCATGGGCCTCTAGGTTTAGTTCTTTGTTTAGTTGGTATGCATTCAGCTGTCGCTTATAAGTGGGCATTGACGAAATTCTCATATTCGTCATTCGGAGTATGTCTTCTCCTGTAGTGCATCGAATTTGTTTCTTAGTGTTAACGCATATATATCTCTAATAAGCCTGTTATTGAGCAGGGACAATTCATAGTGTACAGTGGTTATTGTTCGGGTCACATCATTTCGTAGGCTCAGTCGTATTTTTGCCATGACAATTCGGTGATCGGAGGACACACTCGAAAGAGGAGTATGCCTCGCAATTCAATGCGCTATTATTCCATTTCTTATTCATAAAGACGTAGTCTATCTGTGCTTTAGTTTGTTTGCATATGAGTAGGTCCATAGTTTTCCCTCCCTTTTCTGAAAGTTCGTATTGAGGCCTGTTAATCTATTTTTTACCGTGAAATCTGTTAGATGTTGCCCATTTCTGTTTGACGAGTTGTGTTGGCTGAATTTGTGGTTTACTTTATTACTAATTTGGGCTTTCATGTCTCCGCCAATGACGAAAACGTTGTTTTTCGGTATGCTACGAGCAAGGGAGGATAGCTCATCATAGAAGGCGATGAGGTCAGTTTCTTCTCTCACATTGATAGGGCAGTAGCAGGAGATGATTCTTACGTTGGGGTTGCCTTCAAAAGTAGCTATCATCATTCTAGGTTGTATTTCCTCCATGTTATTTAGTGATTTTAGGGCTCATGGTCCCATAACCATACCTACACCTCCTATCGTAGCATTTGCAGAGTTTTTCTATGCAGATGCAGTGGCTAGCGTCCATCCATTGCCATTATCATGATATTTAATATACTCGCTATGTGTGTACCTGTGTTCTTGAATGCATATTATGTCTATGTTATGATCTATAGCCAGTGCTGTCAGCTCCGTAGGATTCATACGCCCAGGACCTGCTTAGGCATTGCGTTGAGCCATCAGAGGCCAATCCGCTTGCCTTTTAGTCCACCATCGTATTTTTCCATGGCTTCCGAAAATCCCCTCTTCTCATTGTTAACTTTTTACTTAGTTTAAGTCCACAGTTATTTTTAAAATTTTTAAAAATTCATTGAACTACTTGTTTATGCTTCTTTGCATCCAGGAATTCTATTTTACGTTAACTAAGGTTTTTTGCTTCTAATAGTGTTACCTTGTCTGACCAGGTTCAATTTTAATTTTGAATTTCAGTAAAACTGTCTTTGCGTTTAAGACAGATAGTATACAGCAGTGATATTACAAAGAAAGAATAAATAAAATCATTCATGCATTTTTAAATGAAAATATAGTAAAAGACAATATATTGCTAACCAGTTTTTGAACTCTCCTGTCTTGGAGTGAATACGCTTAGTATGTTAGATTGGTAACTCTCTTTAGGATTTAAAATAGCTTTTAGAATGGCAAGCAAATGGTACAGGTGTGCGAATATATAAGCCAGCAGCTAAAAAAATGTATATGCAATTCTATTTTTGGCTGCTGAAGTTTTGTGAAATGCCCGTCTGTATAATTTGGGGATATAGAACGGATGTACATATTCAGAATTTTCGCTAACAACGTTTCAGTAATTAAGAGTTTAGTATAATATAATACCTTATGTTTTCTGTTTTAACAGAGTAATATTCCTTTGGAAAAAAATAAAATCCTGTTTTCCTTGGTTTGAAAAAAAAATTGAGATAAAGTACGATTTTGAAATACTAAGCAGTGTGTTATCAAAATCCATTATGTATATTGCTGACAATCCAAAAGTGACAGTTTCATTGGGGTATCATCTAATGTCAGTGAGCTTCTTATTTCTAACATCTAAACATTCCAATGAAACTCGTTTATTACGAATAGATTTACATCCTAATAATGTGAAAATTTAACATAATGTAAAGTCTAGTTAGAATCCTCTCGGTCATGAATGGATAAAGATTGCACAAGGTCCAGTTCTCTTGGTATTTCTTATTTGGAACGCAACGGGCATCAGGATTTAAACCTATCCTTAACATTTTGTGTATTAATGGAAAGGGGAGCCTAGAGAAGGGTAGTAGGTTGTGAGTGAATATTATCTTCATTAGTAACAATATGGATATATGAATGTTTGCGTGTGCGCAGAAATCTGAAATTTTTAGTGACAGAGAATTTTCAAAACAGGGGACAGGGGGAGACTCCGTAGTTTAGTTGCTAACGTGCTGGACTGAGACATCGCAGTTAGCTAGTTTAAACTCACATTACATTCAGTTAATTTAGAAAATCATATAACTGCAAATTTCAAACTTTTGTAGATGGTCACATACAGATAATTATAAAATATTGGATCTATTGCGATATTCAATCGTTTAAAATTTTAATATGATTCTTATATTGCAGAAAAAAAACGACATTGACGATTATTAATCATTATGAAGTAACGTATATAAGGCTTATGGAATTGAATACATAATTACTCATAAAAATTCATGATGTCTATTCAAAACTACGCATCTTCGTTTTTGTTTCGAAACTGCCCAAATTCTTGATAAGATTTTATATTCGTAAATGGTTTTGTACTCTGGATAAAACTGAAACAAGCAAGGCCCTATGGTATTTATTTGTTAAATCTTAATCTTAAATTGTTTGACAATGGATTTAATTCCCAATAGATGATTGAAGTTAAGCTTCGATAGGCTTATCAAATACTGAGATGGATGAAGAATTAATCAACATCAGGCTTGGTAAGCAACCCCAAGTCTGTATAATATATCTAAGTAAATCTTAGTAAATAACTGCATTCTTTGACAACTGAAATGGAGCTTTCAATCAGTTGACTTATTCTAAAGTGACTGCACTTCGCTGCCTGGTAATGTTTTTCATACTTCCATGCAATTCATGAAATATTTCCAAAGAAACATGTGACTGAGTTCAAGTAAAGATTATAAAATTTAATAAAAATAAACCGATACTTATTTGTGAAAGCTAACTATAAGTAAACAATCGTTGCAAGGAGTCACAAAACATCGTCTTTATGGAGGTTTTATGATATAGTAATTCGTAGAAGAATTTTATATTATTTTCCTCACGTGATTTGCCAGACAATGACGACATATAACAGTATTACATTTATAATTTGCTTTTTTCTATTGAAAGTTTTCGTGAACATTAATAAGAATTACCTTGGTACTTTCTTTTTTGTTGTTATTCGAAGAAGTTTCTCAGTCTTCTATTGCCTCCCTGGTAGCGGTTTAAATGTTACTGTTGGTTTTTTAAAACATTTTTTGGATAATATTATGTTTGAAACATTTTTTTTTTTATTTCGGGAAATTTTGATAACGTAATAAAACTTTGAGCAAGTTCCTTAGCTTACAAATCTGAAAAGATTTTAAAAAAAGACAGGAAAACTGAATTTACTGTAAAATGAGCGAAAGAAAAAGGAAAACATGGAAGCTGGAATTAATGGTAGCTTATTAAAGACGCAAAGCACATAAATTGGGGAAAAGGAAGCAAAGATATAGAAAAAGAAAAAAAAAAGATTTAAAAAACGCATGGCATTTGAAAATAATTCAAGAGAGGGTGTACTCAGAGCGGAAGCAGGAGAAAATCTAGATTAGATGTATGCAAAAATGAGGAAAGTGTAGGTAAGCATGAAATAAAAGGGAGAAAAAAGTTGACGAGGGTACCAAAGAAAAGGGGTGACAAAAAAGAAAGACATTCCAAAGCAAGGAAAAACGTTAAGGAATCACTCGCTATTGTAAGAAAACATATCAAATAGAAAATTAGTCCTAAACTAAAATAACATAAAAATGAAAACATGAATAAATTCATGAAAATTTGAAAAGAACCAAAAGAAAAATATGTTGTTTTAAAGGAGAATTGAATACAAAATATGTACAAAAGAAACGTCTTGGAGAAAATAAACGAAAATAGCAACAAAATATGAAAAAAAGCGAAACTTGAAATAATGTGGAAAAAAGGATTGGGCGTAGCAAAACGAAAAAAATAGAAATATAATGGAAGACAGAAAGAAGATATAAAATAAAGATATTTTCAAATGTAGAAAATAAAGTTTAAACTATAGGGAAAAAAATAAAATGAATTTCAAACCAGTAAAAAGAAAAAAAAAGTCAGACAGAATTATTTAAACGGTTTAAACGACGAAAGAAAGGAAAAATAAAGAACATGAAATAAAGTGTGTGTAAATTAATCAATTTCTTAAATAAACAAAATTCTAAAAAAAAACAAAAAAGCAAAAAAAAGAGTAGAATAATAAATATGAAAAAAAAAAAAAAAGAGCAAGACTTATGAAAACTATGAAACAAGCCAAAAAATAAACTAACAAACAAGGGAGATGCAAATAAAAGAAATAAACAGGATCGAGACTATTGAATGAACAAACTATTCATCCTTTCATTTTTATTAGTCCTTATAAAAGTAGGTTTAAGGGCAAGAGAAAGAGAGACAGACAGAGACAGAGACAGACAGAGACAGAGATAGAGGGAAAGGGAAAGCAAAACACAAAAAATACTTAGAATAGAATAAAAGAAAAGAAACCAAAAAAAGGAAGAGTAAAGAAAAAAGTCAAGACAATTCATTGGATTTTCAATCGGATTAAATCTAAAACGAACGCATTTGATCGAATTTTAGAGTCAATCGGTATTTAAATGAAGGAAAGTGTGTTTATGTGAATAAATATATATGTAAGTAGGTTTATGAATGTCTATACGTGTATGTATGTCGTTGAATGCTTATTTATTTCTACGTTCGTGTATGTATGTTGGTAAGCGTAAAAAATGTGAGGAAAGAGAAGGAAATGTTAAAAAAACAAAGCACACTCAGATTAAGACGTTTGCAAGTAGAAGGCACAGAAACAAGTTGCAAAATTTAGATTCCTATAGAAAGAAAAAGAAAAGAATGAGTCAATATATGTATAGGAAAACGAGAGAAAGGCTACAACAGCAGTCCTAAAAGTTGACGTCAAAAACATACAGACAAACACAACCCATATTTCTGTTGTTTCAATAATACAATGAAAAACTACAATGATGTTTTTACTTGGCTTACATTATGAAAGTACTTAACTTTATATATATATATATATATATATATATATATATATATATATATTGGAAAAAGTGAATTGTCTAGCAAATTATAACCACATATCACAACTGATATTTTCTCACTTTTCGATCATCAGGCAATGCTAATTTCACTTTGTAGCCAGGGTTTAGAATACACTGACTGCATACCCAACAAAAACGTTTCACCACGGCCGAAAGTAGTGTCCTCCTGATGACACCAAACTGGATATGCTGGTTCTTACACTTCATGGATATTACTCCCAGGTTCACACTGTTCAGAGTGGAAGTACCTGTTTAAATAGTTGTGTAAAAACTACTCGTATTCAATAGTACTGCGAAAACACAAGAAAATAGTACGGTATAAAAAACAACAAAAAACAAACAAATAAACGACTACATGAATATGTAATTATGGACGTACAATTAACGTGACTCCCAAACTTAGAGGCATACTATAACCGAGATAGGCTGACATGCTGTTTTACAATCTATTAATCAGTCTGACAATTATAAAGAATTATGAATATTACGAAGGAATATAGTACACACAGAACATGGAATCTAAAATGGAATCGGATTTATATTTTAAAAGATCGGGAAAATATGTTTTAGAATAGATTTATCAAATATCTTCGAAATACAAAAAGTTCCAATCTTCTACAACGCAGTGGAATATGCTAAACATATAGAAATGTTGTTTGCTTGGCATAAATGTTTTTGTATCGGGAGTACTTCATTAAAATCTATATATTTTGTTCTTTGCCTGTTGTATTTTACTTTAAAATAAAATGACTATTCTTTCTTTACAAGCAGACTGCATACGTATTGGTAACGAGTGCTATCTAATAGTTGAATGATATGAATGTTTATGAAATTTGAATCGTAATAAACTTTATTCTTTGTCTATTGTATTTTACTTTAAGATAAAATGACTATTCTCTCTTTACGAACAGACTGCACACGTATAGGTAACGTGTGCAATCTACCAGTTAAATGCTATGGATACTTATGAAATTAGAATCGTGGTAATTTTTATCAACAAGTTTAAATAGATGAGAAGCTAGTGAATGATTCAATGGATTTAAGGTTGTTGCCTCTTAAATTGTTCTTCAAATTGGATGGGGGAGAAAATTTAGTATGTTGCATTATGAGCTTCATATGAATAATTTATTTAGTATGTGGTTGTTACGAGAACAATGCCACTCATACTCACCATTTCTTTGGAAATTAAGGCCTCTTATAACGATGATGTGGTGTTGGTCCTATGCTAATCACAGAACATAATTGCGGCTTTACTTCTGTGACTACCATATGGATTTCCGGCTTGTTGGTGGATCAACAACCTCTGTGCCCATATTGTGTTTGAAAGATCGACAGATGGGAGATGACGCAATCTATTTGAAACTTCTGACGGCCTGCGTTATTTGTTGGAACAATTTGACGGGATGTTGGAAACTTAAAGATAAGAAAAACAATTAACAACTTACTGAAACACAACAATGTAATAATAATACGCAGTTTCTTCCAGGCAGCGTTCACATCGATACTGCTATATGGGTGCACTACATGGACGCTAACAAAACGGCTGGAGAAGAAGCTAGACGGCAATTACACAAGAATGCTGTGTGCAATCTTGAACAAGTCCTAGCGGCAACACCCCACAAGACACCAACTGTACGGCCACCTGCCTCCTATCACGAAAACTATTCAAGTTAGACGAACCAGACATGCGGGACACTGCTGGAGAAGCAGGGACGAACTCATAAGAGATGTACTCTTATGGACCCCCACACATGGCCGTGCAAAAGCAGGACGACCAGCACGAACATACATTCAGCAGCTATGTGAGTATACGGGATGTTGTCTTGAAGACCTACCTAGGGCGACGAACGAAAGGGAGGAGTGGCGAGAGAGGGTTAGGGATATCCGTGCTACCATCGCGACATGATGATGATGATGATGACGACATGTGTGTGTGTGTGTGTGTGTGTGTGTGTGTAAATTGTCGCTTTTGTTGTGATTGAGAGACAGAAAATTGAGGTTATCGTCTCGTGCTCTCTGTGTTACGCAAAGAGTGAGGCTTTTCTTGGAGACGCTTTTGTACAATGGGAGGTTTCTCTTCTTATTCTCTTGTTTTTTGGTACGGACATTGGATCCCTTCTCTCCTCTAACCTTAAAAGCATCTATTTTATTGAGGATCTCTCGAGACACGAACATTTCTGATTGGCTAACCAACCATATATTTCGTATTCTTCTTCTACTTTTTGATTGTGCTATCAAATGTGCTATCCCTTCCATGTCACATATTTTAATTTGTCATCCAAACAAACTACAATGTAGGGGCTAGTTTAATTAAAGGTTACCAGTCCACGCCGTGTGGACGAGTATCTCTTTTCACATTAGGCAAACAAAAATCAAAGATCTGATTAATCTATCCGAATATCTAACCTTTTAACCCAAACAGTTAGGCAAAAGATGCCATGATTTAAAATGAATCAATGCACAGACAAAAACCTAAGTTTGCTTACTTCTTGTTTTGACAAGTCTTCTTAGTACTTACTTTTTAAAATAACTTTTTACGTTCTTATTAAAGGAAAATCACATTTTCCTAAATTAGAAAAAAATATGTTACTTTCAGTAAGTTTTTAGCACAAGAGAATACCTCATAATGATGACCTTACTTATTTGATTTTTGATTAAGTTAACACTGCAGCACCGTGATATTAATTGTTGACTTGATTTATTGTTATGGTCCCCAACCTGCGGACGGTAATGAACTCTTCCGTGATTATTAATACCAAGAGAACAGTCATCTCGGTGGAATTGTACTTATTCCCGCCTAATACTTGGCAGTCGAACTGACGTCGAACACTTTTGTACATAAGTTGTATTATACTTCGTTAATATACTTTGTTCCACGTAAACCCGAGTTATTCTTCTGGACCCTTTACTGGTACACAACATTTATCCTCATCTCTACTCAATTCCAAATTATCAGAGCACATTCTTTAAATCGTAAAGCTCGCGAGAAAAATGGGCTCTCTTTTACAGGTTTAGGATTACCTGGTTTGAATCAGAGATAATCGTATGTCGTGGGTTTTTGTTCATCTTGAAGTTTGTAGTCGTCTCTTCTTACAAATATAGAGTTAATATTAAAGAATAGGATAGATTATGTTGGTTTTTCATAGTCGAGTTTGATCGAGTCATGTATCAAGTCGGTGAAGAATTCATTTATTTTTGTTTTTCCTCCTGTGTATTTAAAGAGTGTGTTATTTGATATATCTAGAGTTATAGTGTCAATTGTTGGATGTGTGTTGGTTTTATTAAATTTTCCCATATAGATAATGGCATATCAAGGAGCTACAACGATAATCATAATATTATATAAGTTTTCGTCGATAATATTATATAGAAAATATATTCAGTTAAAGTTGGAGATGCTTAATGATAATACATGGATCATTAATATTCTTATCACTTAGGTGAGAAAATATTTTCAATAATCTATCTGTGAGATGTTCCTCCATGGCTGAAAGTTTCTTTAATGATTGAAATTTATTTGAGGAAATGACTGATTTTAACGGCATGTTAACTCGTTAATTTTAATTTCATGCTTATTGGTTATGGAAGCCCGTATAATTTACGTTCATATATGCATTCTTAGTGTTGCTTTTTCTTAAGATATTTTTTGCATACGGTCCTATGGAATATAAACAAGAATAAACTGATAAATCCAACCCATAGATGGAACCATAACTGATATTACCACTTCTTATAGATATTATTAGAGTTTGGTGGATTTCTTCCGTACTATGGTTGTGTCAGTACTACGGTATGAATGCACCACGCGATCTCTAATGAAATGCATGGTGAACAAGCTTGATGGGAACTACATGGTAATTCGACGTGATATTTTGAGCAAATCCTCACACCACAAAACATCAGCTCTATGGCCATTTACTTGCCATCTCACTAGCCATCAAAATAAGACAAGCAAGACATGCTGGGCACTGCTGGAGTAGCAAGAACGAATTCATGGGCAATATTCTCCTATAGGCTCCTACAAATGGACGCGCCAGTATTGGTCGAGAAGGACTTACATCAGCTCTGTGCAGAAAGTAGAGGTAATTTGGGTAACCTGTCAGGATTGATGGATGATAGGGACGGATGGCTAGAGAGGATCAGGAACTTCACTCTGCCAGCGTGACTTGATTATGATGAAGGAAGAAAGTACGGACCTTATTTCAAATCAATTTCTACACCAGATTTTCCCGTCAACATGTTTTTGTCATGCATCAATACTCTAAATTAACTGGGATACTTTTTAAATTAATGAAATGTGATGGAATATTTTCACGGGTTTATACATTTTTATTGATTTTACTATAAAATGATGTTTTCCTTTGTTAACTGAAGGCTTATATTATGGATTTTTTGACGGGAAAATTAAAGTAGACATTGCTCTTTTTGAAGCAATTTTGCATCTCTGGCTTAGAAATTACTGACATCCCATAGCAAAAAAAATCTGGTTTCCTGGTTGGATACTAAACTGAATCTGATGGAAATCTGGAGAGTGTGCAGTAACACTTAATTGTCATTGCTCCAAGATACATTCTGTTCTGCAGAGATAGTGCCTGTTTTGGTCCGATTTTTAAGCCAAAGAGATTCTTAACATTATTTATATTTGATTGGAGTGATTGCAAATATATATATATATATATATATATATATATATATATATATATATATATATATATATATATATATAAAGAACTACATAATATATGTTATTATGAACATACAATGAATACAATTTCCTAACCTCTACTTATGATATAACCCCAAAGAAGCTAACATATAATTAAAATCAATCAATCAATCAAAGCAATGTTTAATTGATTTGTTTGTTTTTGCATTTTCTCTAGGAATGCGAACAGTACAAAAGAAAACATATTCACATTAATAACGTTAGAGATGTTTTCCATATTAACATTCTTTCACGAGAGGTAGGAAAGTGATAATTTGTGATTTGGCGGTAAAATCATTGAATAAACAAATATTATTAAAATCCGGGAAAGTATAAAGTGTATAAAAACTTTGATAATTATTCCATATTAAGTTTTTCTTTAGTGAATATTTTTCATATGAAAGTCTGTTTTCATAATAAATCTTTTTATAGAGCAATACACTGATTAATACGATGCATCACCTTCTGGGAAAAATCTATGGGTACGCACGTTTGTAGATATTTAAAACCTTTTTTTTTTTATTTATTTTCTTTTAAATTTAGTTTCAAAATTAATTCAAGGCTGAAAAAATAGAATTTATAGTATAATTCTTCATACTTCTGAAGTTTCTAAGTATTTTAAAATCTTTCAATAAATGAATTGCTGAATAAGAAAAAAAAATTAAAAAATAACCAATAAAGAAACTAGGTTTGGTGATAATAGGTGAAAAAGATCATTCCTACTTTTTAGATTGGCATTTGAAATCGAGGAAAAAAGAAAAAAAAATACATAAGTTTTTTTAGAAAGATAGTCGATTATTTTGTGAAAAGAGTACATTTTTTTCATTATAACTTAATATGTTGAAAAAAGGTTAGAATGAAAAATGAACATAAAAAAGGAGATAGAAAAGTAGATAAGGCCAACAAAGTGCGGAAGCAAAATATGTAATATTTAAATTTTTTTTTTGTTTGATTAGTCGAATTTTTGAAAAAAAACCCTAAAAGACAAAACAAAAAAACGCAATATATCTAAATATTCATGATTTGCTCATTTACCAAAGCACATTTTAAAATCGAAATTTAGCCCAATATGAGTAAGCAATAAAAGAAATAATAAATAATCTAAGATTTGCTTAACGCCGAAATCAAGCCAAAGTTTCAGCGTCATGTTACCTGGGGCTATAGAAAACATCGAGTGCGCCTCTGCAGAGGAGTAAGATCCTCTCTCCAACGAGCCTGGCCCAGTCGGCTGGGGCAGGACCATACATCGACTTCATCTCTGCGGAGGAGTAAGCCCTTCCCCCACCGAGTGTCATAGATATGACACTAAACAATCTGATGGTGAGGTTTCAGTAATGCTGGAGATTTGAGGCATTCAGAGTACCCTTCAAAGCCATTGCTCCCTGGTCCACTCTGGCCCGCAGTAGTAGCACTTGATAGGGTCCTGTCTATGTGTCAAATACAATCGTTAGACATTTAAACGACGTACTTATGCTAAACTGAATTGTTTGGAATAATGTTATTTTTACATTTAACTGTGTAAACAAATAATCGATGATTAATTTAATTGTTAATTATACGATAGCAATACTTCATCATCATCATCATCATCATATCGTGCTGGCAGCACGGATATCCCTGACCCTCTCTCGCCACTCCTCCCTATCGTTCATCGCCCTAGGTAGGTCTTCAGGACAACAACCTGTATCCTCACATAGCTGCTGAATGTACGTTCGTGCTGGTCGTCCTGCTTTTGCGCGGCCGTGTGTGGGGATCCATAAGAGTACATCTCTTATGAGTTCATCTCTGCTTCTCCAGCAATGTCCTGCATGTCTGGTTCGCCTAACTTGAATAGATTTCGTGATAGGGGGCAGGTGGCCGTACAGTTGGTGTCTTGTGGGGTGTTGCTGCCAGGACTTGTTGAGGATTGCACGCAGCATTCTTGTGTAATTGCCATCTAGTTTCTTCTCCAGCCGTTTTGTTAGCGTCCATGTAGTGCATCCATATAGCAGTATCGATGTGACCGCTGCCTGGAAGAAACTGCGTTTCATTTTATCGGTTAGGTCTGATTTCCATATAGTCGATAGCCTATTGATAGCTGTCCATGCTTTCGTTAACCTCGTTTCGATGTCCTTTTCGGTTGATTCGACGCTGCTTCCTAGGTACGTGAATTTGTCTACTAGTTTAAGAGGGGTTCCTTCTAGAGTGGAGATGTCCCCCGTTTGGTTATAGCACATATATTCCGTTTTGTGTGCATTAACATGGAGGCCTATGCTTGCTGCTGCTCGTTCCAGGCTATGCAGAAGTGTTTCGGCTTGGTCAGGTGTATTTGCCAGTATCGCTATGTCATCGGCGTAGTCGGCGTCGGTAATTGTTGTTGCGGGATATCTTCTGCTTCTTTTCTTCGTCAGTTCGAAGCCATTCTCTTTGATTTTGTCAATCGATGTTCTAAGTACGTAGTCTAGACAAATGATAAAGAGATACGGAGCCAGCGTGTCCCCTTGTAGTACTCCTGCTACAATGTCGAAGTATTCTGTGTCTCCATCTGGTGATCGTACTTTTACTTTAGTGTTTCTATAGAGAATCGTTATTGCCGCTACGGTTTCTTTAGGTATGCCGTACGCTAGTAGGATTTGTTCCATCTTTCCTCTGTGAATGGAGTCGAAAGCCTTGGTAAAGTCGACAAATATTAATGTCGCTTGTAGGTTCTTTGCCCGTACACCTTCAAGGATTCTGCGGATGGTTAGTATTTGTGAGGTCGTAGATCTATTTCTTCGGAAGCCATTTTGGTTTTTTCTAAGTATGTTGTCGATTTTGGGTTCTATGCGGTTTCGTAGTAGGGCATTGTAGATTTTGGCAGCTATGGATGTAAGTGTTATGCCTCGGTAGTTTTTGGCTAATCCGAGGTCCCCCTTTTTAGGGAAGGGGAGTATGCATCCCTTCGTCCATCTATCTATCGGATTTTGATTGTATACTGCGTTGCAGTGTCGGAGCAGTATGTCGTCGAATTGTCTGGTCTTCCATACTTCCGGGGGAATTTCGTCCAGTCCTGCAGCTTTCCTATTTTTAATTTTTCTGAGAACCGAGTCGAGTTCTCCTTGTGTGAACGGTCCAAGTTTAATGTCTAATTGTTTGCTAATTATTCTGGTGATTGGTTCATGCGTTATTTTTGGTGGGTTTCCAAGTAAGTTTTCGAAGTGCTGTTTCCACAGTTTTATTCTTTCTTGTTGGTTTGCTGCTTTAAGTTTTGCTTTGGCTGTGTTCTTTCTTCTGCTCACTTCGTTTATTGTTTGCCAGGCAATTCTAGATTGTCTATCTTCTACCGAGTCTCTGATCTTATCTATCTGATTTTGAATGTATTCTGTCTGTTCCTTTATATATATGCCTGCTAATTGATATTGTGCCGTTTTTAGTTTTAAGGCATTTGTGTTTGTTGGGGTTTTTCGATAGTTTTTGGAGGCTGTTTTCACTAGTGCACGTTTTTCTCTCACCGCTAAGGTTTCCCATGGGACTCTATATTTAGTTTTAATTTTTGTTGGAATGTATTTTGCTGCTGCCTCAAGGTGTGCATTGACGAAATTTTCGTATTCGTCGTTTGGTGTACTTTTTTCCGTCTTTTCTTGTAGTGTTTCGAATCTGTTTCTCAATTCTAATACGTATTTATCTCTGACATCTTTGTTGTTTAATAGGGCCCAGTCATAGTGTTTGGTGGTCGCTGTTCGTTTGTCGTTTTTTCGTAGGCTTAACCGTATTTTCGCTGTGACTATTCGGTGATCGGTGGACACACCCTCAAAAGAGGAGTATGCCTCGCAATTCAATGCACTATTCTTCCATTTCTTGTTTATAAGGACGTAGTCTATCTGAGCTTTAGTATTGTTTGCGTACGTGTATGTCCATAGTTTGCCCTCTCTTTTTTGGTAGTTTGTATTGAGGCATGCTAATCTATTTTCTATCATGAAATCTGTTAGAAGTTGTCCATTTCTATTTGACGTGTTGTGGAGGCTGTATTTGTTGTTTCCGTTTTTCCCGATTTGTGCATTCATGTCTCCGCCAATGACTAACATGTTGTGTTTCGGGATGCTACGCACTAATGAGGATAACTCATCGTAGAAGGTGACTATTTCATTTTCTTCAGTAACATTGGTGGGGCTGTAGCATGAGACGATTGTTGCTCTGGGGTTTCCGTTAAATGTAGCTACCATCATTCTAGGTTGTATTTTCTCTATGCTATTAAGCGTTTTTAGTGCTCTAGGTCCTATAAGTAATCCTACCCCTCCCACTGCGGCGTTGACAGAGTTTTTCCATGCGGATACAGTGGCGAGCGACCATCCATTGCTAGTTTCGTGATATTTGATATCTTCTGTGTGTGTGTATCTGTGTTCTTGTATGCATATTATGTCTATTTTATGTTCTTCGGCCGATGCGATTAGCTCTGGGAGTTGTCCTATTCTATTTAAGGTTCTTACGTTAAATGTGGCTATTTGTAGTGTTTGCTTGCATTTTAGTAGTTTTGATTGTTTGAGCTCTGTAGCTGATTTTTCGAACACCGAGGCCAGGGCTCCAACCTCAGCAGGACGCGCCCCTTTTTTACCCGCGCGAAGAGCGATGCGGTTTGTGTAAGTGGTTTGAGTGTGGGTCATGGTTATCTTTCGATGGCTGTTTTATTCTCTTCTATAGAAGCCACTCTTATAGAGGAGCAGCAGTAGTTCCCCGATCGAACTGTCGATCCTGAGCGAAAAGTCGTCAGACTCACGTCCAGGACCCATTTGGGTATTGACTTTGGTCGTCCATTGGTTTATTCAAATACCTTAATGTACATCATGCTGCTTCCCATGTGTACATAATAAAATAAATAAAAATTAAAAAAAAAAAAAAAAAAAAAAATAAAATAGAAAAAAAAATTAAAATAAAAAAAAAAAATAAAAATAAAATAGAAAAATAAATAAAAGGGGGGGGGGAATTTGTTTTAAGTTTTAACTTAGTTAAAGTCCAACATTAAGGTACTTTCTTATGACTTACACTAATACTGACTTATACTTTTTTGCTGTATTGGGACTTTTCCAAGGGTTTTTCATTTTTTTTTTTTTTTTTTTTTTTTTTTCCATCCTACAGTTGGGGACCTAGCAGGCTTCAGGAATTAGAGCTCTGTGGTAGCATTAGGCATTCTAGGCTTTTTCTTCTAAACTACTGTTAGGGCTTTCTTTACGAATTTTTAAAATTATTCGATAGAAGATATTTAAAAACATTCTGCCTTGTTCGCTGACATGTGGATAGGCTTAATATCAAATTGGCTTTACAGTAGAGTAAGCGTGCCTTTACATTTAAAACGCATAGTTTAAGCATTATTTTACAAACAAAATACAGCATAACATTTTGTAAAATTCAGCATTTTAAATTGGAATTAAAGACATACTGACCAATATTGACATATTTCTTCCACTTGGCTCCTGAGTTCAAATGCTCTTCTTCGTTTGGACTTTTATTTACTACTGATATTTTACGTAGCTTTGGGGGCGGTCTAGTGGGGTGAAGGGGACAATTCGTTTTTGTTGGTTTTTTTTTTCTTCTTCTTTTCTTTTTCCCTTTCTGAGGGGGGGGGGCTGTAGTAGCATTCTAGGCTTTTTCTTCTAAACTACTGTTAGGGCTTTCTTTACGAATTTTTAAAATTATTCGATAGAAGATATTTAAAAACATTCTGCCTTGTTCGCTGACATGTGGATAGGCTTAATATCAAATTGGCTTTACAGTAGAGTAAGCGTGCCTTTACATTTAAAACGCATAGTTTAAGCATTATTTTACAAACAAAATACAGCATAACATTTTGTAAAATTCAGCATTTTAAATTGGAATTAAAGACATACTGACCAATATTGACATATTTCTTCCACTTGGCTCCTGAGTTCAAATGCTCTTCTTCGTTTGGACTTTTATTTACTACTGATATTTTACGTAGCTTTGGGGGCGGTCTAGTGGGGTGAAGGGGACAATTCGTTTTTGTTGGTTTTTTTTTTTTTCTTTTCTTTTTCCCTTTCTGAGGGGGGGGCTGTAGTAGCATTCTAGGCTTTTTCTTCTAAACTACTGTTAGGGCTTTCTTTACGAATTTTTAAAATTATTCGATAGAAGATATTTAAAAACATTCTGCCTTGTTCGCTGACATGTGGATAGGCTTAATATCAAATTGGCTTTACAGTAGAGTAAGCGTGCCTTTACATTTAAAACGCATAGTTTAAGCATTATTTTACAAACAAAATACAGCATAACATTTTGTAAAATTCAGCATTTTAAATTGGAATTAAAGACATACTGACCAATATTGACATATTTCTTCCACTTGGCTCCTGAGTTCAAATGCTCTTCTTCGTTTGGACTTTTATTTACTACTGATATTTTACGTAGCTTTGGGGGCGGTCTAGTGGGGTGAAGGGGACAATTCGTTTTTGTTGGTTTTTTTTTTTTCTTCTTTTCTTTTTCCCTTTCTGAGGGGGGGGGGCTGTAGTAGCATTCTAGGCTTTTTCTTCTAAACTACTGTTAGGGCTTTCTTTACGAATTTTTCGATAGAAGATATTTAAAAACATTCTGCCTTGTTCGCTGACATGTGGATAGGCTTAATATCAAATTGGCTTTACAGTAGAGTAAGCGTGCCACTGTGGGCAAAAATGTATTAACAGTAAGTAGAATTGTTTTTATTTGATAGAAATAAGTGAAACCATTTAACGCT
Organism: Sepioteuthis lessoniana; assembly: GCA_963585895.1. NCBI lineage: Eukaryota > Metazoa > Mollusca > Cephalopoda > Myopsida > Loliginidae > Sepioteuthis > Sepioteuthis lessoniana. The sequence goes on along the minus strand of OY757909.1, from coordinate 62,075,659 downwards.
GTGAAAAAAAGAGCTCAGGCTCGTTTAAAGATGTTATCCACAAAATGTGTTTAGAAATCATATATTCAAGATATATGTAAAAAATAATTTGACCGTAAATAACCTACAATGGCTGATATGCCCTATGATCAAACCAACAGAAATCCAAAGTTTCTTTGATTACCGTATACAAAGCAAGCATTTTTATTTACAGATAAAGAGCTTTTAAGGAAAAGAGAGGGTGGAGGATTGAAAAAATCAAAACAAAACGAAAGAAGGCTTTTAACTCCTCTCGCAACGGTAATTAAGAAGGGCCCTACAACGTCAATAAGAAAGCATGATAATGGAGTGAAAGTCCATGAGAAAACTATGAGGATATCAATCAAACAAGATTTAAGCCCAGACCTTAAACACTTGATTACGCGATATGTTTTTTTTTAAAACAAACAAATGCAACTTCCAATCCAAATATTGGTTTGCTCAAGACTGCTAATGAGGACGAATAGAATAGAAATCTGAATAATTTATTTTGAAGGCAGGCTAATTATTTCGAAGGTGTGTTGATTCAATAATTGAAAGAAATCGTGGCCATATTGAGTAAATTTACTCTTTTGTGTCTGTCTTCTTGTTTTGTTGTTTATTTCTTTAAATTAAAATTAATTTTATTTTATAATAGAGACGTTTATTGCAGTAGGGGATTCCAAATTTTGCATCCGCATTTTGTATATACAAAAGGAATACAGAAGATATTAGAACACATTGACTGTATTCCCTGCAGTGGATAAGAATCCCCTCCCTAAAACATGGGTGTCAAGAGTATGACACTAAATTGTAACTGATGGTGAGAATCGAGTTCTGGAGATCTCAGTGTGAATTAACTCATGATCGCCATTAATATAAGGTCTACTCCTGATTGGAGCAATGGTACCTGTTTGTGTCCTATGATTCAAATTGTCATATTTAAAAATTGTTCGTATTTGATTGGATTGCATGCAGGAAAAAAAAACTCTTAATAAAGCTATACAAAAATGTAAAAATGAAAATACGATGAATGTATTTTTGGAGGTGCCCATGGTGTAATGGTTATCGTCGCAGGAAGTGGACAGGGCGACACGAGTCCAAATCCTGGACTGATTGCATTTCACATAGCACTAATACCCTTGGGAAAGGTATGAATCCAATTATTCTCCCTCCAACTATGGGTAAAATAGTACGGCAGACTAGGTTCTTCAGCCTTGGTGAGGCAACTAGTCTAGGAGAAGGAAAACTCTGAATTCAAACCTGTTAAACTCCGCTTAAAAAATTGACCTTGTGTCATATCCTGCTGGAGCGGAGGTGTTGGTTAAATATGATGAATGTATTTTTGTCACCTCTGGGAATAATATATGCCAAATCAGGTTAACATGCCGTTACACTCATTGTGTGTGACATCTTAAGAAAAACTAGGGACTGTGAGACTTGTCTGACAGACTAAGCAAAGTCTAATAAACTACAAGAAATTTTACAACAATGTAGCTGCATACACATCACGACCATGCGCAATTCTAAATATATATATATAAAAATTCTCATGTTGGAACGAATGTAATGTCTGATTTTTTAGTATATATTATAAATGAAAAGACTTATACAAAGAGACATATTTAATTATTGACGTAATCCCCCAATATTTAGAACTTCATTCAGTCATTAAACACTTACAGATGCCGCGTGTGTAAAAGAAAAAGGACGTTTCGATGCAAAAAATGAGACCAACTGTAATTTCTTTTAACAATTAATAATCGCAAGGAAAAGAGTCATAGGGATACAGAGGATGAAGCAATTTTCCCCCCAACGAACTCCTCTGAAGGTAGTATGTGTCATATTAAATTTCTGAGGGAGTTTTTAAGCAGCAGTGGCATGATTTACAACTGCTCCTGACTCATCAACTTTCGTTTTTTGGACGATCGCCTTTGGACAGAGATTTCCCACTTCGAAAACAAGAAAACTACGTCCTGCAGAAACTTTAATTGAATATGACATTCCCTTGAGTTTATTAGGGTGATATATTTGCTTTGAAATATAAATGAAACTCAAAGAATAAAACATCTAATGAGTACTTTAGTTGGGACAAACATAAGTGTAAATATCAAAGAAAATTACGAACAACATGTTTATAATTTGAAAGGATAACATAAAATAATTCCTTATTGTATGATTCATAAACGATAACAAAATGCAATACTTTAATAAATGTTGTCAAAATTATTAATCAAGAACATCGACATTACATTCGTTTCAACCTTATATATCTATATCCGCAATGCTAAATTCGGAGTAGATATGTACACAAAAATATTTTGATGAACAAAATCCAAATATTCCTAATGAATACATGTAGGTCATTCAAAAAATAGGATATATTTTACCTATCAATTTGGCAATGCGATAGAATGTTTATATATAGTTACACATCTTTAAAGGAAATCAATTTTGATGGATATTTTTATGTCACACAAGCGTGTCCTTCTTTAGTGGCCATTTATTACAGGAGAGTTAGTTTGCTTGCACTCAATGGACTGTTTTTATGACTCACCTACGGATGTCGAAGCCATCTTTTGGCTTATCAGTAAACATATCTTTAACTTAAATATGTTTCTCCGTATGCATCACAAGTTATTCTGTAATATTCACATGGTTTGCACTTCTCACATACTAAAGATTTGAATAGACCGCTGTTCAAGCACGGGGCGCTCAGTCTCGAATAACATCAAAACAAGTATTTGCCATTCCTGCCAGGTATATTCTGATTAGGAGTGCTAGTACCGGTTAGTGTCCTTCGCTTAATGAATCTATTTAAATGTTCTAATTCGATAGAACCAGGTAAAAATAAGAAAAGTTAAAGAAATAAGAAAATATACACAAAAGTGTTATTATGAACGTACAAAGTACACACTATTATTATCAGAGATAAAGTGATTCTTGATTGATTAACATGACGATAAATTCAATCAAGCTCTCAACAATAGGATACTTGAATAGATCAATTATTTGGTTTGAAGTTACTTAATTATTATAAGATTGAAGTTATACATGATGGAGATATAGAAGACTTATAGCATACAAGTGAGCTTTGTGCTAACTTTTAACCCCAATTAATCATTGTCACAGTTACAAGATCACAGAATCCATATGTTTTAATCAATATTGTCCGATCAGCTCTTCAAAGGACAAGCATTTGTCGTTAGTAGACCAGTTCGTATACTTTGGTAGGTGCACGTGGTGTAATGATTATCGTCATAGGAAATGGACACGGCGATACGAGTTCAAATCCTGGACGAGACTGATTGCATTTCACATAGCACTAATACCCTTGGGAAAGGTATGAATGGGTTCTTCAGCCTTGGTGAGGCACCTCGTCTAGTAGAAGGAAAACTCTGAATTTAAACCTGTTAAACTCCGTTTAAAAATTGACCTTGTGCCATATCCTGCCCGAGGAGAGGGGTTGGTAAATATATATACCTGGGTAGCCATATTTCATTTATTAAAGCATGGACTACTACTCAGAAGTTAATGGCCATAGAGAAATCTGATTCCTTTGATGAAATAAAAGAGAAATTTCCCAAACTGTAGCCATGTCTGCATAAATGAATGTATGTGCCATTTTGATTTTTTACTAAACGACTGAAGCAAAAGTTAGATGGGAACTTCGCAAAGAAGCTGAGTACCTCTTTGAACAAATCATGGAAACAGTAAAATAAAAGGCGGTAGCCGTATGACCACTTGCATCCCATCTCCCAAACCAATCCAAGTAAGATGAGCAAGGCATGTTGGAGCTGGAGGTGAAATAAGGACAAACCGTTATTGACATTCGCCTGGGGACTCCTACTGATAAACACGCCTCTGTTGATTGACCCACAAGATTTTTTGCTTATCTGCTCTGAGAGGACACTGGATGCTATTTATTGAACATACCAATAGCAAGGTCGGTAAGAATGGATAACAAGAAAGAATCAAGGGTATTCGTGTACATCTTGAGGATGAACCTAGGTTAACTTCTTTCAACTAACTGATTTTACCATCGAATCTGATAGTCTGCCTTTCAGCAATTTTGCGTCTCTTAAGTGTTTTAAAATTATTTTCAATGAGTAAAACTGACTCCATCACCCCCCTCTCTCTCTCACAAAAAAAAGAAGAAAAAGATTATTAATGAAAAGAAATGAACAACAGAAAAGAACGGGTTTTACTTCATATCACCCTGACTGAAATATTCAAGTATTTCTTATTGGTTTTCAGTTACATTATTTTTTCTTCCAACACTGATTAATCTGGAACGTTTTCTGGCGGGTTAGGAATTTATTCAATAACATGCGCTCAATTGTATTTAATAAAAATGTTATAAAAATTCAAGAAAGGGAAAACATGTAAGATCCAAATACGGCGAGCACTGCAACTGATTTGACTAAACGAATGATCGATACGAATTGTGTCAAGACAAAATCAATGAAGATGTTTTAAAAACCAGAATCCAATATTTAGATCAGCGCTCGATTCTGCCTGAATAAAACAACATGGAGAATTGAATCAGAATAGCAAAAAAAGGCATCTTTATAACCACTTATAGATTGAAAATAAAATAAAATCAAATCGAATGTTCACTGACTTCAACAACCGGAATCTAAAGGTTTTGTATTAAAATCAAACGAGTGCACACACACACAAAAGAAATTCCAAACTAAATATTCGAAACATTTAAATCATTTAAGAGAAACTGACAAAGAAAAATCTCAAAAAATGATTTTCGTTTGAACTGAATGTAAACTAAAGAAAAAAAATACATTTTTCTGATCGGTATCATCACATTTACGTTAATCTTCCAGTTTCTTTGTATCTTTTTGTATATTTCTCATACACGCACATTCATGCTGCATACTTTCTGCTTTAATCTTGCGATATCTTGATATTCATTTGAATATCTTTTTTCTGTTTTATTCATTTCCTTATTCAAAATAACATATTCCAGAATTTTAATCTTCATTGTTTGGCCTGTTTGAATAGAAAAAAAGTTCTAAAATGATACTGTCACATATGAGTTATTCAAATTAATACTAATATATGGGAAGATTTATTTGATGAAGTAATAACAAACATTTGTCTTAATTTTACGTGCTTTTTTTATTGTAAGTAATTAGATTGTTATCAGTTAATAGCTTTTTGTAATTTCAGCTTGCTTGTTGGGGTTTAGAATACGGTCACTGTATCCTCTACTGAGGGATTGAACCCTTCCCCCGAAGGAGTACACTGGGCGTGATACTAAACTGAATCAGATGTTTAGTCTTCAGTTATTAATCCCAGGTCCATTCTGATCGGGTGTGGAAGTTCATGTTAGGATCCCATCTATAGGTAAAAAATATCTGTTTGGATAGGACCGTGTGCAAATAAATATTCTCAATAAACAGCTACCACAAAAATCGAAATATGAACGTACAATGAACGCTCTTCTCTTTTATCTAAACATAAAAAAATCCAAGATAGTTTTTTTGCCATTAAAATCAATAAATCATTCGTTTGTTTAGTCTTTATGAGATATTTCAAGGAATGAACAGCCGAGGACAGTCTACCTCATTGAATAAATAAAGAGTCAAGTAATATCTTCCGTAAAAGTTACTGACTACTTCAAAATACATCTGAAAATAGCTGGAGAGTACAGTGGGCCGAAACGTTGTGAATATAGCCTAAAAATAATGACAATAGCCAAAGCAAAAAGTATAATTTATAACTTCTCTGCAATCTTTAGTCAAATAATTCCATAGCTGTTTATTTGTAAGGAAATTCAGTCTGTAATTCATGCATTATAATATTTTTATTGTAAGAAAGAGTTTTCTCTTCTAGAAAGACCACTTTTGAATTCTGAGTCCTTTAGGCTGTTCGATGTTGATTTAAATATCTTTTAGGCAATTTCTGATGCGAAACTTTATTACCCCTTTCTGTTTCATGCACGATATCAGAGATGTGGTGGGGAAAGACTTGCTGCATAAGCAACTGTTGATCTTCCATAGAGAATTTCTCAGGTCTACCTCCAGACCCATGAACTCGCATGACGGAAGGCGGCTAACCCTACAACGTTTTTCCTTATTTCTGTTAAAAATGAAAAAATATTTAGCCAAAAATTTCCAGTATTAAATTTAAAGCGTGCTTAGCGTCTTATGAAATGGAACAACTGACCCGAGTTCAATTCTGGTGCAAGGCTGCTTGTGCTTCACTTGTGATTGGGAAAAGAATGATTCTATCGGTTCATTCTTCCGTAATCGGTAAAATGTAAGGCAGACTACGTTATTCCTTTAGAAGAAGGAAAAATCTGAATTAAAAACAGTTTTATTCCAGTTAAAAATTGAGACCGAGTTCTTTAAACTTGGCGAGGCACATGGTTTAGGGAAAAGAAAACTCTGAATTATTTCCTGTTGAAAAATGCTTAAGGATGCCCAGGTTAAAAGCAGAAACGTATCAGCATCAAATTGACTACGAGTCCTGATAGCAAAAGGAACTCAAATGAAAACGCCCTTAGCGCAGTGGTCACGAGACGAAAAACAGGAAAAGAGTTAGATGGCTGCGGAACCTGACGAAAACAGTAGTTGGAACCCGGACCCGAGGGCGTGAAGACAGAACCTACGAAGAAGCACGTGTTACATAAAAAACGTAGAAGATAACTCAAGGTCTGTGTTTTCCCTCTCCCGCTTCATGATATTTTGTGTAGTTAACGCCGTCGACTCTGTTTCCGTATACTATTTCTCTCTACTCGACGACTATTAAAAAAAGTGCATTAGCAAAGAAACTTTGGTATTAACGAACTAAGACGGGATTGTTGTGTGTTTGTCACTTCTTTTCATCACGGTGGTGGTTATCACAAGGTCTGACAGACACTTAAGACGTAACGCTACACGCATAAACCCATTCGACACGTGGTGGTACAAATGTCTATGCGTTGTAGTCGAAGTACAAACGTCTACGGAGACTGTGTCAGCACAAGCTTCCACTTGGACACCGTAGCGAAGCAAACTTTTATTTGTGACGTGTAATGTTACAAGCATTTTTTAAATGTGTAATTGTACTGAACTCCGCTAAACATCATCTCGTGACGCAGGGGTTGGATAAATATCTTCGAAATTGATATTTCTGTCTGTCCTATTTCATTTATGGAGTCTTTTCCATTAATTTATTCAAAACCTAGGAAGGTTCAATTAACTTTCCTACTTTTTGTGGGGAACTCGAGAACAATTTTAAGGTCGACAATATGACGAAATAGATAAACTGTATATCTATAGATAAAAACGATTACGCAATATTATTTAGCAGATGCTCCCCAGAAAAAAAAAACTGTGGTTGTAGTTGGAGAACTTTGAAAAAATAGAAAGAAAAAGGTAGTAATATCAGCAAAAGTTGTCGTTACAGTGGAAAATATGAACACGAGAAAATAAATGGAAATATCTCCAGCATATAGGACATAAAAATACACACATTAACGGATGAAATGAATTAAGACACGTGCACACGCACACAGTTATACAAATAACCACAAACGAAATACACACACAAAAAAAGCCCACGCACACATATACCAAAAAAAAAAAAAGCTATCAGACATAACACGAACCCATGAAAGAAAATGTGTACAGGCAAAAAAGTAAACACACATACACACACACATGAAAACAAATTAAGACGCATGTGTTCACGCATAAGCACAAACACCCAACGGCTCGCACATACCCAAAAAAGAAAACTCACTCGAAATTTAATACGCTCACAAACACAAAATCATGCACGCATATACATGTGAAAATATACCCTCTTACATTTACTCAGAGAGAGAGAGAGAGAGAGAGAGAGAGAGAGAGAGAGAGAGTATTTGCAGTTCCACGTAAGAAAACATAAAAGCACCTGAGGAAATATGTGTGCACACATACAGACGCACATACCAAGTACCGACACATACTTAGCATAAGGTTGGCTGACCTTACTCGAAGGCAACCCGAAGGCTGTCTTTTTTAGTAACTACGACACCGAGGTGTTGGGGATGGTACTACTCCATTCTTTAGATTTTTCCTTGATTCGTACCTTATAATGCTGATTGTTAAGCAATGAGGCATCAGGTACTATTTTCTCAATCATAGGTATGACTCGACTTGGAATTGAACCCCAAGTCTCCCGAACTAGTGGTGAATACTCGAACCATTATGCCAGTGGGCTGCTCAAGGATATATACTTGTAGGAAGTGGAAAAGAAGACCAGGATTCACGTAGCTGTTTGCCTTTCATTTCCTGCTAAAGCTCTTGGGAAAAGGTAAGAATCCTTCTGTCCTCCAAAAGAAATTCTTGGTAAATAGTAGAACAGTCTGTATTCTTTAGATTTATTTCTATGAGAAAAAAAACTGATTTCAGCTCCATATTGCTTAAAAATTTGACCTTATGTTTTATCCACCTCAAGGTGGAGAGGTTGCAAAAAAAAAACCCCAAACAAACGAGTACCCATATTGAATTGATGGAAAATACTCAGGCAGACACTGATAGTTATAAACAAACGCACACAGTTAATAACATTTATTAACTGACATTTCACTCTACATTAATTCAAGGGAAATTAGACTAACACATTCTTGACTTTTTTCAATGAATTGCAGCGAAGAAAAGAGGTTTTACTATCAAGTATGAATTAAATGTTGTTTGTTTAAGAGAATGTAAAAATCCTTACAAAATGCGGATATGAAAACTGGGCTATGATCAAATAACACCAGGAAAAATAGAATAAAAATGACTTTTTCTTTTTTATGTTCTTTCTACTTCTGCTAAAAGAATTGTCCATGGAGACATAATTGAATTATAAAATGCAATAAACTGAGCGGTCCAAATAAAATTGAGAATTAAAAGAAAAAATAGAAATAGTAAATGTAAAAGTTTCTTTTTAAAAATGAGAAGATATTAAAGCTTTTCACAAGTTTAATTTCTTTTTTCGCCTATCTTAAAGTATTGGTTTCGTTAAACAGAACTTGAAGAAGGAGACATTTGTGCTCTTTTTTTAATAAAGCATATTTGCTGATGGATTTCTTCTCGAAAAAGATGCCGTTGGGAACTCTAAATACATATCACATATTCATAGTGTACATAATATTCATCAAGTTTCAAAACGATTCGTAAAGTGATATATAACAACATGTGTATGCGTATGCTTATTCCTCCCACACCTACCCCCATATATATATATATATATATATATATATATATATATATTTCTTTAAGAAAAAACAACGAAACCAATCACAAAGTTTATAATCCTTTGTGATTGGTTTCGTTGTTTTTTCTTAAAGAAATTATTGCTCTGTATAATTGGTACATTGAGCTCTTTACCAGGAAGATTTAAATATTCATTCACGAATAATTTCTTGTCCTGATGGAATTACTCCTAACTCCGGTTTAACTGGACTAAGTATTCTCTCTCTCTCTCTCTCTCTATATATATATATATATATATATATATGTGTGTGTGTGTGTGTGTGTGTGTGTGTGTGTGTGTTAATGCGTGTGTATGTGAATGTATGTATGCATATATATGTATTTATGTATGGATATTTATTCCTGCCTTCAATCGGACAAGACTTGATACAGGGTCGTTTTATAGTAGGAATTAATGGAGGGGAGGTCGGGCATGAGCCGAGGCTTGATCCCTGCTTGACTTGGAGCAATATGGGCCTTATGAGCCTGCTGGACTTGAACTCACTCGAAATGTTCGGTGAGTTAGGCAAGTGTGCCTGATCATAGCTTAAACTCGACGAAAGTGAATTTGTGCGATGCTGTGTTATCCATGTTTCTCGCAGACCTGAAAGTGGCCCAGCCGAACCTAGAAACTCTACAGGCTCAAATCTGACATTGATCTGTGATACCCATCCGGCACGAATGATAGACGGCCCAGCTAAAAAGCCAGGTGAGTATCTATGCATGAATATATTGCAAAAGCGATCAGACCTTTGCACATTAATACTTTCTAAGTGTTTATTATTTATACTAGTGCGTTGTTCCAGCGTTGTATTCGTTTCTATAAGTAGCAGCATTAGCTAAATATATCTCTATAAATTTAAGAACCACACACCAGTATAAATAATAAACGCTAACAAAGAAGTAATGTACATGCAAAGGTCACATGGCTTTTTCAATGTACACACTCCTAATGATGGCTCACTATTGGAGAGAAAGTAATTGGGTTACAATTAGTTATGAGAGTTTTATCAACTAATTCTCGCCAATACCATAAAAGCAATGCGGTAACTGGAAAGGGTATATATGAAATGTGTAGACAAAAGATGTCTATATTGTCCAATGATATATATATATATATATATATATATATATGTGTGTGTGTGTGTGTGTGTGTGTGTGTGTGTGTGTGTGTGTGTGTGTGTGTGTGTGTGTGTGTGTGAACACGTCGAACATAGTTGCATTATCAATGTTTTAAGAACATCTTAATTTTAAACTTATCTTAAACATGATCTCACGCAGGTCTATTTGATGCATACATGGGGCACTCATAGCTACTATCACTCCAGGTGAGAGGAAACCTGTGAGTGAAAGCAACAAAAGCTGATTCTCTACAGTATAGTGTTTTTTACGAAACTGACGCGTTTTTATATCATGCGCTTGCAGCGTGTCCACCAAAGCATTTTAAAAGATTTTATGTCAACGTGAATACAACATTTACACTCACCAGTTATGTATCCAAAAATGGTTCACTGCATCATTATAATCAGTTAAATACTTCCTATTTAGTTGCTATGTAAATTCAATATATTAAAGTTTACATTTGTTTTAACTGAGTTAAATATATCATCTCTTCTTCCAATATCCATATATATGTTTTAAATGTGCATTTTTTGTAAGTTTTGACATGTTTTAAGAAGTTTAATATACCATATTTAACAGCAGCATCAATGTAAATATCTTGAAAGTCACTGTCTTAAGTTAGGCATTTGCTTTAAAAGAGTTAAATATATTTCAATTACTTGCAATATCAATATCATAAAAAGCAATATAGTTGAGATAATAATAGGTATTAACACTCTGGTTCAGAGTCAACCAGGTAATAATGGGAATAAAGTAATGACTTCACAGTCCCCAGTCAAATATAGAGTCTTAACTTTAGATGCAGTTTAATTTAACAAGGACAGGAAAATGAAAACAATAGTCCGAGATATAAAAATAGTGTAAGTGTAAGATTCTTTGTTTTATTTAAGACTGTAGCGGTGAAAAAAAAATTCAATATGTATATGTACATCATAAAGTCTCTTATATATATATATATATATATATATATATATATATATATATATATATATATATATATATATATTGGATTCTTATTAAATAGAAAGGCTTTTCTGACTGTGAAGTCAGTTGTGAAGTTCCCATTGGTACCTGTATTCAGCGATGTAATTTATGGAATTCTGGAATTGATTTTAAGACAAATAGTCTCGGCAATATGTTTGAGGATAACTGTCCTGATATGCATCTCAGTTTCTATTTGTTTTTCTGTTTACTACAACACACACACACACACACACACACACACACACACACACACACACACACACACACACACACACATATATATATATATATATATATATATATGATTATATATACTGTGTGTGTGTGTGTGTTTGTGTGTGTGTGTGTGTGTGTGTGTGTGTGTTTGTGTGTGTGTGTGTGTGTGTGTGTGCACGTGCAATTTGTCGGTCAATCTCAATCCATTACTCTCTTTCCCTCCATTCAATTTTTATTTTGGTAAAAAAAAAACAACACCATCTTTCTCCTTTTGTCTTTCTCTCTTTGTCTACCTCTCTATTGTTTTACTCTTTCACATTCTACGTGTAGTTTTCCGTGTCTTCCAAACTTCTTTGTCTCCTCTCTGTCTGTCTCTCTTTTTTCAGTTTCCCTTTCATCATACTTGCCTTCGTTTGTGTTTACACCATGCCAGCAAGCATCTGTCTCAAGATCATCGTTTCTCAATCGAAAGCTATCAGTCAGCCGCAAACAGTAAAAAAAAAAAAAAATCTATATCGATGTGTTTTCGCCAAGAACAAAGCGAATTGAATCATCATGAAACGCCACTTCCTTCCCAATGTCTTCAGTGATTCATTTATCCTTTCTCTCTTCTCCACCACTGAAATAAAAAAAAATGTCTGACATATGTGTAAAAAACAAACCCGAGCGATTGTTTACCAGTTCAGTTCATGCCCGACCGCAAATGAAGCAAGAAAGTTATATATATATATATATATATATATATATATATATATATATATATATATATATATATATATATATATATATATATATATATATATATATATATATATATATATATATATATATTCTGTGTCTTTGTACTTTAATGTCTATTGAACAGGATCATCTTTGAAAACAGGCTATTCCTTTCACTATATGCAATCAGAGTTCGATTCCATTCAATTCTAATGTTTTTTAAACTCTTTTTGTGTCAACCAAATAGTTACGTACGAAAAGATTGTATAAAACCTGGATTTTTTTTATCATGATCTTAATCAAAATATCTATTTATATGTAAAATATAAAGTCTAGTTCGGAAATAATTCTGTATTTATGAATATAGATCTACTCTGAAGATGTTTCTATGACGATTATTGCACCTGCGTGCACATGTATATATCGAGGTACTTATTTTGTTTTCACTGATAAATGTGACGTCATATATATTGTGATAAAAACTCACAATTACAAGTCCATTATAGCCTTACATTTATCATCTATCCTAGAACCAGTTATATAAAATACACGTAACAAATAAGAAATATTCCTTCCTCAGCAACATATATTGAAGGCGATTTTAAAAAAAAATTAAATTTAAAATGAAAACGAAAATGTCAGTGTTATTGAATGATATATATATATATATATATATATATATATATATATATATATATTAAAGTGTTGCTATCTGAATACTTAGATGGAATCAAGTGGAATCTGTGAAAAAAAAAAAAAAAAAAAGGCAGTTGCCATGTGTCTTTGACGAAAACACATTGAAATTCATCGCAACTGTAAAATTTAGGAAGCGGAGGACGTAAAAATAAGTATAATGGTTCAGCTTTATACCATTTAAAAAGAGGGTCTACATGAACGGAAATTTTTTTGCGTCTTGAATTCCAAGAGAAAGTGTTTGAAAAGAAATTAGTGTTTCACCTATTGTCATATCTAGCTAGTTCAATTAATATTTCAATTTCGATTTTGCCCTCACACATTGTTAAACTTGTACGGCAAATTTGGTTTAGTTTAGTTGTTTGGGTTTTATGGCATATCAATCCGCTTGAAATTTAGAAGGTCGACTGTTCAAGGAGAAAGAAAAAAAAAAACACTTAATTCGAAATCTGCAGTGTTGTTTAGATTATTATGTGATACATTCGTACACTATTGTTTAAGAAATGTGGTTGGTTCTACATGAACTTTCACTACTATTTAAATCATCTGTTTAATTAGTATTACATTTCTTATCTTTAATCGAACACAATTGATTTCTCATACTTCGAAGTCGGTTGTTTATAAACATTTAAAAAATACAGCAATCGGTCACATTAAGATAATACATTTATTTCCATCCTGTTATAAAGCATTGATATAAGTCAATAATCTAAAAAATCAACAGATGTTCTTCAGATCAAACAATGAAATGGATTAAAATAACTCTTTAACATTTACAACCAGACTTAAAAAACAACTTATTTCTCCTATATAAAAGTACCCTTACAATTTCAAGAAGCAATAAGTATCAACTTATTTTGGCATGTAGAGAAATACCCGGTTTCATCAACTTCAAATTTAACAGAGGAAAAAATACAGCCATAACTATTTTACCGTGAATAATAATTTGTTTTAGTATATTACATTTTAATCATTAAATTGAAATAGATCAATCGAAAACTTATAATATTCACGGTAAAATTACCCCCAAATTACAATAATTGAACAAAAATTACTAATATTAATTCTAATTTGAATTCACTTATCAATTTAATGAATCATACTTTTTTATCATTTATTTATTTATTCAATTATTTTTTGATATAGTCTAAATTTATTTCTATATATACATCAAGCAATAAATCATATATCTGATTTGATAGGTCAACAGGATCGATATAGAACATAATTTGTATCTATCAATCTATCTATCTATCAACATATATATATATATATGTATATATATATATATATATATATATATATATATATATATATATTGTGTGTGTGTGTGTGTTTAAGGATATGCATTTTAAATAGATATAATCAGTGATATTTAAGAAAATATAGTTTGCAGTTTCTTCGATATGGTATAGAGTTCAACTTCAATTTTTGTCAGAATGTATCTGGGTGACATGGAAATTAGATACGCCACATTCCCAAGATTTCAGAGGTGGAGCCTCACCATGACGTTCATTTTAGTTTCATAGCCACGGCACTGCTTTTGTTGGGAGACTAAAATTCTTGAGGGGATACAGTCTGTGTATTTTAAACCCCACCAACAGGGCATATATTTATATATATCCGTTCTTACATGAACTCACTGATGTATGTTATATGTTTCGATGTTTTTATACGTGTTTGTTTGTGGGGCACACGTGGATCGGTGAATTTTCTTTATTCTCATAGCCCACTGTTTTTCTTCTAGAAAAAATGTTATTGCTTCTCCTAATTCGGATCAATGTATCCCTGCTCTTTTTTTTTCTTATATTGAAAAACGTTTTTTGATTCAATTCTTTTTTTTTTCTCCGTAAAACTGGGCTTCATATCTTAGAAATATTAAATTTTTCATTTTTTGATGGTACAAGTAAGCAGCTGATTCCTGGCAAATAGAATTTTATTTTTATTGTGAAATAAATACAAAGAAAAAACCGAGGGCAATAATATTTAGGTCTTTAGAAAAAGGAAAACACAGAAAATGCGTAATTATTGTTTGGAATCATAGATAGATTGTGTATTGTTTTCGACTGTGAATAAGAAAAATATTACCGATAGTACAAGACATCCAAAAGCTTCGCTAGCTAATGATGAACTGACTTTGAGTTTATTTCATTTTAGATAACATTGCTTTCATTTGGTTTCTTTGTTTAATTACAAATCAACCTTCAAGGATTATTTAATGCCAAAGAAATCCTTGAAGAAGAACAGTAGAGTTACTATTTAACTCATAAGTAGACGGATGCCTTTTTTAGTCTGAGAGTGAACATAGTAACGTGACTAGATGTTGAACGCTCTTAAAACATTTCAAATGCTTTTCTTTGTAGATAGTCGGGATTACGATAAAAAAGGGCATATCTTTCTTCATTGTGATATATAGAAATAAAAATATATTTGTATAAAAAAGAACAAAATGAAAATAAAGAAATAGAGAGAATAGCCCCAGATAAGAAAGGACTGCTGTTTTGACAGCGGGGCGTGCAATAAGCTCACTGTATTCTCTGTAGAGTGAGAAGACCTCATCCCCTCATATAGGATGACCCAAGGTATAAACTACATCTAAAAAAAAGGGTCCAGCTCAGGATCATTGTAGAGTGTGGAGTACCTCTTCATTGCCATGGTTTCAATGTCTTCCCTGACACAGACTGATAGTAACTGTTTGATTCCCATCTATGGGTTAAATAAATCGGTTTTAAAGATTAATCGTATTAGATTGGAATAATCTATATATAAATGTAAATTGCTTGTTTTAGGAATGTTGGTTTAAAGCCTTATGAATAGAATGTTCGTCAATGGTCCGGGAGACCAGGGTTCAATCCCTGGTCGAGTCATACCAAAGACTCAAAAAATGGTACTTGATGCCGCCTTGCTTAGTACTCAGCATTATAAGGTTAGGATCAAGGGTAAAGTGGAACAATCCAGGGAAAGGAGTGGCGCTCTCCCCTACAACTCGGTGAAGTAGCTATTGAAACCGGAGCCTTCGGGTCACCCTTGACTAAGGTCGCCACCTTTACTTTACTAAAAGATATAATAATTGACTAAGTATTATTATAAACCATATTACTTCGCATAAACAAAGGACAATTATGATTAGAAATAATTACTTGAAATCATTTAATTACTTGTATCAGGAAGGAATACTTAAAACCTTACGGCTTTGTTCAAATTATTTTTATTGGATAGCAATACTTGACACCATATAACATGAAAGTATCAATGTTAAAGTTAGCTATTTGAAGCAATAACAGCAAACTAAGAATTATTATTAGTTACTAAAACGATATAACTTTGTACAAGCTAGTGACTCTAATTGAATAGATATAAATTGTTGAAATCTAAGAATTTTGTATTAGACAGGAATACTTGAAACTAAACAATAATATATGCATTTCCCTTACCTCAATACAAAAAAATAACTCTATATGGATTGATATGTGATTAAAATTAACTAATCAGTCATTTTACGTATTTATTTTAATGTTTATGTGTCTAGTAGATGATTTTAAGCTTAGTTTAATTCCTCACATAACTACAGTCAAAATTAAATTATTAAGAGCATAATGATCTAAGATGATATCGACGTTTACTTATCCGACATTACTTAAATGAAATCCCAGGATTGTACAATATATATAGTTATGCAATATATACTATTAAGGATCAACAGAAGACGACTATTTTGATGACAAGTTTTAAATCATTAGAATTAACTTTTTAATGACTTTGTTTGGGTTTTATGTCATATTAACCATTCTAGGTTTTTTAATTCTACTTATATCCGGTGTGTGGGCTATATCCTATAGTAACAGTGTCCTGGGTATGATATTAAAATGTGTCTGATGGAATAACTTCAGATCAAGAGTTTGGGGGATGTGGAGCATCCCTTTATAAACATTATTCGCACGTTCATTCTGACCCAGTGTGGTTGTACTTCTTAAGGTCCCATCTGTTGGTCAAATAGAACTGTTCAATATTTTACGAGGAATTATAAAAGTTGTTTTACTCCTTGCGAGTTTTTCAAGTCAGCATTAGCTGGTTGTCTTGCAGTGAAGTCGGAGTAGGAGCAAATTTACTCAGGTCATCTGGACTCCCCTCAGTATTCGGACAGATTTAAATAATACTATAGTCCGGATAGTCTCGTTTTGTCCTTCGATTTTCAACACAGTCAATCCTTTGAAACAAATCTTTCAGGACCGTTAAAAACAAGCCAATTACTAATCGTATCATTGTCTCCCTCATGTCCCAAGCTTTCTTTGTTTTCTGAAAAGTTATAAGTTTTTATCTCCCTTTTCGTTCGTCGGATTTTCACTCTTTTGCCTACTGGAAAGGCAAAATCCACTATACAGTGAGTCCTCTTTTATTTTTTGCTTATTTGCTTGGGTTTTATTATATATCAACCTTTGTAGGTTATTTAATGTCAAATCTATTTTTATGCAAATAATCAGTTCTCTTTCAAACAATTCCATTTAGCATACAAAAACAGTTTTATTTCAAGCAATTAAGTTTAGCGTATGTACTCAATCTAAATGTAAGTACATATTTTAATAGTCAAAAATATTTCTATTTCAAGTTATTCAGTTTAGTCAAACCATTCTATTTCAAACAATACAGTTTAGCATAAGTTCGCAGTTTAAATGTCAAAACAGTCCTATTTCAAGTAATACAGTTTAGCATAAGCTCGCAGTTTATCTCTATTTGACCCATAGATAGAGCTCTATCAACTCGTACCACTCCGGGACGGAGTGGACCTGGGAGCGATGACAATAAACAGGTATTCCGCCTTCTCCACTGCTCCAGCATCACTGCAATCTTACCATCAGATTGTTTAGTGGCATTTCAGAACACTCGTTGGGGAGTGTCTTACCCCTCTGCTGAAGTGCAGTCGGTGTATTCTACTGCCCCAGCCGACTGGGCTATTTTATTATTTAGTTATCACTTCTGATTCTGATCAGGTGATTATTTTGTATTTCAAAATCTCATAGAAATTTACTTTATCCATTTTCTACGACGGATTTGGCTTTGTGCAATTACCATTTGGTTGTATGGACAATTCCCTGTGGATCAACTTCCCCATCAAGAAGGGCTGGGTCTGCTGCATTCGTTTTATATGGGATTAATCGTTTCGTTTTTGTCTACTAGACTTACTATTTTGTTGCGTATAATCGATATTTGCTTTGATATAATTGGTCAATATGGAGGTAATTTTGTGTTTCTATTAGAAGATATTAAATCTATCTCTTTAGTTTATTTATTTTTTTTTTTTTAGCCATGTTCAGGTCTTCAAGGGTGAAATTCCACCAGTTTCCCGCTCGAAATATTTGTGCTGTTGTTTTCTTCTCATTTCAGTATTCTTAGTTTTTGTTATTGTTTGATCTTACGGTGTCAGGGCTGTTACTGTTACTGTGATTAATCTTTCTTTGCTCTTTTTAATGTAATCTTTGCATCCTTGATACGATGTTTCCACGAAATCCTCATTGCAGGCACATCTTTTTACTTCTACTTTTGTTGATGCAGACAGAATGTCTATGTCCTATCTCGGATCTTCTTCAACTTTCTTGGTAATTGGTCCATTTCTCGGAGTTCCTCTCTTGTCTATTTTTGCGTTCTGGTTTGTGAAGGCTTGTAATATTAAATAAAGGACAAACCACAATATGAGAGGAAGTAGAGATATATTCTCAGGAAAAAAGTATATACAATAGAGAGACTATAAGTAGACAAGAATATAGGATTAGTGAATATAAAATAAAGATATCGTCCAACGGTAGTATTGGTTTCCGTTATTACGGTAGCAAGTAAGGTGATCTAGTGCGGTCTCAAGTCTCCAACGCTCTAATACTATTACTATAAGAAGCTGCTCTTCATCTTCTAGTCTGTCCTGGTATTAGTAACTACTGCAATATATAGCAGATGTACTATATATAGAGAGCAGATGTACAGATGTGAGGAAAAAGGTGGGTGATACCCAACATCTATTTTTGATATGGTCCTGAGTGTCTCACAAGAAGGACTGCCTCTATAATAATGATGATGATTATACTGCAAATCTTGGTTTTGAGAAGGTTTTTTCGTTCGTCTAAGCTACTCTTATTTTTCTTTCATTTTCTCTCATGCGATGAAGACTCTTTTCAATATTCCCAAGTACGTTTTATTTTTATCCGCATCATTATTATCATTTCTTGAAATCATTAAACTGTGTGCAAACAAATGAGGAACAATCCAGTCGGCTGAGGTTGTAAAATACACTGACTATATTTACCAACCCCTCCGCTAGGGCAGGATATGACACAAGGTCAATTTTTAAGTGGAGTTTAACAGGTTTGAATTCAGAGTTTTCCTTCTCCTAGAGTAGTTGCCTCACCATGGCTGAAGAACCCAGTCTGACCTTCTATTTACCTATAGCCGGAGGGAGAATAATTGGATTCATAACTTTCCCAAGGGTATTAGTGCTATGTGAAATGCAATCAGTCTCGTCCAGAATTTGAACTCGTGTCGCCGTGTCCATTTCCTACGACGATAACCATTACACCACGGGCACCTCCACAAATACACTGACTGCATCTCTGCAGAAGTGTAAGATATCCCTCTACAAGTAGCTTAGATATGACACTAAGCAATCTTTATGTGAAGCTCAATTAATACCAGATCATTGGAAAATGCAGAGTACCCTTCATTACTATCGTTCCTAGATCCAATCAGGCTCAGAGTTGCATCACCTGAAAGGGTCCTGTCTATGCATCAAAAAGAAATATTTGTCATTTAAACTGAATGCAAACTAATGACATGCTGAATTGAATGAGTTAACTGTGGGTAAACAAATGACTGATGTTTAATTGAATCGTAATGGATACATAGCAATAATTGGAACCATTTAATTTGGATGACTTATGTTTAGGAAATAATTTATACCTATTACGTATATATAAACCGGATTTGGCATCAAATAACCTACAATGGTTGATATTATATCAAACCAAGTCAAATCAAATTAAAGGTTTATGTGAGATATAAATGTAAGTATTATATTGTATGATTTGAATCATTTTAATAAAATAAATTATTTGTGTTAAAAGCAACAAAAAAAATGATTAAGTATATATAGAGTAATTAATGATAAATAACAATTCTTAAATCCATTTACCGATGTGCAAACAGATATTTAATATTGAATAGAATTAGTAGAGAGGAATACGTGAATGTATTTATCTGTGTGCAAACAAATGACCTCTATCTAATTTAAAATGAAGTTATCTATAGACTATTTGCAGACAAATCACACACACACACACACACACACACACACACACACACACACACACACATATATATATATATATATATATATATATATATATATATATGTGTGTGTGTGTGTGTGTGTGTGTAAACATGATTTGGCAGTCATCAGATTAAGTGTGATATCCCATAAAACATGTCCAAACAAAGCCCATTATAAAAGTGCCTTTTGTTGAATCAACCAATTCATTGATGTGCTCGGTTGTAGTAGTGATAATATCCTTACACTGGAAATATCACATTATGTGTTGTTGGCTAGAGATTGCTCCTCAGTGTTAAGATCCTTCTTAGCTGTGAAGTATATTTTGAAAAAAAATACCAAAAGAAATATCTTTTCGAGAAATATCTTCATATGTATGTTTTGGTTCTATTTGTTTTATACAATATATCTTTACATTAGATCTATCTGAACCATAACTCATGACTAAAACTTAAATGCCTGTCCACAGGTATCGGTATGAACAGAAAAAATGTACATATGATTATAGTGAGCCATCTCTAACAATGTATATGCATCCACGAGTTTATCTTGTAGCCAAACAAGCAACAGTAAAACAATTTTACTTTACTTTTTTTTCTTTTTCCTTCTTTTAATAATCAATATACCTCTTTTCAGTTGTTTGTTTCTATTGTATTTGATTAATTTTATTTCAACCTTCCTGGGTCATTTAATGCCTAAGCGAATTGGACTACTATTTAACCGATAACTTGGAGATTAAGAAACTTCATGCATATACCAAATATATTAGTTCCCCACTGTACATAAGAGCTCGAGGGGGATGTCCTCGTGGTGTAATGGTTAAAGCGATGGACTGCGGAATCGTAGTAAGCAAGTTCGTACTCCAGTCGCGCTAATACGTTCACATTCGGGCAAATACCATTGGGAAAGGTATGAACTCCCATATCCTCCCAGCTATGGGTACAACTACTGTTCTTCTAGGAGAATGGCTTTGGCATTAAATAACCTACAAAGAGTTGATATGCCATTAAACAAAGAAACCAAACCAAAGCATAAGAGCTTGACTGGTGTTCCAGCTGTCTTGTTTGAATCTCACTGCTTAGCATATTAGTCAGTACACCATGGCAACCCTTGCCCAGTTGGCTGGGACTGTAGAATACACCGACTGCACCTCTGCAAAGGGTTAGGACACCCCCAACAAGTGTCCTGTTATGACATTAAGCAATCTAATGGTGAAGATCCAATGATGCTGGAGCTTTGAGGAAATCCGAAGAACCTCTTCATTATCATCGCTCCCAGGTCCATTCTGTCCCGGAGGGGTAGCACCCGATAGAGCCTTATCTATTGGTTGAATAGAAATATCAGAATTGTTTGAAATAGAACTGTTCGACTAAACTGGATAGCTGGAAAAAGAAATGTTTTTGACGATTAAACTGTGGACTTACCTTTAAACTGCGTACTTATGCTAAAGTGATTTTTTAAAAAAAGAACTGTTTTTGACATTGGAACTCTACATACGCTGAATTGTATGAAATATAATTTTGATACCTAACTGTGAGTAAACAAAAATAATACTTACACTAAACTGATTTGTTTGAATTAGGTCTGTTTGAATAAACTGGATAACTTGAAATGGAAATACTTTTCACCCTTAAACTGTGTACTCATATTAAACTGAATTGTTTGAAATAGAACTGATTATTCGCCAAAAATGGATTTGGCATTAAATGACCTATAAAGGTTGTTATGCCATAAAACCTAAATAACCAACCAACCATGGGGACCACTAACACGTTTCAGCTGTTCTGCACATATTGTGCATTTTATTTCCTATCCTTCTACCTATTTCGATTACTTTTACGTATTTCTCAGTTTCTAACTTTAAACTTTTATTATTATTCTATTGATATCCTTAATTTTCTATAACTTTTTACATTACATTTCTTTATTCTTCATTGCTATGCATTCAGTTTCTATCGGTTAATCTCGATCTTACGTTGCATGTCAATGAGATTTCTTTTCACTTATAAAACCTATTTTAACCAATGTTGATGTTCAAAGAACAATTGATAACGCAAGTATATTTCTGAGAAAAATAAAGAGACTAGGCTAAATGGAATTTTTACGATATCGAATTAAACATTCAGGATTAAACTTGCGATTCATCTTAAAGTATTTTCTAGTTGTTTCCTATGATCAAGTAAGTATAAGAATGGTTAATTTAGAGAAAACGATCCGCAATCTCATAGATTCTAACAATTGGTCGAATCATTGAAGGAATTCTTGCGAAAATATCGAGGTGACTCAGTTGTTTTTAGATTTATCCAAGGCATTTGATTCCATACACAGTGGAATGACGAAGTGAATACTTTTAGCTTATGGTTTTCCGCAAAGAAACTGTTACAGCTATAATGATGCTGTATAAAAATACGAAAGTCAAGTTACAATCAACAGTTAGGGACATGGGTTTCTTCGAGATTGTTGCTGGAGTTCTGTATGGAGATACATGGGCAACTATATCTTTATAATATGTGTAACCTACGTACTTCGATACTGCTAATAAAAGAAAACGGCTTTACATTAAAGAAGGCAAGAAGCAGACGATATCTCGCAGAAACTATAACGGACGCAAACCCTGCGTGTTTCTTGCAAGCCCACAAGCCAAAGCCAAATCCCTGATGTAAAGCCTGGAGCAAACTGCATGGGAAAAATTTGTCTCAACGTGAACGCCAACAAAACGGACTATATGTGTTTTAATCTACAAGGAACCATCTCCACTCTAAATGACGGCCCTATGAAATAAGTTGACAATTTCACGTACCTCAGCAGCAGTGTCTCTGAAGTGATGTCAATATTCGCTTAGCGAACATATGGACTACTATTGATTGGCAATTGAACATATGATGTTTGATCTCTCCGATAAAATAAAATATGATTTGTTCCAAGCAGCAGTTGTGTCAATACAATATGCATACACCACATGGGCATTGACAAATCGCCTTGAAAAAAGTTAAAATGAAAACTGCAAAAGAATGGTACTTGCTATATTGAACGCATCTTGGAAGAAACACCCCACGAAACAACAGCAGTACGGCCACATACCTCCCATCAGTAAAACCATCCAAGTAAGAAGAACAAGACATGTGGGAAACTGCTGGAGAAGCAAGGATTGACTCATAAGTTATGTTCTCATATGGACCCCTACACCTGGACGTGCTAGTGCTGGGCCACTAGCAAGAACCTACTTATAACAGCTCTGCTCGGACACCGGATACAGTTTAGTAGACCTGCCGGTTGCAAAGAAAGGACAGAACAGAGAGAGAGAGAGAGAGAGAGAGAGAGAGAGAGAGTCTGGGAAATCCATGCTACCAGCGCGACTTAAGGGTGATATTTTAAAATAAACATTAATATCTAGAACGAAAAATTTGACTAGAAAAGCAGTATTGTATTTAGTTCTCCACGTTTTGTCGTTTTGTTATTTTTCATTTCTGAAGTTTAGCCACTCAATAATGTCAGACATTAGATTGTCTAAGGAAAAAAAATGAAAAATATTTCTTTATGAAATTTTCTTTGAAATCTATTAGATTAATCTTCAGCACTTTGCATTTGTAAAACAAATCATCAAATTAATTTAGGAGTATGCACAGATGAATAAATTGTCTTTTAATTTAGAAAAGAAAAATTTGAACAAAAAAGGTAAAGAAAATTTGAGGCTGTCGTGGTTTAACGGTTACCATCCTAGGAAATCGTCTCGGCTAGTCACGTTTAAATACTGAACAAGGCTATTTGCATGTCACATAGTTTTACTACACTTGAGAATCCAACCATTATTCTCATTCCAGGTATTGGTTAAGTAGTAAGGCATATTAGGCTCTTAAAACTTGCTGTGGCAACCGCACTATGAGAGTCTGATTTCAAACCAGTAGAAGGATGGGTTCCTGTTCTAGATATGCTACATGAGTAGCACCCTCACAAGTAAACCAATTTAGAGTAAATTTTATTAAAATTATGTATTTGTGTTTTATCATATGTATATATATATATATATATATATATATATATATATATATATATATATATATATTAGAATATTTTCGCCTGAATGATTTTTATACAAATATGGATTACCCATGCCAAATTATGCAAAAACTACGATTGAAAAGAAAAAAAAATTCTCCTAGAAAACGTTATACGTGATTGATTACAATGGTTTCTTCTTTGAATTTAATAGCCAAAAACATAAAATTCATCTGAAATTTTCCTACGCAACTTTTATTCGGACATCTGAACAACAGGTTCAGTATTGCCTTAATATGCCAACATTTTCTCTTTTTTAATCAAGTTTTATAGATTTTTGAGGTTTGCTTTGCAATCTATGTAAATGAAGATATACATACATACATACATACATATATATATATATACACACACACATACATACACACACACACACACACACACACACATATATATATATATATATATATATATATATATATATATATATATATATGTTGACAGGTTTCCTTTTCGTTGTTTCTGAACTGATTTCCTTTCTAACTTGTTTACATTGTTTGATTTTGAAATTATCATTGATTTTTTAAAAATTTCTTTAGCAAATGAATAAATAATATGTACAATTGTATTCCTATTTAGTACATATTTCGTACTTTGGACTATATTACTTTTATTTTCTCGCTTTGAAGGGTAGTTTTCTTTGGTTTTAAGTTTTGTTTTTGTTGTTAAGTTTTCTTTCCTTTGTTTGTTTCCAATATTTACTGTTTAAAAAATGCAGCAGTTCAAATAAAATATTGCATCTGTTTCATTATATATGTATTTAAAAAGATAGAGAGATAGATAGATAGATAGATAGACAAAGAGAGAGAGAGAGAGAGAGAGAGAAAGAAAGAAAGAGAAAGCGACATAGTGGTACTGAAAGCTAATTACATTCGTATACCTAACAGTCAGACTTCAAAGTAACATCGATAGGAAAAAGAGCAAATGTACTTGTAATTTCTTCTTCTTCTTCTTCTTCTTCTTCTTCTTCTTCTTCTTCTTCTTCTTCTTCTTCTTCTTCTTCTTCTTCTTCTTCTTCTCTCTCTCTCTCTCTCTATATATATATATATATATATATATTCAAGAATAATATTTACATGCAAAAAGGTCGCAATTTTATTAAGTAGGGCAATATACAATATCAAATATGAGAACGAAGTTTACCTCCAACGCATGTTTCAGAAAAAAGAATTATTTACTGCATTACTCTGTCAACACGATAATTTATGAATTTCGAATAATATATAAACATTGTTTATTTTATTTTCTATCTATCTATCTATCTATCTATCTATGGAATGGAATGGAATCGCACCCTCCCCAACACCTTGATGTTGTAGGCATTGAAAAAAGAAGGCTTCAGTCACCCTCGACTTAGTTCAACCACTTTACTATATATATTTATATATATATAAAGAGAGAGAGAGAGAGAGATAATTCTAATTACGAACACTTTACCTTGTACCATGTTACTCTCTAAACAATTATATCAAGTCATTCTGTAAACTTTTAGACAAAATGCTTAATTAATATATTATGGTTAACTGGGAGTAACCCTTTGGATTTCTGTATCCGCGAATGACGCTGAATTCCATTTATGAGTCTGCACTTCTGGAGATCTTGGCAGACTGGAATTTTCGTTGCCCTTCCACAAAGTCTCAGAATGGTAGTACATATCTATCTTAAATTACCCAAACCCCTTCGCCTCGACACACGGTTAATTTTAATGTGGAGTTTCACTTCAGTTGTCTTGACCCGAAATCTGTAGAATTTTGCTTTTGTGTCCTATATACAAGAGTAATAGCAATGTTGGATAATTGTTGGAATTATATAGCTATACTAGAATCCATATAAGTGTTTGCAAACAATATTATCATTATTATTATTATTTACCCACTGAGTGTTTTTCCACATCAGCGTCACCTGATGCTCTTTCAGTGGTGTTTCAGTGACAGCAGGTCTCCCAAAGTCTTCAGGACTTTTCTCAGTATTCTGACCGTTATAAAAGTGTAGCAGTTTGGATGGTCTCCATTCGTCCTCTTATTTCCAAGTGCTCCAGTCCTTTTAATAATCCTTTGGTGACTGTACCAAAAGTACCAATCACAGTTGGCATAATTGTCACTTTCATATTCCACAGTTTTTTCAATCCTCGAGCAGGGTCGAGGTACTTATCCCTCTTTTCGTATTCTTTAAATTCTACTATATCAACTGGGACAGCAAAGTCCATAATTTTGCTTGTTCTCTATTTTTTGTTGATTATTTTAAGTTATGATCGTCTGGTCACGATTAGGTGATAGATTTGTATGTCAAAATTCCAGAGAAGTTTGTGAGTCTCATTCTACAAGACAGATTCTGAGTTGTGCATAAAACATTTGTTCGTATGGTCAAACATCAATTTCAAACATTATTATTATTATTATTATTATTATTATTATTATTATTATTCCTTGAGAGTTGTTCACATCAGCGTTAGCTGATGGTGTTTCACTTGTGTCTAAGTGACAGCAATTTCCTCAAGTCTTCAAGACTCTTCTCAGTATTCTGGTCAATCTCAGTAATGTAATGGTTTGGTTGTTCTCAATTCGTCCTTTTATTTCCATGTCCTCCATTTATAAATTCTTTGGTGACTGGACTGAGAGCTCATTGTAATCGGTATAAATGTCACTTTTATGTTCCGCAGTTTTTTTTTCAGTTTCCTAGTAAGGTCGACACATTTATTCTTCTTTACTCTTTCTTTTAATTTTACTCTGAGGTCAGTCGGGACTGCAAAGTACACAATTTTCTTTTTGTTGTTGATTATTATTAGGTCTGGTCGTCTGGCCGAGATTCAGTGATCCGTTTGGATGTCAAAATCCCTGAGGAATTTGTGCGCCATTCTCCAATCC
The DNA here is from genome assembly GCA_963585895.1 of Sepioteuthis lessoniana. Taxonomy (NCBI): domain Eukaryota; kingdom Metazoa; phylum Mollusca; class Cephalopoda; order Myopsida; family Loliginidae; genus Sepioteuthis; species Sepioteuthis lessoniana. The sequence continues at coordinate 62,048,471 of OY757909.1, read as the reverse complement.
TAACGTTGGATTGTGCATATACCACGTGTTCGTATAGTCAAATTGAAATTTATTGCACAATTCCCAGTATATCACTTTACCCACCCAGTCGTGTCTACTTGTATAATCTTTCAAGGCTAATTTTCTGCACTTGCTTATATGAGATTGATGATTTCGTCTCTATCACCACTTGCTTATATGAGATTGATGATTTCGTCTCTATCACCACATATCCTACAATTGATGTTTTGTTGCGTCTTATCTATTCTTGCTTTGATATGATTGGTCCTGAGCGTTGTTTTGTGCTGCTCACAGGAGGAATTCCGTATCTCTCTTAAGGTTTCCCTTTTTTAGCTACGTCAATGTTTTCTCGTGGGAGATGGTTCTTATTTGTAGCTTTAAAACGTCGTTACAATAGTTTTTCTTCCTATTTTTTTTTCTGGTTATTGTCGTTACCTTGGTCTTCGTGTCATCAGTATTTTTTCTCGTGGCTATAATCAGCCTTCCTCCACCCATTTGTATGTAGTCTTTAAGTCATTGTATTGGTGCGCCAACACTGTCTTCAATGCTAGCATGTCCTCTTCTTCCTTCTTTTCTTGGTACATATAGTCTGTCAACTCATTTCACTTTTTTTTATTTCGCTTTTATTCTGTGGTCAACCGGGACAGCAAAGTCCACAGTTTTACAAGCACTTTTTGTTTTTGTTGATTATTATAAGGTCGAGGCTTCTGGCTGAGATAAGGTGATCTGTTTGTATGTCAAATTCCAACGGGAATTCATGTGTTTCATTCTCCAGGACAGATGCTGGGTTGTGCATATACCATTTGTTCATATGGTCGAATTTAAATCTATTGCACATCTCCTAGTGGATCACCTTGCCCAGCGGATCGTGTCGAGTCTTATACACATTCTTCTTCTTCTTCTTTTTCTTCTTCTTCTTATTATTATTATATACTACTTAAGAGATTTTCTCATCAGTGTTAGTCATGGTTCTTCACTGGAGTTTGAGCGATGGTAAGTCTCCTTAAGTCTCCAGGACTCGTCTCAGGATTCTGGCCGTTCTCAGCAATGCTGTCATTTAGATAGTTTTTACCCGCACGCCAACTTCCAAGTCCTCCAGACCTTTCAATAATCCTTTAGTTATTGTTCCAAAAGCACTAATCAGAATTGGTACAATCGTCACTTTCATGTTCCACAGTTTTTTCAATTCTCTAGCATGGTCAAAGTACTTATCCTTCTTTGCACATTTCTTCAGATTTATTCTGTGGTCAGCCGGGACAGCAAAGTCAATAATTTAGCAAATTGTCTTCTTTTTGTTGATTATTATAAGGTCTGGTCTTCTGGCCGGGATTAGGTGATCCGTTTGTATGTTAAAGTCCCATAGGAGTTTATGTGTGTCATCATCTAGGACAGGTGATGGATTGTGCATATACCATTCGTTGGTATGGTCAAATTCAAATTTATTGCACATTTCCCAGTGGATCACCTTGCGAACCCAGTCGTGTCTCGCCTTACACTCCTTCTGTGCTAATTTGCTGCATTCGATTATTATTATTATTATTATTTACTCATTAGAGTTTTCACATTAGCGTAAGCTGATGGTATTTCACTGGATATTGAGTGACAGCAAGCCTCCTCAAGTCTCCAGGACTCTTCTCAGTATTCTGGTAGTTTTCAATAATGCTGTTGTTTGGATGGTCTCCACTCGGTCACCAACTTCGAAATCTTCCAGGCGCTTTAATAATCCTTTAGATACCGTGCCAAAGGCACCAATCACAATTTATATATGTCCTCTTCATGTTCCCTATTTTTTAAATTCTCTAGCAAGGTCGAGGTACTTATCTCTATTATTATTATTATAATTTTTATTTTGCGTTTCTTACAATCTTTTACCAGATCTTTACCTAATTTCTAGTGTGAAGAAGGTAGTAATGATATGTATTTGTGGTTTTTGTTAGCTTTTTTTAGTGATATTTTTCACCCCATTTTTCATTCTCTGAAGGAGAGGAGCAGTTCCATCAAGGGATTTTTTGTGTTTAATATCGTCCGTGACAGTCATGTATCTTGGTAATATGTTTATCTGTGACATTTATATTACATCCGGATCTTCCCCCGCCGAAAGTGGTAAGGTGGTAGTTTTAAAGTGCTACATTTTCTCAATTTCAGCTTCCAGATCTTTAGATAATCTTTTTTTTAATCATATTCTTTGACTGATATGTCGTAACCTGCTGTGGCTGCCATATCAGTTAGGAAATAGTTTTTTTCTTAGCAATAATGATGCTATGTAGGGACACGAAAATCAAAGTTCTCTCAGCCGATGGTGATACGGACTTCTACAGCATTGTTGGGGTTCTGCAAGGATATATATAAGCACCGTATTTGTTTATAATCTGCGTAGATTACATACTTCCAACATTGTTGGATTAAAAAAAAAGAAAATGGCTTAACGCTAAAACGGCGAGGAACAAACGTTATCCCACAGAAACTATAACGGACGCAGACTATACACATAATAAAGCGCTTCTTGCAAATGTACCTACTAAAGCCGAATCCCTTTTACATATGTTGTAACAGGCTGCGGGGCGTATTGTCCACCACGTGAACACTATATCCTACATAAATGGCGGTCCACTAAAATTAGTTGACTAATTCATGTACTTTGGAACCAATGTCTTATCTACTTAAAGTGATAATAATATGCACCTAGCAAAGGCGTGGACTGCAATCGATTTGTTATTTATCCAATAAAATAAGACGGGATTTGTTCCAAGCAGTAGCTAAGTTAATACTACTCAATAAATGCACCACATGAGTCGCTGAGAGGAAAACCTAGATGGGAACTGCACAAAAAAGCTCCGAAGTTTATTGAAAAAATCCGGGAAGCAACACTCCAAGAAACAACAGCTGTATGGCCACTTACCTCTCATCTCTAAAACCATTCAAGTAAGACAGAGAAGGCATGTTGGATACTGCAAAGGGAGCAAAAACCTTCTCATAAGTGACATTCTTCGATTGACTCCTTCACATGGATGTGCCAGAATTAGTCGACCAGTCAAAATTTACCGACATCAGTGAGGTGCATACACAGTGTGTAATTTGGAAAACCAGCCTTGAGTGATTGCTGACAGGGACTGATGGAAAGAGAGAGAGAGAGAGAGAGAGAGAGAGAGAGAGAGAATCAGGTAAATCCATGTTAACAGAGAGACTTGATCATGATGATAACTAATTTGGTCAATAGCAGTTTATTCCTTTATCAGTCTTGAGAGCCAAGCCCCAGAGAATAGTAGCTATTTTCCCACTTTATTATTATTTTACTCTTTGCGAGCTGTTCACACCAGTAGTAGCAGGTTATCTCTCACTATTATTATTATTATTATTATTATTATTTTACTCTTTGCGTGTTCCTCACTGGGCTCTGGGAGGCAATAAGTTTCCTCTGGTATATAGTACTCTTCTAGATATTCTAACTAATCTTATCAATGCTATAGTTTGGATGGTTTCGATTTGTTCTTCAATTTCCAAATTTAATAGCCCCTTTCAAATTTACTGAGGACCGTTTAAAGTGCTCCAATGACAACTGGTATCTCCGTCACCATAATGTTCTACAGTTTTCTTAGTTCTCTAGTAAGGTCCAAGTACTTTTCTATCAAGACGTTTTCTTTGATTTTTTTCTTTGCGGTCCACCGGGACGGAAAAAGCCACAATACGCCAGGTTAGCTTCTTCCTTTTTTTAAAAAATTATCACTAAGTCTGGTCTTTTGGGTGGTATTAGGTGAGCTGTTTATATTTCTAAATCTCAGAGAATTCTGTACATCTCTTTCTCAAGGACGGATTCTAGTTAATGTATATACTATTTGTTAGTAAGTTCGAATTTCAGTTTCTTATCTAATTCCCTGTGGATCCCCTTCGACACGGAGTTGTTCTTGTCTTATACTCCTTTCGTGAGAGTTTACTTATTCGCTTATGTGATTAATCGTTTGTTCTCTATTACCACATAACCTACACTTGCTATTCTGTTGCGTATTATCTATTTTTGCTTTAACATATTTAGTCCTTTTCGAGTTGATTTTTACTGCTATAAGAAAAGATTCAGTTTATCATTTAAGGTTTTCTTTTCTTAGTTGTGTCCAGGTCTTCTCGATTGAGATTTCGTAAACCTATCGCTTGAAATATCCATGTAGTTGGGATTTTTTTTTCCTTTTTCTGTTTTCAAGTTTTTTCCTGTTCACTTTGTCTTTATGTTGCTTGTGCACGTATAGGTTCTTTAAATTAGCCTTTATCTTTCTCTCTTAATGTTATCTTCAAGTCCTTGAAATGATGCATTTACGCAATCTTCAATGTTGGCAGGTCCTCTTCTTCCTTCTTGCCCAGTCGGCTGGGGCTGTAGAATACACCAACTGATTCTCTGCAGAGGGATAAGACCCACCCCCATCGAGTGTCCTGTTTATGACCCTAAACAATCTGATGTTGTGATTCCAGTAATGCTGGGGCTTTGGGGAATGCGGAGTACCCCTACATTGCCATCGCTCCCAGATGCACTCTTGCCCAGAGTAGTAGCACCTGATTGGGTCCTATCTATTGGTTAAATAGAAGTAAACCGTGGTTTCTTGACTTCACTGTTTTTGCATTTAAACTGTGTATTTATGTTAAACTGAATTGTTTAAAATAGAACTGTTTTGACATCTAAACTGTGTATTCATGCTAAACTGAATTATCTGAAATAAAACTGTTTTGACATTAACTCTGTGTATTGCACAGTCGGCTGGGGTTGTAATATACACTGACTGCGTCTCTGCAGAGAGGTAAGACTCGTCAATGTGTGTATTGGATATGACACTAAACGATCAGATGCTGAGGCTACAGTGATGCTGGAGCTTTGGGGAATTATCCTTTCGAGTGTTTTTCACACCAGCGCTGGCAGATGGGTTTTCACTGGAGTTTGAGTGACAGAAAGTCTCCTGAAGTCTCCAGGACTCTTCTCAATATTGATGGATGGTCTCTATTAGTCTTCTGATTAATAGATGTTCTAATTTCTAAATCAATTCTTTGGAACTATTCCAAGTGCACCACTTTCAATTAATAATGCTCCTTCATGCTCCATAGTTTTTAGTTCTCTAGCAAGGTCTAGATATCAATATCTCTTTTTGTTTTTGTTTTTTTTTTGTATTTTACTCCATGTTCTACTGGAAAGGGAAGGTCTATTGTTCAGCAGGCTTTTTTGTTAACTATCACAAAATCTAGTCTTCTGGTCGAGATTAGATGATCGGTCTGTATCTTAAAATCACAGAGATTTTTGTGCGTTTCATTCTCCTTGGCACATTACGGGTTATGCATGTACCATTTGTTCGCATGGTCAGATTTACATTTCTTGCCAAATTCCCTGTAGATCACCTTCCCCATCCGGTCATGTCTAGTCTTATACTCTTTTTGCGCTAATTTGCTCCATTTGCCTATCATATGATTGATTGGTTTGTCTCTATCATCGCATAACGTACACTTGCTATTTTGTTGCGTCTTATCTATTTTTATGCTAACGTAGTTTGTACTTATGTTTTTTTTTTATGCTGGCATTAGAAGATATTTAATTTCTATCTTAAGTTTTTTCTTTCTAAGACTTGCACAAGTCTTCTCATATGTGATTTTGTTGTCTGTCCCTCTAAATTGCCATACAATTGCTTTTCGCCCCATTTTAATTTTCTAGTTAACGTTCTGTGGGTCATTGTGTTGTTTGGGTTGTGTTTGGTTTGTAAATAGTCTTTCTTTGTTCTTTCGTAACTAGTTTTCATGTCTTTTTAACGATCTATCGACGCTATCTTTATTGCTGCCATGTCCTCAACCTCTTTTTCTTGACACGTACAGCCTATGTTATTTCTGGGATGTAAAGCCTTAAGCATAGTCATGGGTTTTCTTTCTCTCTGTTCCATTTGTTGATGTTCTTCCATCAGTCAGTTCCAGAATGGTCCCTAGTATCTTACAAGCAGGACAGCCCAGGTGTTTATTCCTTTGAAGGAGTTTCTGCTATATAGTTTTGTTTCAAGTAGTTATTCGTTCTCAAGAGATACTCCTTTTTAAAAAAATTATTTAATTTCTGCTTGGTTGATGTTATCTACATACAATATTCCCTGGTACTTGTAAGTTACTTCTTTTCCAAGTGTTCTAATTTTTTTCTTGATTAGGTAGTTTTATAACTTCTATCATTTGTCGTTTTCCGTTTTTCATTTTTAGCATGGAGAAGAAAAACTGTGAATTCAAATCCAGAAGCGTATTGTTTGGAGAATCTATTGAACATTAAATCACCATTCTTCTATCATGATGTTTTGGTTTCTTTATTCAATGATATATCAATCACCTGGGAGTTGCCCGTGGTGTAATGGTTATCGTCGTAGGAATTGAACACGGTGACACGAGTTCAAATCCTGGCCGAGATTGATTGCATTTCACATAGCACTAATACTCTTGGGAAAGGTATGAATCCTATTATTCTCCCTCCAGCTATGGGTAAATAGTAGGGCAGACTAGGTTCTTCCGCCTTGGTGAGGAAACTAGTCTAGGAGAAGGAAAACTCTGAATTCAAACCTATTAAACTCCGCTTAAAAATTGACCTTGTGTCATATCCTGCCCGAGCGGAGGGGTCGGAAAATAGGGATATATCAATCACCTTGGATTATTTAGTGCCAAAATCATCCTTGTAAAAGTAGGACTATTTAACCAATACCCATGGGAATGAATAGTTCACACCTTTCCCAAGAGTATTAGTTCGAAAGTGAAAGTAAAATTTTGAGTGGAATTCGAACTCGCTTACTACGATAACACGTGTGCAACCACACCACAGCAACTAGCTCTCTTCTGTTTAAGTTTAGGGTTGGCTTTACACAAACAACTCACCTGTGTAGTTTATTAGGTTAGCTTTGGCTTAGATTAATTGATTTAAAGGTATGTCAAACTGTCTAGTTTTATTTGAATCGTAGAATTTAAGTATTCGCATACAGTGTATGTTCTTATTTATATGTCCATATAGTTTTTCTTTAAAGTTTTTCTTTTTATATCGCCCACCATCCTATTCAACACGATTAATTTTGAAATAGATCAATTCGACCGATAGTTTTGACCTTGACAGGTCGTAACAAACCGGGGAAGTTTTAATGGCTATATACGGATACTCCACACTTCCCGGATCTGTAGTACTGGAACCTACACATCAAATGAAGTTTAGTTTCATACCCAGGTCTCCTTTTTTATGCGGGCGGTTTGAAAGCAGTCAGCGTATTAGAAGTCACGCTGTCAAAGCTGAAATCACCTGTACAGTTTTTTGATAAGTTTTGGCTTAGATTACAGTCGCCATCGATATCGATAGACGAACGTTATTATGATTACTAAACCTAATGTCATGCTGCCTTCATATTTATAAAGGATGTAATTCTGCTATTTATAAATTGGAATAATATACGAATATATTGAGTTATTACAGGCGCCTGTCGTAACTAATTAGTTAGCAAGATAGTATATTTGATAATTAGTTGTGAATTGGTTTCATTGTCCACCGGCTCTTCTCATTTATTTCCTTTTATCTGAAAAAGCTGACTTATTCAGTTGATGTCATAAAACAATGATTAGAAAGTAATTTATAAAGTTTACTGTTATTTGTATTCCAACTACATTTCAGATCTGTTCGGTCGGTGAGGCTTAGAATGCGCTGATTGTGTTCCGTGTACAAGATTAAAACCCACGAAAAGGATGTCCTGGATATTACACTAAACTAAAACTGATTGTGGGCCTACAGTTTTGGAAATCTGGATAGTGCGGATTTCTCTTTTTTTTGCCATTACTCCACGATACAATCTGACCTAGACTATTAGTATTAATACCTATTACAGTTCCATCTATTGGTCAAATTCAAAGATTATTTGTATTCGATAAGACTGTGTGCAGATCTATTTAACGCATAGATGTGACTCAGACAGGTGCAACCATTTCAGAACAGAGTTGACTAAGGAGTAATAGAAATGAAGAGATCGTCCACACTCCCCAGATTTCCAGATCTGGAATTTTACTACCGAATGCAGTTTTATACTCACGATACCTCTTTTTGGTAGGTCTTACCCTACTAAAGAGAATACAAGAAAGCGTCAGACACGTTAAGTTTATTTCTGCTATTTAATCTCTACTCGCGTGGTTTTGAGACACACCTGCGAGTTGTATAGATAAATAACACGAACGTCTTCCAAAAACTTATCCTCGAGAAGGAATAACGTTTCGATTTAAAGAATTGCTTCTGTTTTAAATCACTTGTATCAGCCGCAATTCCTTTATTCGTTCGAGGGTAATTTCACAAAATATGCAGTCAAATGCAGTTGTGCGGCAATAATCGAATTCCTATCCTTTAATTCGATCTCATTGAATAAATTTTAGGCGGATATACAGAGAGCATAAAAGTAGGTATTCATTAAGTATTATATCAAAGTTATAAAAATGAATTCATTAAAATTATCAGCCTATCAAATTATGATATTTTTGGTGTCATTAATCATAATGCATTTATCATAAATATAATAATTCTATAATTGTATTATTCAGTTTTTGACAAAAACAAATGTTTTGCAGGTAAAGTGGTAATTTAACTATGTTTGGTAATTTGACAGGCGAGGAGCACAAATTAATTTTAAAACAATATAGGAAGATATAGAATAGTAAACGTCTGAGAGCCGTAGAAGTAAACTGTGCTTGTTATTACATGTATATATGATATTGATTTGTTCGCCTCTTAAATGCAATGACTATTGTATTTTTTTTTTCATAACGATAAACCTACTTTTGCACACCTTAGTATTTTTAGCAACCTGAATTACATGGAACACCTAACTCAGCCGAAGACGTAACAATAAATTTCAAGTGTCTCTCTACAAAATTGTATTTTTATTTTTCTTGACTGCATAAACATTTATATATATATATATATATATATATATATATATATATATGGGGAGTGTAGGTGTGAATATATGTATATAAAAGTATGTGTTTGTGCGTGCAAGTGACATTCAATAAATAATGTAAATTTCAAAATTCAAGTTTTCAACATGAAAAACATCTTTATTTCTTAACATAATTACCATTCTATAAACTAAAATTTTCCATCGAAAGACAAGCTTTTCTCTTCATTCACCATGTTTTTATTCGATCATTTCTGGATTCCTTCATCCTTGGATTGAGTTTTTAGCCTTTTGCTCACAGTGCATTTTAGTTCATCATCGCTTGAAGACTTTGTTTAACGCGGATATTCTTTGATGGGGCCAACCAATTGGAAATCAGTAGGAGTTAGATCTGAACATTAGGGCGGATAGGGCAGCTTTTCCCAACCAAAATAACTTATTGTTTACATTGTTCCTGGCACAGCATGAGGCCTTACATTGTCCTGGTGAAACCAAACGACAACAGATCATAGAAAAAGGAAGCTCACCATGCACAATTTTGTGTGCTGTACCAGCAGAAATTATCCGAAATTGTTTACCAAAATGAGAACATTAAACGTATCGATCATTTCCTTTCTGTGGTCCCCTGTGTTGGCCTGTCTTCATCTATAATTCTATTTCGAGTATATTAAAATAGGTTATCTCGTTTGGAAACATTTTTTTGACTAAAACCTCCCATACTACAAATATTCTTCTTTGGATTTGACAGGGTTTGTGTATCTCAATCAGTAGACATTTGATAAGAGACTTCTGTCCAAGCCTGTTTAATTCAAAGCCATTTTGAAAAGTCCATCTCTCACCACTTTTCCCTATCGTTCAACGCCTCCGGCAGGTCTTCTGGGTTACATCCTGTGTCCTCACATAGCTGCTGATATATATATATATATATATATATATATATATATATATATATATATATATATATATATATATATATATCTTTAAGAAAAAACCAAAGGCTGGTTAATTTAGGATTATAAAATTATTTCCATCCTGTTTTTCAGTTTCTGGTGTAAACCAAAAACACGAAGAAATATATATATATATATATATATATATATATATATATATATATATATATATATATATATATATATATATATATATATATATATCATAATTCTCATTTAAACGTTTTCAAAATCATCAGGAGATAACGATTTTTTAACTCTTGTAATGACCGTATGCATTACGCTGCATATTTTTTCATTTAGAGTCCATTACATTATTTACAAATAATCTATTCAATATAATTATTGGAAAAAATGATGATAACGTCCTAAGATTATTTTAAAAATTCAACTCTCCCATCAATAAATAAATAAATGAATAAATTCTCACGCCTCATTAAAAAAAAACGAGAAAAAAAAAGACTTTCATTTTAATTATACATTTCATTACAATATCCAGAATAATAAATTTCCAGAATGCTCCACGGTCTTATGAAAAAATAACAGACATTTAAAAAAATGTTCTGCTCAATCCATCTCTTCAGTATTTTAATGTAAGAATTAAGAAGTATAATTGCTAATTATTCTTATGTTTGTAGTTGAACAGTTTCAGTTTTTGTTGAAGAAATTTACTATGAAGATTCTACGTAATCTACGACTATCTGAGCATGCTCCATATGCGTACAACTAAATCAATTTCTGGGAGAATACAGTTGGTTGAATATACTTTTATTTTTGTGCTCCTGTGTACAGCGTTGTACTTTTAGCATAACACTTCCTCGTTAAAATTATTCTAGGATTACAAAAATGTTGTTTCCGAGGATCTTCATTCCCTCCCATTAATATTCTACTGGATTCACTTTTAACAGTGGCTTGGTAAATGGCATCTGCCATCTATTGGGCCATTATCTTTGTAAATACTGTTTGAGGAAAAAGAGAATATAATTTATTGCATGATTTTAATGCTTTGTTGGGATGTGTTTTAATGAACTAGAATATGTATTCTGTAGTTATAAGACTGATTTTCAAGCAATTTCTGTTGAATAGTTTATGAAATTTGTTGAATGTAGAAGCAACATGTCTTTTTTTCTAGTAAAATTAACGTTAAAACAAAATAAAAATTCACCTGGCATAGTTTAAAGTGACATAAACTTAACAAATAATATATAATTAACGACCACAAATTCACATTCGACTTTTAGATATTCAGTTCTTTAAATTTCATCGCTTAAATAATGGCTAAAAACACAATTTTACGCGTCTTTGTTTACATATATTCTAAAGACACGGAACGATTGCCGTTCCACTACACGTTGCCATAAGAACCACATAGACATCTTAGCATTTTTTAAAATTATTTTTCCTAAACAGCATATGAATAAACTTGTATTTGGGCGGATTGTTATATGAAATAAATATAGACACTATCAAATTCGTGTTTTAAGAAAGAAAGAAAAGAAGAAAGAAAGAAAGAAAGAAAAGAGGAAAGAAAGAAAAGAAGAACGAAGTGGCTGCATTGTAATGGTTATCGTCTTAAAGAATGGGTTTGACGTTTGAAGTTCTGTAGTGTTATGGTACCATTTAAGGGATTGTAGTGATAACCCCTAATCTATCAGCCTCACCGTAGTAACCTCAATGGCAAAAAGAGGTTTTACATAAAGCGGTTCCATTTGTTTTGTCCGTACAAAATGTATTTGTTGTCAGAATTCATTTCTAGCAGTCAACCCAAAATAGAGATAAAGATGTTTGTGCTAGCAGGATAGAGACAGATATTGCAGACAGAGAAAGAGACGAAAGAGAATCGACGGACGATTTTTGTTATTTTTCAGCTCACCGGCTTTTTTTTTATGTGCGTGACTGTTTTGTGTGACCTCTCTCTCTCTCTCTCTCTCTCTCTCTCTCTCTCTCTCTCAGCCTTCGTGTCTTTTTCTTCTTTTAGAATCCGTCTTTATATATATATATATATATATATATATATATATATATATATATATATATATCCTAACATTATTAATTACGTAATCAATCTTATACAGCCAATACACAGATATCAGCAGACTCTAAACAATTGTTTATCTCGGAATTGTTTCCATTCCAAGAATTTCCTATACATTACGTTATCACAAACGAAAATTTATTACCGTATATTTTACATTCCTAAGTATCAACTTATAAACAAATGACTATTCTAGTTTTGAATCCTAGGCAATCTAGGATTCAAAACTAGAATAGTCATTTGTTTATAAGTTGATACTTAGGAAATTTCAAAATTTGCTTTTATGTTCAAAGTTTAAGAAAAATACCAAAATTATCAACTAAATTAATTAACTGAAATCTTTAATTATTTTACAGTTTAAATTCTGGACGAGGCAGTTATCATTTTGCCTTTTGCCTGGACCAATGACAAAGGCATTAATCTCTCTATTTTCCAACTACGTCGGGCAGTTTAAATAAGATATTTTGTCGAAGAAAAGTAAATACCCAGTATTTATAAACTGAACACTCTTATTCTGAAGAATCTTTGAAACATTGTTACACTATTCTTCTGTATCTGCTCAGCCAAAAAGGTCCTAATCCAACACAAAACTTCACCACAATAAACAAATCACCTTTGGAAGCAGTCTGGCATTTCCCATCTAAACTTTTTGGTATTTAAATGCTCTGCACAAATGGAGAGCTACATCTAAATATAAGAGGCACTCGTAGCCTCAGGTTTATTATCATGGGAAATGGATATGGTGACCCGAGTTAAAATTACGAACAAGCTCTTAGCAGTTCACATTGCTATATGAGACTTCAGGAATTTTTATTATTAAAGGTTTTCGGACAATTGTCTTCGTTTTTATCATTATATTAACAACGTTTCTGTCGATGTGTCCTCCGGCCTTCTTCAGGTGTTTGTCGAACACGCGAGTCTACATTTCGAACCGCATCCTTTATTTAATCCACGAGGGTCGCTTGTTCTGATCCCGTTAACCATAACCGAGTTTAAGTGGTAAGAATTTCTTTATTGTTATTTGCCGGCAGTCCGGATTGAACCTGTAACCTCCAGATGATTGTCTCTTTAGAAGCTTAAGGAAAAAACGCCAATAACTGTTACGCTATGTGTCCTGCTAGACTGTTTAGAGTGAATGTTTTTGGACCTATAAACTTAATGTTTTCGCATCACAGTGATTACTACTACTATGCATGATTTTTTACCTGATCTCATATTCCATATTTTTATCTAACTTTCTTTATTATTGGTTCCATATTGTATTCATCTCTATACTTGTTCTACTCAACAGGATACTGTAGCTCAACATATGTGTTGATTCGTTAAGGCGTCTAATTCTCCAGTGTTCATCTCTATAAATCATTTAACTTTACCTTATAAGGGCAGATTGTTTGCTTTTTAATTCCATATATGGTCTGCCATACCCAACTTTTCAATTTCAACTCCTACTATTGCTTTTCGATATTCTTCTAAACTTATTTTCAGTGGGCAGCGTGTCTCACCTTTAAATACTTTATCACAACTGCAAAGGATGGAGTAAACACAGTAATTGATCATGTTGAATTCTGTTAATGGCTTTACACGGAAGAGATACCTCCCGACAGTTGAGATACTTGTGAATATTGTCCTGATGTCATATGGATTATGGTGCCCGTGGTGTAATGGTTATCGTCGTAGGAAATGAACACTGCGACTCGAGTTCAAATCCTGGACGAGACTGATTGCATTTCACATAGTACTAATACCCTTGGGAAAGGTATGAATCCAATTATTCTCCCTCCAGCTATGGGTAAATAGTAGCGCAGAATAGGTTCTTCAGCTTTGATGAGGCAAATAGTCTAGGAGAAGGAAAACTCTGAATTCAAACCTGTTAAACTCCGCTTAAAATTTGACCTTGTGTCATATCCTGCCCGAGCGGAGGTGTCGGTAAATATGGGTAAATATGGTCATATGGATTACATATTCTTTGGATCCTCTGGCTATGCAATTTACATTAGGCAGACATACTGTGGTTAGTTTTCAGGTATCGTCTTCTCTCCTCCAATTCATGTTTCTTGGAGCCTCTGTTATGCGCTCTGGGTAGTTGTTACGTTGGGGGTCATGTCTTAAACTAATCATTTATTCTTGATATATGTTTAAATAACTTATAATGACTTTTGCTTGATGTTGTAAGCCACGGACTATTCCCTTCTTCACATTATATGGATGATGGGAGTTGAAATTGAGATACTTTCCGGTGATGGTGGGTTTATGATACACAGATGACTTGAATCTTTGCTCTGGGCATGTTACTTATACATCAAGGAAGGGTAATTTATTATCTTGTTCTTTCTCCATATTGAACTGTGTAGAATATCAAATTGAGTTCACGTGATCAAGTAATTCTTTAATATCATCCCAATGAAGACAGAGAACAAATGTATCATCTACGTACCTGAGCCACAATAACGGCTTTAGTGATGTAGATACTAATGCCATTTCTTCGAAATATTCTATGTATATGTTGGCCAATTCTGGTGAAAATGGCAGTCCCATAGCAAGTCCTTCTTATTGTCAGTATACATCAGATCCCATCCCGAAGTAGACACCGAGAGAATTCGACATGATCAAGAA
>OY757909.1:61911464-62028964 GCA_963585895.1 Sepioteuthis lessoniana | reverse complement strand
ATGTCTCAGTAAATATTGTATCTTCTAATTAGCCTGATAGAAAACCTGTTCATAACCAAAACAAGTGAACACGTGTGCAGTTCAAAAGGTTATCACTTGATTGAGTAAATAGGGTCAATTTCTTGTATTTGTCGGAGCAGTACTAACCATTTGTCAATGCGATTCTTTGGAGATGATCACACGAGGTCTAATAAAAATTTCGAGAGAGAAAATTTACTTTAAATTTAAAACTTCAATCAAGACGTATGTATCGCTGAATAATTTTAAACATAAAGATGACTAGACGTATTCAGTGCTGTCGAGACATCTAGGTGATGAATTTCAATAATATAATGAAAGAATTTGTCAAAATATACGTGTGCAGCACTCTTAATATTAACCAAAGTTGAATTCGTGCGACATCTTCGTGACTCCTAATAAGAAAAGTTACTTCAAAGTATTTGTTGATTATGTAAAACTACTTCTTAAACAATAATCAAAAGAAACAACATGAATGGATCTAAACAAATAGTCTTATTTGAAAGAATTTTGGACATTATGAATAAGTAAAGAAAAATCTAAATATTTACTGCATCATCATCATCATGTCATGCCGCCAGGACGGATATCCCTGACCATCTCTCGCCACTTCTCCCTATCATTCATCGCCTCCGGCAGGTCTTCTGGGTTACATCCCGTGTCCTCACATAGCTTCTGTATGTAAGTTCGGGCTGGTCGTCCTGCTTTTGTACGGCCATATGTGGGGGTCCATAGGAGTACGTCACTTACGAGCTCGTCCTTGCTTCTCCAGCAGTGTCCGGCGTGTCTGGCTCGTCTAACCTGTATAGTTTTCGTGATGGGAGGCAGGTGGCCGTACAGTTGGCGTCTCGTGGGGTGTTGTCACCAGGACTTGTTCAATATTGTTCTCAACATTCTTTTGTAGTTGCCGTCAAGTTTCTTCTCCAGCCGTTTAGTTAGCGTCCATGTAGAGCATCCATATAGCAGTATCGATACAACCGCTGCCTGGAAGAAACTGCGCTTAAATTCAAAAATATTAAAGTATGATATAAATTAAGTAATACAGAAATCAAAAAGGTAAATGAGGAATCAAATCTAGAGTTTTCCTTGATGATATATTAAATACTGACAATAATATTTACCGATTGTATAATGAGCGGAATGATTGAATGGTTGGAGAGTTATTATCGTTATTTCAAGGGTGGCAAATGTTTTGAAAATATATGAAACCCTTATAAAACCACACATAGAATATTGTAGTCAGGCCTGGATTCCCGTGTCTACATATGGAAATTGGAGTGTAATATTGAGTTTGAAGGGGATAGAAAGAAGAGTGATAATGATAAAAATGGAAGATTACAGTTATATGGAGAGATTAGAGAAATTAGGATTAACTACTTTACTAGAAAGAAGACTGAAAGATGATGTAATTTTATTTTCAAAATAACTAATGGAATTTCTAACCATGGTAGAGATTTTTTTCAATATTTATCCTCGAACTGAAAATTTAATGTGAAGACTTCAAAAGCTCATTCTACAAGCTAATTGGATTTTTTTCTAACAGAATAATATCTTTTTTGAAAAAAAATGACTAATCAGATCAAAAAAAGCTATAGTGTAAAAAATTTAAGCTTAAATTGAATGATTTCAGATAAAATTGTAAGAAAAAGAATTTAAATGAGTATTTTTTGGGAAGGATGGGATGAGTTACTTAACAAAATTTGATCTCTTTTACCTTTTTCCCTCTCTCATTCCCCTCTCTCTCTCTCTCTCTCTCTCTCTCTCTCTCTATATATATATATATATATATATATATTACATTAATAGAGTATATTTTCTGAGTAAAGTTCCATTTCTTTTTTGCTTGGTTTTTAAGAAAGAAAAGGTTGTGGGAAGGTTTGAAAGAGTGATGCTTATGCAATCATAAAGAGCACATTATGAATGATGGCAAGATATTTGAGGATGTTGAAATGTTTAAGACTGAGCCACATCTCACAGAATATCCACATTGAATTTTCAGATGTTGCTTCCACCAATAGAAAACTCATTGGAATAGTAATAAGTGCAAAGCAGTCTATCTTAAAGAATTTTAACGTTCATTTCGGTATTAATAAATAAATCTTTAATCAAGATACTTTTTGAACATAATTCGTATATATATATATATATATATATATATATATATATATATGAATACAAAAAAGATTTAAATTTTTGGGGCATCAAATAGCCTACAAAGATTGCTATACCATAAAACCCAAAGAAGAACATACCAATTTTTTTTAATTAAAAAGTTTAGCTACAGTAATATAAAAAGTATTCCGCTACGCGAACAATTTTGTTCAAATTATATATATATATATATATATATATATATATATATGTGTGTGTGTGTGTGTGTGTGTGTGTGTGTGTGTGTGTGTGTGTTTTACTGGAAGGCAATACGTGACACAAGGTCAATATTTCAAAGCAGTGTACAATCGGACCGAAATTTCCTTCTCGCCTGGTTTTTTACCACTACAAAAAATTCTTTATTTCTCAATACAGGTTACAAAGTTGTAAATTGTGGATGAAGAGCGTTCTCTCGATTGATACAATGAATTTGATGTTACTGACTCGTCATGTTAACCAAATTAAAACAATTCAATTAAAGATTTATTACTGAGCTTGAATAAACACATTCTATTCTTGTTCAGTGTAATGACGTCAGATCATTGAAATATACCAGTGAAAATTGTCAAGTATTGACCTTAACTCTCCCCTTTCAATCACATTTTTTCGGAGATTATGCTTATATATAGATATATATACGTGGTGCATTAAATAATTTTTCAGACTTTTTTTTACAGGCATTTAAACATTAAATTATGTTTTAAGCTTGGAAAAATTCCACAGAAACGTTGAGAATGCTTTACACTGCTTTTAGACCATCTTGCATGAACCGAGCATTAGTTTTTAAGTGGTATAAGATATTAAAAGAAGGCAGGGAGTCTGTGAGGGGTGATGAGAGGTGTGGGAGGTGTAAGGAAGTCAATCGACCAGAGTTGATTGGCCAAATGTTTAGGGATACTATGTTGAGTTTTTAAGGGAGTTCTGGAAGAGATTCCGTCGGAAGACGCCAGTACTCTTCAAATCGGGTTAGTGGCATTTCCAGTAGGACAATTCACCAGTCCACAACTCCATCCTTGTCACAGACTATTTGACAAAGATGGGCATCAAGACACTTCCTCACCCTCCTTATAGTCCTTTGACATCACGATTATATTCCTGAAAGCCCACGTTGTCTGACGGTATTGAAATATACTCCTAAGTTGTTTTGAGTTAGAGGTGATTACAAACTTCCATGGTATTAAATATATACAAGTAAATCTAATATTTATGTATTTATCATAATTATATAATAGCTCTTTCTCAGATATTGAGCATTCTCCAAATTATATCGCACTTGGTTCACCACAAACCCACAAAGGGAATTTGTGACAACCAACACTTTTACAATATATATATATATATATATATATATATATATATATATATATATATATAATCCTAGCCATAATGATGCTATGTAAAAACAAAAACAAATTTAGTTCACTTACCGGATGAAGACACAGATTTCTTTGACATAGTTGCAGGCGTATTGCAGGCGGACACTTTAGCCCCATACCTGTTTATTATCTGCCAAGACAACGTGCTTCAAACGTCGATAGATCTAATGAAAGAAAATGGTTTTGCTTTGGTGAAGGCAAGGATACGATACCCTGCACAAACGATTTCGGATGCTGTCTACGCTGATGTCATGGTGCTTCTAGCAACTACACTGCCCAGACCGATTCCTTGCCGCCTTGTCTGAAACAGGCAACAAGTAGCATCGTCCTCCATATCAACGCAGACAAAACAGAATTCATGTGCTTTAATTAAAGAGATGATATCTCTTCACTAAATTGTAGGTCTCTGAAATTTGTGGACAAATTCACCAACCTCGGAAGCAGCATCTCATCTACGGAAAATAATATAGAAACGCGATTAGCGAAGGTATAGACAGCTATCGATAGACTATCAGTCATACGGAAGTCAGACCTATCTGATAAAATAAAACGCAGTTCTTTCCAAGCAGCAGTCGTGTCAATACTAACATATGGAGGAACCGTATGGGTGCTGTCTAAGCGCATGGAGAAAAAGCTTGACGGCAAGTGTGTAATATTACGGACGGGCGCTGTCGTCAATCAGTGAAGGTGTCACAAGACTAGCGCGTGCGGGCAGAATGACCTGCAAAGTTAGATGTGATTTTGAAATAATCCCAGATGTATAATCACGTGCTTCACTGGTGACATCGAACATTCGCAGTTCTTCGATTTGTTCTCAAAAATCTCTATATAAGAAAACAAGTAACGTGATTTTGGCCGAGTTGAAGGCAGTTGTCAAAACGGGTGCGTTAAAGCTTCCGGAGGCCCTGACCCGTCCTACCCCAGTCTGCTACGATCTATCTGTCAGGCGTGTGTCAAACAGCCAGCTCCCACCCACACCCCGTCACCACCGAGAGAAAGGGAGAAGAAGGATGCAACTAAAATGAACTTTTCGAATTGCAGCGATCATAGCTGAATAATAAACGACTGCTATATTTTCTTCCCTTACCTTCGAGTTTGAGAATTTTTTTTCTGCGGACTTCTTTGTTTTCAGCACAACACGTTGGTCCTATGGTACAATTGCACAAAAATGCTATGAGCTATATTGAACAAATCCAGGAGGCAACATCCCACAAAACAGTTGCTGTACGGCCACCTACCACCCATCTCGAAAACCATGCAAATTAGACGAACAAGACATGGCAAACACTGCTGGAGAAGTAAGGACGAACTCAGAAGTGATGTATTCCGGTAAACCCCGTCATACAGACGAGCAAAAGTAGGGAGACTAGCTCGAACCTATCTATAACGGGTGTGATAAACGATAGAGACGGGTGGCAAGTGAGGGTCAGGGAAATCTGTGCTAGCAGAATTCCATGATGATGATGATGTTATATGAAAGTAAATAAGATAATAAACCCGACAGTATGAGGAAAAGTTGGAAAAACAAATAATACAAAATTTTATGGATTTATATTTCGAAATCAATGTTGAACATTTTTCACGAATTTAAAGTACTGAAGAAGGTTATTACAGCCGAAACGATCAACGTCGACATTTATTATAAAAACAATTTTGATTTTTTGTTTTTAAAAATTTTCCATATATATATATATATATATATCATTAAGATTTAATGTTAAAAACATATTCAATCAGTAAAAATGTAGAACTTGCTCACTTATATTGAAATATTTTTTACTATAAAATTGTTTGATAATGAAAACAAGAAAAATAACTCACTCATCGCATCATCGATTCTTAGTGAGCTAATATTCGGTCACTCCCCCTCTCTCTCTCTCTCTCTCTCTCTCTCTCTCTCTCTCTCTCTCTCTCTTTCTTTCTCTCTTACAATATCTCTCTTTCTATATATATATATATATATATATATGTATATATATACACAGATATTTGAATAATATGTACGAACACATTAGAATGCAAAACTGCAAAACAAAGTGCACTTTACTGCAGACAGCAGTTAGACGAATCTTCAACGCTATTCGGATTATTCAAAACTGAATGGACGTTTCTTTTTGATATTTTAAAATAGAGCATAGTGAAACATCTGAGAACCTAACTCATAGAATTTTAATGACAAGTATAATTGTTGTGAACACTGTATGTAATTGAACGTTGTTTCGGCGGCGATCGCAATACATTGACTATATCCCTTACAGAGGGGTAAGATTTCCTTTAAATAAGGCTTCTCCTTGGAATGAAACTAATCTGTTTCCGAGGTACTTTGTATATTCGAAACTTCACAAAATAATTACCTCAGATAGTAATGAAATGATCTTAAATTCACTCTTTCTTTATTTCTCTGCTGGAAAACAAATCTTCAATTCCGACACACACATCTATCTATCTATCTATCTATCTATCTATCTATCTATCCGTACTTGTATATGTACGTGCGTGCGTGTGTGTGATAATCTGATATATAATTATGCAGATATATAGATAGATAGAAAAGCAGATAAATGACCATGATCAGGCGAGAGCACACACACACACACACACACACACTCTGACTCAGGCCAATGTAATTTAATAGATTATAACATTATAAAAATTATAATGTTAAATATGGGGCATAGGAGAAGAAACAGCTACAGTTACTGAAAGCAGAATTAGTGGACTGAGTTCGAATCTGATTTGATCTGATTCTCTTGGCATTAATGCCCGAAAGAAAGGCATAAAATCTCTATTTTCCCTAGCTAAGCGTAACTATGAAGACCAAAGATGCCTCTCACTTTGGTCGGAGGGTTAAACAGTCTTGAGAATAGTAGCAAAAGCAAGAGAAAACATTCCATAAACTTTCACAAGAACAGAGAGTGTAATCCTATGTTTACAGTGAAAGAAAGTTGTGTAGAGTTATGATCGTCCAAGTCTTGAAACTCAAATAGATCTAAAATTTCCAATATTGAATATATGAACTCATTCTATTCAAGCAAAACGAATATGTATTAAAGACAGTGTAAGCATAAACATAAACCGTCATTCAAATATATACATATATATATATATATATATATATATATATATATTTGTGTGTGTGTATGACTGTGTATTTTTCTCTGTGTGTGTGTGTGTGGTGACGAAGAGAACGAGCTAGTTAGAGTGATTCCTCTGTGTTCATTTATATATGTTCATATTCGCCAGAAATCCTATAGATATCTATATTCACTTATCGGAATGTTTGCGCGACTAAATAGGAATTTGTGAATCTAACGCTGTTATGCAAGAAGAAGCGCACTCGTAATTCTAGATTTTTGCCTCCAGCCTCGCTGAATACTCTAGCCAAACCTCTGGACGAACTGAAGACAAAAAGCTCTAATTTAAGGGGGCGAATTCGAAAATGAAAGAGAAATTAGCCAACAAAAGCCGTCCCGGGGGTAGAAGGCAATTGGACGGGAGAGACCGGGAAGATCAAATAAAAGAAAGAGACGGGGGCGAGAGAAAAATTAGCCTGATCGCTGGACAACGTGGGAGGCAGCTGGGACTAGTAACAAGTGTTAAGAAAAGCGAATGGCTACGTTCCTCATGGCAGAATGCCCAATATGCGCAGACGAGGGCAAAACTGGAAGGGGAACTCATCCGAACATAATTCTCTCCCTTGGCCACTTTCTGTACTCGGACCGACTTATTATATTGACGTTGAGAAACGCTGGCTACGTTTAAAGCGGCTTATGAAATGAACAAATTAGAAACCAATGGGAAATAATATTCATAGGAATTAAGTAATAATCAATTTTTACGTCTAGACAAGTAGATTTGACTACAAATTAACGTATTGATCAATATGTATGTTTGTTTGACTATAGGTTTGTGGATGAGTATTCTTGTTTATCTTTTTCGTTTTTTTTTTGTTTTGTTTTTTAATCAATAGTGTGCCAATGATAAAAATATCGCCAGAATATAAATCCTCCGAGGTGTGCCACA
The DNA here is from genome assembly GCA_963585895.1 of Sepioteuthis lessoniana. Classification (NCBI taxonomy): domain Eukaryota; kingdom Metazoa; phylum Mollusca; class Cephalopoda; order Myopsida; family Loliginidae; genus Sepioteuthis; species Sepioteuthis lessoniana. The sequence continues at coordinate 62,021,396 of OY757909.1, read as the reverse complement.
AAAAAGTATCGAGACTGATGCTGAATTTATCAAGACAGAAATAAACAATAAATAAAACGTCTTTAAATTGACACCTGGGCATTCAATACATATATTAAGTTTTTCTTAGATTTCAATTCCTCTTTTTAAATACTGTGGATTTACACTGTTGTATTTAAAAAACAACAACATGTAAATATGGTTTCTTTAGTTCTCAGTTTTCATGAAATATCTACCTGAATAGTTAAGGATTAAAGGTCCTTGTTAAAGAGCAGCTGTGGTAGTATTTATCACATAGCTAAGGGATAAGGTTGTTCATATTTCTTCTCGAAGGTAGAACTAAAATGTCGCATAAGCCACTATATCAGAGTAACCTCGCTCACAATGTTGTCATCAATCACGTGCGTCTTGTGCTACAATTCACAATACCAATATATATATATATATATATATATATATATATATATATATATTTCATTGAAAATAATAGACATTTTTTGTCAAAATACTTTTTGTTGATCCTTTCGTATTGTCGTATTGATTTTATGATATTCGGCGGGAATTGGTTGATAAATCTTCCATAATTATTAATTTCCCAATTACTTTCTTATCGACTTCGGGCCATCATCAGGGGAGGGTGTATTAAAAAAGTGATGTAACTTTTTATGGACATTACTACTTTGTAAGAAGAGCGCCTGTATCGTTGCAGTGTGTAGCGTTTACTTTTAAATTTGTTTCTATTAATAGTGCCAGTAGCTAAAGACATTTAAGTACATTGGCACTGGTTTGAAATTTAATTCTGTTAAGTTTAAGTCTTAAATCTTTTCGTAATCTAGAAGTTAAAGAATCGCATTGATATACTTGTACGTATATATACATTCTATTTTGAGTAGATGTTTCTCAAAGGGTTTATTTTTGCACACGGTTATATAGGATAATCTATTAGATCCATAAATGGGATTCTAACAAAAACTAACTTTCCCGAACAAAGTTAACCTGGGAGTAATGACAATGAAGTGGTACTCCACACTTCCCTCGTCTCCTAAACTGGAACCTCACCCTCAGAAGCAGTTTACTTTTACCAAAAGGAATCCTTTGTGGAGGGGGTCTTATCCCTCTACAGCGGATACAAATAGTTTATTTTCATTCCTGTTTTAACTTATGAATAAATAAATTTATAATTCTTTTCATGTTTTTGAATACGCGGTGCCTTTTAGATTCCAAGACATAACTATCTATTAAAAAAAAAAAATAACAGTTGTATTTGTTTGAAATTAATTTAAAAAATACATTTTTCTCGCAAGGTAAAAATGATTTTTTGTTAGACCGAAGGAAGTAGTTTCAGGTTAGAACTTACGTTTTTAAACAAGGGCAGTTTGAGATTAGTTTTCTTGCTTATTTTTTTTTTTCAATTAACATATTCTAAGAAAATAAATTATATCTAAACCAAAACTAATCTAGGATTAAGACTTCGAATATAATTTCTTATATTAAAAGAATGACAATCCAAAAATAAGTAAATATCTTGAGTACTTAAGTACAGAATTGGTGAATAAAGCACAAATATTTCTCTAAAATTCATTCAATAAAAATACCTATGCTTACATTTTCAATGAAATAAAAAAGGATACCCACGAAGAAATTCGTTGTTTATATTACATATATTCAAACATTAAGAAGTTACGTAAGTAAACAAAATGACTGAATAATGCTTTTAGGATTTCACTATTCTATATGTTTACAATGAGACATTTTATAGATAGACATATTGGGAAGTAACAACTGTAATGAGCCTGATTTTGGTTTTTTTAAAATCAGCATCCCTTACCTAGATCTACTTGCCGAGCTATTTCTTTAATTTTTTACATTTATATTGCTTTTTTGTTGTTTTTTTAAGAGAGGGAGCAATGGATAAAACCCTGGATAGCGGCCACAAAGTTAGCATGTTCGAATTCCGGAGACTCTATTGCATTCACTTTCGGACTAATCCCCTTGGGAAATGTACTAACCCTCTTTATCGCACAGCTATAGGTTAAATGGTATCACTGCTGTTCTTATACAGGGATATCTTTTGCATGAGATAACCAACGCAGTTATATATGCCATTAAAAAAAGAAACTAAAATCTGTTTTTTTAGAATGGGTAAAAAATCTTTAAATTGATTTTATTTGGGCTTTTGATTTAGTTTTAATCTCTTATATATTATAAATCAAAATTAATGTCAGATATTTCCGAAATATTTATTTCTTCAAAAATTGTATTGTGAAATAGAAAACATATCAAAGATTAATGTGTTGAGACATTTAATTCCACCACGAATACCGTATTTAAGAAGCTAACAAGTAAATTATTTTAGTTTTACATTTTTAGAAACTAATTCAATCATTGACGCATGCATGAGAAAATATGGTGATATTTGTTTTCAAGCGTTTTACATTTTAATGCGCCATACAATAAAATTTTGAAGACCAATTTGCGAAAATTAAATTTTAAAATATAAAGTGAATAATGCAAAATGTTACGAGAATTCTTTTCCTTTATCCAATGGAAAAAAAAAATTACAATTATAAATCATCCATCAGAAATTATCGTTGTATACCGTATGACCTTGAGTAAAAACAATTTCTGGCATTAAAATAATTAATATGGCGCCCATTGCGCTAAGATTAATGTGACTGAAGTAACACTGCCTCTATATTCAACATTTTAGAAGATACCAGTTTTTCTTTAGTAGAGATCATAAGCTGTAATATATTCAGATACAACAAAAATATTTCATAAGGGAAAATAGAAATAGATAATTCAATTTCATAAAGAAATTTTCATAAAGAATATGCCCTATATATACAAGTTCAATAGCTCAGCATTTAAAAAAAACATTCATGCCCAACAACACAACTACGGAAAATTCTCACCGACAACACAACAATATTACAACATCAAAATAATAAACAAAAACTTCAGATTCTCGAAGCACTACATATTAGAAACATGCAACCAACACTTAATAGAAATCATTTTCAAACCAGTGCTAATGTACTTAAATGTCTTTAGCTACTGGCACTAATTATAGAATTCCATTTAAAAGCAAACACCATAATTTTCAACGGCAAAGACGCCCTTACACAGTAGTAATATGCTAAAACAAAAGTTACATCACTTTTGTAATAGATCCTCCCCTGATGATGGCCCAAAGTCGGGCAGAAAGTACTAGGGATACATACAACTATTGACAATACGTAAATCAATTCGCCCCGAATACGATAAAAGTAATACGGGAATTTGAACGGATCCAGAAGAAAATATGTAGACATAAAATGTCTATTATGTTTAATGAAATTTGCATATATATATATATATATATATATATATATATATATATATATGAGTGTGTGTGTAGTGTGTGTGTGTTTAAATATATATATGCTTTTCAACCATATTCTGGACAACGTTTCAAATGAAAACCTAAAACCAAAATATCGGGACCGTTACACATTCTTCTTCAACAATTCACAACATGATCAAAAACAAGAATACTTATTAACTTACATCTAACACTCAAGTATATGGCATCCCTTGTAATATGCATTTTTCAAAGAATAAACTTCCAGAATTACCAACCTAGAAAGTTCGATGAAGAATACGCCGTGTTCTATATATATATATTGAATTAATAATAAACACACTTAATTATTAGTGTATATATATATATATATATATTGTAAGAAGATACATTGAAAGCCATAGATATATGAAGAAAGTAAGAACGAAGAGAAAGCTCATCAAGCATTGATAATAATACTGATGCTACAGCAGCAAGAACTACTACTACTACTACTACCACTACTTCAGCTAATTTTCGGATAGTCGATACTGTGGCCAGTGAGGATTTTCTGAGGTGTGGTTTTTGCAAACTATTCCCAATAGGCCCACACGGCACTCCAAGGATTCCAATCGAAATCTGTGAACGTCTCTGAGGAAATGTAAATAAAAAGTCCTGGAGACTTGAAGAGATTTGATGTCACTCCAACTCAAAAAATAATAATGATAATTATAATCATAAAACATGAAGAGAAGGAACATCATAAGTACTTGGGAAGTATGGAGCAGGCACCATCCCAGAAGGGTCAATGGAGGAAAAATAAGAAAAGCCTTCCTCAGAAGAATCAGATCGCTTCCCGAAACCAAGCTCTGTATGATAAATACTATTAAACACTATGACAGAATCCGTTGTAAGATACTCTGAACTATTCTTAAAATGGACTCAGACACATGGACCAACAAACAAGACAAGGGATGACGATATACAAGGTTTTATACCTGAGAAATGTCATTGGCAGTCCGTATGTACAAAGAAAAGAATGATGAAGAGGTCTCGCCAACATTGAAGATTGTATGGATTAATCAATACAAGGAGTTATCGTTATAGTTATCGTCGTAGGAAATGGACACGGCGACACGAGTTCAAATCCTGGACGAGACTGATTGCATTTCACATAGCACTAATACCCTTGGGAAAGGTATGAATCCAATTATTCTCCCTCCAGCTATGGGTAAATAGTAGGGCAGACTAGGTTCTTCAGCCTTGGTGAGGCAAATAGTCTAGGAGAAGGAAAACTCTGAATTCAAAACCTGTTAATCTCCACTTAAAAATTGACCTTGTGTCATATCCTGCCCGAGCGGAGGGGTTGGTAAATATGATCAATACAAGTAGTTGAGGTCATCATCAGAAGAGCAAAGAAAGATTAATTAAAACCGCTTATAACAGCAATGGCAAGATTAGTACAAGAAGAAAAATAACAAAAGCTATGAACTACAAACACGAAGGAAAAATATATATAGATATTTCAAAGGACAAACTATCAAGATTTCTCACAAGAAGACGTAGACATAGCTACGAAAAAGGAAATCTCATGAGAGAAATTAAATCCTATCAAATAGCAGCAGAAAACAACACCATAAGGACCAATGAGATTAAAGTAAAAATCGATAATATATAACAAAATAGCATGTGTAGGTTATGCGGAGATAAAATGTTCGCTCCATAGTGTTATTGCATATTTTGTAATCAGTGTTTTTGATAAGAGATAAAATGATTAATCACAATGTTGATGAATACAGAAAACTAGGGTATAAAGAATTCAAGATTTGGCTTGACTGAGTTTGGAAAAGAATTCACTGCGAATTATGCGAGAGATTGTAATTTGACAATTCTACCAAATGGTATAAGCACAAATCAGAATCCATCCAAGAGATAGAATTCACAAAATCCTCAGGGATTTTTAGAAAAAAACGGACCACTAACTCATGCACAGAAGACCACACCTATTATTAGATTAAAAGAAAAAGATAATTTACCTTTTAGTGGATTTTGTCGTTCTGGTTCACCAATGAATGAAAGTAAAAGAAAGGGAGTAAACTGACAGATACTAAGATCTTGCCAGAATATTAAACAAAGACGTGGAAGCAGATATTACTGTTCCTTTATCGATCCCCAAAGACTTGGAGAAGGGAGCATAGGAATGCAAATCAGCGGAAGAATCGAACCAAACAGAATTTCAGCATTACTGAAATGGACCAGAGTATTCAGGAGAGTCCTAACTACTGGAGGGAAGTTGCTGTCACTCCTATTTCAGTAAAAAAAAAAACAACAAACAACTAAATCAAATGTGGAAAACTCGCAATAATAATAAAAATAGATTATAATAATATAGTAACCACATATTCCTTCACAGATCAATTGAGTCCTTCATAATATCATACCCCTAACCATTTCATTCCTCAACACAGGTGAGCTGTGATATCAACAGAGCTGCTTATATACAAGTGTCTGCACCAGGATCAGTCTCTCTCACTAGAGAGGACACAACAACAACAATGTTACGATAAGATTCTGCCTCCCATATATCTACATGCTTCTAACTGGACAAATATGCATTAGTCACCACGCTGCCCTCACCACGGGACCTTTTCGAAGCTAATGTTGATGCATGAAAACAAGGTTAGGGAAACATTTATTGGTCATGCTATTATGGTGGCCAACGCTTAAAAAAACGAATACTACTCTCTATGTCAGCATGATAAGCAGTGTGAAGCTGAAGCAAGATAACCTGATATCACGTCACCAGCAAATGTGTTTTCCATCTCCTACAAAGAATAAAGGGATCAAAACTGCCAGAAATAATGTGCTAGATGACCTTTTAGCAAAAAGCTTCTCTACCCTTTGAGAGGTTTTGCTTTTCATTCCACAGGGTGCATAGCCACCATTCCCGCAAGAAAAACTTGCTTACAGTACCAATACGACCGCTTCTATGGATGAGAATAAAAACAGCTACCGAAAGATAACCATGACCCATATATATATATATATATATATATATATATATATATATATACTGGATTAAACTTGACTCAGGTTTAATTTTTTAATTTTAGAATTTTTCATTTAGAGATTTTAAAATAGCAGAATTAATAAACGAAATTGTTTTCTTGAATCACGTTGAAGGAATATCGGTATAAGATTTTAAGAAAAAGCCAAAACACTGATTACTAAGTATGCAATAATACTATGGAGCGAACATCAGACCATCGAATTGTGACTTATCGAGAGTGAGAAACGATTCCTTGCGTATCTTCACCTCTTGAAATGTTTAAAAGACAGCAAAGGTGAAAAAGCATTTGGAAAATTGAAAGGGAAAACAAATCTATGCAAATTGCACTAACGCAACCTTTAATATTGGCAAGTAGCGAGACTATATAATAAATATCAAATTTTGTCAAGTTGCCATCTTGTTTAGACAGTTCAATAGACTATTATTATTTTTTTTATTCTTTTTATTTCTGCATTCTGGTCGTTCTGCTGTCTAATTAAGGCCAGTGGGCATTTATTTTTTATTTGAACTGGAACATGTTCACGTAAAAGCTTTTGTCTATATTGGCACAGAAAACATATTTATGCATTGGAAATTAAGTACGTGCATACACCAGCACGAACACACACACACACACACACACACACACACACACACATATATATATATATATATATATATATATATAAAGAGAGAGAGAGAGAGAGAGAAAGGGAGAGAGAGGGAGAAAATCACAGAGAGAGACATAGAGAGGGTTTTAAATGGGCATATTAACGTATATATATATATATATATATATATATATATATATATATATATATGTCACAAAGCCATGCTGATAGTATGGTATGGATTTCTCTAACTCTTTCTCACTATACGTCTTTATCATCAACCTCTTCTAACAGATCCCGTAGACTGCATACAGTGTTTCCACAAAGCCTAATTGTGCATGTCCATTCTTACCGGCCACTATTGGTGTTTATGTGATGCAGTGATACAGCCCATTTGGGAACTTTTCATGTGTTCATTTTTACTTCGAAAGCTGTGCACAGAATATCTTGTTCCTCTCATTTGGATGGTTTATGAGATGGGATTAAGTAGCTCTAAAGATGTTATTTTCTGGAGTGTGAATATTGTTTGGGATAAGTTGATTAAGGATCACGGGACTTCATGATCTTATATTCTTTTCTCTTTAGCTTTTTAGCTAGCTTCTTTGTATCAATGTCTTATTGATACTGAAGGTGATATACAAGAAAATTTGATATAGAATTTGCCCTGTCAACTGACACAAGGATACTCTTTAGGGTTTGATAAAACATAATACTATTATAAAAATTACATAGTCTTTAAACAGTAATTTCTGCCAAGTTATATATATATATATATATATATATATATATATATAATGCAATTAGAAAAATTTCAAAACTGGTTAAATTGTCATTAAAATTTATTCTGGCAAAGAATATCATTATACTTTTCTTCTTATCAGATGACTCCATACGTTTAATTTGTGTTTGAAGAACAGCAATTATGGATTACGGTCTGGAAAGAAAAGAAGAAAGAAAAAAACCTACATGAATTAAAATTTACTGGCGAAAGTAAACTGCATTAAAACTATAAAGTATTAGAAAAGTTAAGAAACAACGAAAAGGGTGTTCCTCTTAATTAACCCATCCTAATTTGAACATATATATAGATTTTCGGTAGCGGGTAGAATTTTTTGAAAAATATAAGCTTGTTAACTAAACGATTATCTTCATATATTTTTCTGTTTACTTCTTTTAAATATGCTAAATCCCTCAGCTAATGGGGCTATCGTCTTCCTCCTAAAAAATCTTTTCGCTGCCACCAGGTACCTTTAATTAACCCGAAATGGTAACTACTCCAGAAATTAAAACTCCTAATTGTGTGTGTGTGTGTGTGTGTGTGTGTGTGTGTGTGGTTGTTCATTTGTTTATCTGCATATATAGTTATATGTTATTCAGTATCTCTATACATAGATCTATCTATCTATCTATCTATCTATCTATCTATCTATCTATCTATCTATCCTAGACCTAGACCTAGACCTATCTATCAATCTATCACCCTTTATATATATATATATATATATATATATATATATATATATATATATATATATATATATGTGTGTGAATGACAATATATATATATATATATATAAATATATATATATATATAGATACACACACACACACACACACACACACACACACATATATATATATATATATATATATATATATAATTCATGGAATTTAGACTGTGACCCCTGGGTTTCATGGAGTTTTTTTGCAAAAAAAGCAATCATCAGACAGTTAAGAAAATTATTATATAATAGCTCTATCCTAGATATTAAGCAATCTCCATATTATATTGCTCTAGGTTTGACACAGGCCCACAAAGTGATTTAGTGACAACAATCACTGTTATAATATATATATATATATATATATATATATATATATATATATATATATATATGTCTAATAGCTTCTCCAAAAAACCTTTCCAATATTCACTTAGACCTTACTGACGGATTACAGGTCAAAGTTCAATTCCACAACCATGATTGATTGAGTCCTTGTTAACAGCCGTAAAACCTGTTGTTGGTAATTCTGTAACTAGAAGTCAGGAAATAGTGTTCATCCCCACGTTTTTGTTTTTTTTTTACTTTTTTTGTTTCTTTAGATTTTCTATTTGGTGACCTGTTCAATCGAATACGAATAATATTAAAAAAAAATATGTATCTGGCTTCAAAAAAAGCAAACAGGTACTACGAGTGCTGTTCAGATTGAACCTGAGAGTAATGCCTATAGGGTGGTATTTAACACTTCAGTGATATTCAGAACAAGAGACTCACAACTAGAAGCAGTGTCATTCCAAGGACTCCCTCTTTTTTATTTGTGAGTGGTCTTTCCTTTGGCTAAGGGATGGATTTAAAGAATTGTACGCTGCAACCGACACATTGCATGCTCCAGAGAGAGAAAGAGAGAGAGAGAGAGAAAGAGAGAGAGCAACTCTCTTCAGGTCATCAATGCTCTTGTGAGAATAATAGCTCATCCTAACTATACTGTTGTCTATACGGTTTTGGTTCTTCCTCTGATTTCCAATGTTTTCCGCTCTCTGCCAAGGTCAAACTGTTTGTTTATCATCAGCCTTTCTTTAATTTTTGCTCTTTGGTTCCTTGATATGGCAAAATCCACTCGATAGCAAGTCTATTTTGATTTTTTTCCTTTGTTTTTTCCAGTGTCACCTATAAATATCTACAATCCTAAGAAACTTTTTTGAATAAAAGGTCAATTTTCTTTACACAGAAGGAACAAATATTTTATCATATTTATCAAATCATTATTTAACTAAAGTATCAATATGTAATAGTCACAAATTATGTACACCATTTAAACACACACACACACACACACAAGCAAACAGATCTATATATATTCAAAGCATTTTCCCGGACAGTTTATTGATTCATTCTGAAAGGGACTAAAGCATTGATACCTTTTTTGATTTTATTTGACTCTTTATTGCTCTGTATATAATAGAGACAACGTCATGTTGGTTCATTTTCTTAATGTCAATACAAAAGTAAAAATCAATATATGCTCTATGCAACGTTTAAGGACATTGATATGATATTATTGATTATGATTAAATATAATGATTTTTTTCTAAGTTTACCATGGGAGAAATGATTTTAGTTTTCCCAGAAAGAATTTGTGTGTTTATATGGGAGTGGTTTACATAGTCACTCACCTTTTCTCATCCGTTAGCATTTTCTATCATGTCCACACACACACACACACACACACACACACACACACACACATATATATATATATATATATATATATATATATATATATATATATATATATATAAGGGTAGACGTTTATATTACGTTCTTCCTTCTCATACACTGGTTACCCAGTATTCTGCATTACTTTCTTCATTAAATACGGAAAGATATTGATCTGCATTATCAAGAGCTTAGAAAATCTCAAATATGCAACACTTCATGCACCGAGATTGAAAAACACTCTCAAAAATATACAAATTCTTTCTCTCTCCCCCCTCTCTCTCTCTCTCTGTCTCTGTCTCTCAGTCTGTCTGTCTGTCTGTCTCTCTCCTACACACACACACGTCGGATCTTTTTTCTTTTAAATTTAAAATATAAATGGCAATTCAGCCTGTCAGAGGGACTTAGCTGACGCTGAGTATCCCCACTCACTTCATTCAGACATATTCCATAAAGACATGTCTTGAGTATATGACACTAAACTAAATTTAATACTGAGGCTCCAATTTTGGAGATCAGGCGAGTGGGAATTACACATTCATTGACATTATTATTGGCGTTATATGTTTGGGTTTTTTCTATCTACCAAATAATTATATTCAGAAATTATTCCAATTTGATATGACCACGTGAAAAAAAAAACACGGTACAGAAAATATCAATAAAAACATAGAACGAACAGAATCACCCATACTCTCGGCATGAAATAACCCTTGACGATTCGACATGGCGTTAAAATAAATTTATCATTAAATGGTGGCTTGTGTACAGCTGAGCAAATTATTTTATTACAATGTCTAAAAATCTAGACGAGTCAGTTTTGAAGGAAATAATTCGGGAGAAACTCAGAATTGTGGTAGTTTTAAAACCTTCATACTCATCAGAACTAAGTCCTTGTGACTTTTTTGTTTTCTAAATTAAACATTCACCACTACCGTAACATTTCAGGATATGGAGAACATTAAATCATCCCACAAGAGAGTAGATAATTCTAGTTAAATGAAAAGTGCATTATTCCACTGAGTAAGTAGCACGTATCCTAAATAAAGAAGTCTGCTGATCCATAATTACTTCATATATAATTTATACTTATTTTCATTTAATCTTTTACCTGAACTAATTAGTTAAGCACTATTTGAAACAATAAATAATGAGACTTTCGTATGGGATTTTGTGGCCAGTTTATAAACGAGTAAAGCAAACATGGCATCCACACTATTTATCCTATGAAATTTGCTAAAGCCAATTATAATTGTTCAAATGCCTAGGATTATCTTATGACTAGAGATTAGGGAAGTGCGGCCATTGCACGTTCATATTTACATTTTTATGCATGTATTTACCAATCTCTCCGCACGAGCAAGATGCAAAGACAAGCTTAAATATTTTAATCGGAATTAAACAGGTTAGAATGTAATTTTTTCCTTCCCGAAGACGGATTGCAATAGCAAGGTTAAAAAGCCCAGTCTTCCGAACTATTTATCCATAGAGTGAGAAGGAACAATAGGATTCTCATCCTTCCCAAGGTTTTTAGTCCTATCTAAAATGAAAGCAGCCTCATCTAGGAATGAAACTCGGTTGGTCGTATCTATAACCTACAATAATAACCAGTACACCACTTGTAGAGTTTTTTGGGCTAGCTGCCTGTTAAGATTTTTTTTGAACGGATTTTAAGAGCCTAATTTTCAAACAGATTCATTGGACCAATGGTTAGGTAGCAAAAAAGTTACTACTACTCCGGGATAGAGTGGATCTGGGAGTAATGGTAAAAGACATGTGTAGCAATACCCCACCAAATCTCCAGAACTGGAGAATCACTATCAGATGCTGTAGAGTGTCATACACAGGACACCGATTTGCGGGGGAGAGGGATCTTACCCATCTGCAAGAGGTACAAAGTTTTCGAAGCCTTACGACCATTGCTGAATAAGCTAGAAGAAATTATTGAGTCATTTATTTTTACTTAATCCTCTTAAACAGGCATTTTCGCAAAGCACTTAAAGTATATATATATATATATATAATATATATATATATATATATATATATATAAACTTTGATATAAATAGTGATAAACTGATTATAAAAACTGTAAAAACCTTTATATATATATATATATATATATATATATATATATATATTTTATACATATATATATATATATGTGTGTGTGTGTGTGTGTGTGTGTGTGTGTGTGTGTGTGTGTGATAAGTTTTCATATATATGTGATAATTTCCATATACTTCACGAAAATATCCTGGACATCGAGGCATAGGAAAAAATTTCAAATTCATCAGGAAAAACACAGTAGAAAAAAAAAAGATGTTTGTATTATATCTTATTAAGTAGGTAGACGGACATAGTAAGCCAATAGGTTTGGTCAGGTTGAGTCACGGTTAAAAAGTCACACCGGAAATTAATGGCATCATAAAAGTAAAATAAGATTAAAAAAGTGGCTGTCTTTGCTAATGAGTATTTACTGAAGATTTTTACTTCCTTGATTGCAACGACAGCATTGACAGATATAAAAAGAATGTAAATATGCATCTGTATTTGACATGTTTTTCGAAGTGTATACATTTCTCTGATACTTTCTGTCCATTTGAAGCTCTGTCTAACTCTCTCTCTCTCTCTCTCTCTCTCTCTCTCTCTCTCTCTCTCTCTCTCTCTCTCTCTGTATCTGTTTCTGTGTCTGTATGCCTATCTGCCTCCTACATCTTCTCCCTCCCTCTCTCTTAATCTGTCTCTTGTAATACACACACACACACACACACACACAGACACACACACACACACACACACACACACACACACATATATATATATATATATATATATGTGTGTGTGTGTGTGTGTATATATAATTCACATTATTAAATTTGATAGTTGTATTTAGTTATCTTCTCTCCCCGCCTCTCTCTCTCTCTCTCTCTCTCTCTCTCTCTCTCTCTATATATATATATATATATATATATATATATATATATATATAACATGATCATGCGTAGACATGCCTATTTGGAAAATATTAAATCTTAATCGCTATGAAATAATATACAGAAAAATATATAAAATTATATACATGTGTATTATATTTGCTTACATCTCATTCTTTGTTTCTTCCTCTCCCTCTCTCACTCTCTCTCTCTCTCTCTATATATATATATATATATATATATATATATATATATACATCTTTCTGTGCGTGTTTTTTGGAATCGAATTCAGTTATCATTTTGCAGATTTGAAATTAAATATCCCATTAAATAATGGGGGACTTCCAAAGGCAAACAGGAAGAGACATAAGTTAACTCCTCTCATGTTATAAAAACATCCGATTGAGTAGGGGTTTGGTGGTATATTTTTTGTATCTGCCCTTGATACCGGAATGAAGCAAGTCAGAATCACTACTACCATTGTCGTTTTGGGTACTGCATGTAGTAAATACGTGGAAATGTCTAAATAAAATAAAACATTGCACCTGCAAAATGACGTTCTTCTCAATTTAATTGCTTTACTCATCCATCAGATCAGAGAACTACAAAGGGAAACTATCGCCCTTCGGAACATGAGACGATTCAAATGTACAATACACACACACACACACACACACACACACACACACACACACACACACACACACACACACACACACAGAAGTCCTTTCATTGAACTTAATGTAACAGACAGCGGTTAAACTTTGTTTCTTGATGCTTGAACTGTGTAATGATATCTGTTAATTTACGTAACCAGTGAAAATATGCAATGGATTGACAACTTCATGCTCGTCTGAAGTGAACTGGATCCCTTTTGAACCTATAGGGACTTAAACCTATCTGATTACTTACGGTAAAAAGTTCGCATAAAGAAGTATAAAGTAGATATCTCATACTTCACGTCAAGCCGAATAATATTTGTTTAGCTTGGATACGTGATCAGGTTAAATTTGGCTCGTTCTCTGTTGATTGTCCCAACACGAATAGCTGTGGTCATCCATTCAACTATTCATACATGATAGCTTAGCAGATGATTGAGACACTAACCAATGAGTTCACCAGAGTCGAGTTTTAATGAGTCTGCGAATCTCACAACATGAGCGAAAAAGTTCGACTAATACGTCTACTTGGAAACGGCAGACAAGTCAACTGCCCGGTTCCTAGATTATGTTGGTTCGTCAACCTCATCCTACTTATATATATCTAGTCACGAGCCCCGAGGCCTTTCAACAACCCCGAGAACAAACATACCTACTTCTTTGACAAATAGAAATCCCTGCGTGGGTTGCGGAAAGTCATTCTAACCGGGTGGATCAGTTTGTCAAATAAATGGCCCAAAAGCCAAACTTTTATATCATAATTGTTGGATTACGTGTCACTCAAAAAGGTATGTCCCGACTTCAAAAAAGGCAAAATCGGAACCATGAACAGATCAACAATGTGCGAGACAGAGCGTGATTCATTTACTTTTCAACCGCTCGATGTTATCATATTTACCAACCCCTCCGTTCGGGCAGGATATGACACAAGGACAATTTTTTAAGCGGAGTTTAACAGGTTTGAATTCAGAGTTTTCCTTCTCCTAGACTAGTTGCCTCACTAAGGCTGAAGAACCTAGTCTGCCCTACTATTTACCCATAGCTGGAGGGAGAATAATCGGATTCATACCTTTCCCAAGGGTATTAATGCTATGTGAAATGCAATCAGTCTCGTCCAGGATTTGAACTCGTGTTGCCGTGTCCATTTCCTACGACAATAACCATTACACCACGGGCACCACCATAAAGCGCTCGATGTTATGACCCATGTTTAGTGAGATAGAAAACCATTTAAAGGAGGTTTCGCAGACCACTCTCTATCGCTGATAATTGAAGGGACCATAATGCATCAAACTCACATCAATTTGGATACACCCTGAGTGTACCAAATATACATGGTAGTCATCATATTCTCTTATTTGACGATACAGGGACTCAATCTCAAAGAGAGTACGATAGGAAACCCATTGGACATTACCTTCACCTCAGATGCTACACCATCAGTGGTTCATACACAAATCACTGTCCCTCACCATTCGAAGAAATAGAGACGTCGCACTGGTCACAATCGAAACAGTACAAAGGAGTAATCTCAACGATTTGGTATTGAAGAATGGTAGTCATAGCTTAGAAAAGCCTGCTGTTCTAGACGTACGGTTAACTTACAAAATCTAAACTCTACCACGAAGAGGGAAACCGATCACATTCCGTTTCAGGTTGGGCACCTCTGGTGGTGTAACGGTTAGCAAGCTAGACTAACAAACCTACACGAGTGAGTTCGAGTCTCATTGGGTACCCCATTCATTCGGCCTTGTGCCACATCGAAGCAAAGAGCTTCGTAAATTATAAGGCGCCTTTGGTTGTGTAATGGTTAGCAAGCTCGACTAGCAAACCTACACGAGTGAGTTCGAGTCTCATTGGGTGCCCCTTTCATATGGCTTTGTGCCACATCTAAGCAAAAAGCTCAGTAAATTACCACATTCCGTTTCAGGTTTATCAAGTTTCCAACACTCTGGTTTATCAGAGGAAAACAGTTACGGGCGCATGGAACGGGTATCACAGCAAACCGCTTTCCACAGATATCTTCGTGACCTCTGGGACTTCACGCGTCTGAAGACATATCTTCCTGAGAGTTCGACGATATTACAGTGGACATGGTTCAGAAAACCTTCTGCTTAGACGATTGCGTCGGCTGGGGCTATTCTATGCAGTCCTCGTTCTAGCACACAATGGCGAATATAACCCCTCGTGGGAGTGGTGAAATTGTTTTTATAATCCACATGAATCCTATTTTGCAGTGATTGAGATGGAGTTTACCAAGTTCTTAATGACTACCGTTGGTGAGAAACCCCCAAAGAAAATTACTGAGGCCATCTTTTATTTTCCGACCCCAACAAATATAAAGGCTATCAGCGTTCTATCAAGCAAAGATGATAACGTCCTTCCAGAGGCGCCTCTGGTGGTGTAATGGTTAGCAAGCTCGACTAGCAAACCTACACGAGTGAGTTCGATTCTCATTGGGTGCCCCATTTATGCGGCCTTGTGCTACATCTAAGCAAAAAGCTTAGTAAATTAAATGATAACGTCCTTCCAGGAATAACTGCGCTCAAGAAACAGAAAGTTTAATTCGGATGAAAGGTTTAAGTAACATTTTGAGGAGACAAAATGAGTAATCAAATGGAAAACTGAGAACGATTTAAAGACCTTCGAGATTAATAAAACGGTAGGACTTTCTACAGAGTTCATTTTTTTAAAAGCGATCCCAAACTACATAAAATTATTTTGCCATATCTCGCTTTAACACTGACATAGAGTCCGACTATGCAGCAGTCGAAGGTCAAGACTGAACTCCTGATTATGGACTGGAATCGTGTCAAATGTTCTTACGGGAAGCCTAGATTTACTAAAGCCCTTGGATCAACAACCACTCGTTGAAATTTTCCCTGATCGAGCCCTTGAAAATATAAAGGACCCATATCTTCTTAATTTCAGGGTACGTACTCAATTGAATACAGAATCATCTCCAGGGAAAACTCAATGGCTCACCCGACTCCATCTTAGAGCATGGATCAATCAGAGTTCTCGATAAAATGTCTCCAAATATCATCTTCACTTACACAATCGAGGGTAAAGGGGAATTCTTCAAGGCCACCACAGCTGACGCAGTCAAACCAATCGACAGAACAATCAAGGATGTATTAATATCAACAAGGCACTATGACCCCGAATTGAGAGTTATTCCATGGAATAGAATCTTTGCCGCTGCATAATTTGATGTAGAATGGAGGTGTCCGTGGTGTAATTGTTTTCGTCGTAGGAAATGAACTCGGCGACACGAGTTCAAATCCTGGGCGATCCTGATTGCATTTCACATAGCACTAATACCCTTGGGAAAGGTATGATTCCAATTATTCTCCCTCCAGCTATGGGTAAATAGTAGGATAGACTAGGTTCTTCAGCCTTGGTTAGGCAACTAGTCTAGCAGAAGGAAAACTCTGAATTCAAACCTGTTAAACTCCGCTTAAAAAATTGACCTTGTGTCATATCCTGCCCGAGCGGAGGGGTTGGGTAAATAGGATAATTTGATGTAGAATGCCGGATTCTGTCTTCTCCAAATCACGCTATGACCCCCAGTCGGTGATCACTTACTTTTGATCCATGCTCGAGGAAGCACCATGGAGAATAAAATACTAATACCTCATGCGGAAATTCTCGAATCCCAACATTCTGTGCAGAATGGCATGCTAAAAAAAATGTAAGACAAGGCCTATTTTGGTCGCTTTTGGATGCCAGCGTCCTACAGACAAGAGCCTTATATGTAAACGTATCACTCCATTATAGCCACATAGTATATGAATTCCCTTTCTAAAAAAACATGATTGTATTTTTAAAAACTTATTTGCTAGAAATTGTGTTACATAACGCAGATCAGAACAGTAATGTCACCTGGGAAGGCCAAGGCAGTATGTGGCATCCAAAGAACTTTGTTGTGCACATTTAGTGCATATGAAGAACATTCTTCCAATTACCAAGAATAGGACGTCATTGGTGTACTTCATCGTCTTACTAATCACAAAGCAATGGCCAGGCAGAACTATTTGTCAAAACGGCTAAGCGGATACTCGCAGACAATATGGACTGCTGTGGTCGGCCGTAGCATGAACGTGCAGATCATAGTTTGTTGACCTATCGCGACACCTCCGTCCATGATCTTGCTATGTCTACAGCTGTTATGTTATACGGTTATATTAACATAGACCACCATTCTGTCCCAAGGGACGAATACGTAAACATTTAAAAGAATTAGTTACATGAGAGAGACTGCAATAGCTAAAAGATACATACGGAACGAGCACTTCTTACTTTAATATTATTGCCCACTTCGGGAATGACAGAATGGTGATTCTGTTCAAATCAAGTATCAAGGTGGCCTTTACCCTTGTCGGTGGATGACAACACTGAGAGTTTGGAGAAATTCGCTAACTGACTGTACCGGGTGGAGGTGGATGGAAGCGATTGTGTAATTCAAAGCAAACATCGCTTCCTCCATAATATCCACCCGGTTATTGACAACACATATCATTCGATCCAATGAGCAGGTTCATCGACTTCATGGAACCTCGATTTGCAGCAGATTCAAGATAGCAATAATTGATTAATCATATCATGGCCAGAAGCATAAGATACTCTGCAGTTTCTGGGTTCCTGCCGAAGAGACCCGATGAATTTTCCACAGTAATCAAGACTGATAATAATCCCTTATCATCCAACGTACAACCTTAAACACCAAGTAATGAACAATAAGAATAGCAAATTGACGACACTACAGACCCAAAAGGCACAACAGAAAATAATATTGAAGAAGACCAATATCACTTGACACCAACTAGAAATCAATGGACACGTCGAAACCTGCTAGGAACTTGCATTGCGAGCACAATTGCATACATATTCTGGAGCAAACCTTCAAATGACCACGTCAATCTAAGTGGTTAGAGAAGATAAGAGACAGGAAGAGTATGAATGGAAGATCCTATTCGATGAGAAGGGACATCCAGAGGCAGAAATAGAAGGACATCTCAAAAATTATAAAAACATAGGCCAGGTGTGTACAATTTTAATTTCACGTTTGATACCGGAATAATGCAACTGAAGATCGTGACTACCACAGTTGTGGTTATTTTACGCCAATGTAATAGATTTAGAAGAAGTTATATATATATATATATATATATATATATATATATATATATATATATTATATGTGTGTGTGTGTGTGTGTGTGTGTGTGTGTGTGTGTGTGTGTGTATATGTGTGCGTGTGTGTGTAAAGAGTTTGTCCAAGGAATAACCAACAAGGGTTGATATGCCATAAACCCCAACCAACCCAGCAACCAAGTTGTTTGTTTCGGATACTTAATCTCCAGATGTTAGCCTGTATATCAAAACTGCACTAATCAAACCTAGAAAAAAAGAAAATTATTATAATTAATTCTGGAAAAAAGATCCCGTCAACAAAAAGATGTACACAGTTATGTACAAGATTTTGTTGATAATTTTTCTAACTTAATCATAATTTTTGGTCTGAAACAGAAATCAGATACGCTTCAAATTCAAAAGATTCCTAACGAATATTGGCCCGTTCGAGTGGGTAAATTGCATCCGGAATAATAATAGGTCAGAGTTTATGTGTGAAAGTTTTCTATATTTATAAATCAGTAAATCATGAAAACTTCTTTTAAATTGGCATGTTGCTTAATCAAATCAAAGTTGACGAGAAAAATCCAATATTTTCACTTCGATAAATTCTTTTGATTCAAAGAATTACTATTGGAAGGGTAAAATTCTATTTTTAAGAAATTAGTTGCATTGTTTAACTCAACAGTAATAAAGGGATTCCTGTATATATATATATGTGTGTATTTATATATATATTGTTCTTACATATATATATATATATATATATATATATATATATATATATATATATATATATATATATATAATTTACCTTTCGCGAGACATATCCGTTATTCTAATGAAGAATGATGTAATTGTCTATTTGTATAGATGTTCATGATTATCATGTTTTTATTTCACGGTCAGAAGATTAGGTTTCATATCAAATAAATATGCCACATATGTTTTGCAATTTTTTATCTATTTGTTTTTTTTTTTCTTTACAGTTATTGATTTATCTAAATATATTTTTCAGTTTTTTCGCTGATGGAGAATTGTGCATGTCTGTTGAAACCATAACCATTCTTATGTACTTTGTGGCTGATTTTCTCGACTATGTGATCCTAAAATCAATCAATATATATATATTCAAAAATGGGATAAGTCTTTCCCAAACATTCCTATCTAAAATATATAAATGATATGCCACATATGATTTGCCATTTTTTATCTATTTGTTTTTTTTTTCTTTTCAGTTATTGATTTATCTAAATATATTTTTCAGTTATTTCGCTGATGTGGAATTTTGCATGTCTGTTGAAACCATGACCATTCTTATGTACTTTGTGACTGATTTTCTCGACTATGTGATCCTCAAATATATATATATATATATATATATATATATATATATTCAAAAATGGGATAAGTCTTTTCCAGACATTCCTATCTAAAATATATAGATGATAGAGATAATTAGTTGATCATGGGAGAATGACATAGTACTGAATTTGTCCTTTTCATTGCAAAAATATTTCATTAAAATATACATGTATGTTGCTAATAATTCATTTATTTATTTAGTGAACAATTATTTGCCCTGATGATCCAATGACAAATCATTTGCTACTTTCCAAAGCGTCTGCATATTAACTCATACACAACTAAGCATTCAGTTTAAAAGCGTTGATGAATGTTTCCTTTGTCGACTTCTATTCGGTTGTTCGGAAAATACAATCCGATTTTGGTATAAACTGTTTAAATTATTTTCTAACATATGATTTTGAATTGTAGATGCATAAAATAACTCAGATACCTAATGATTAAAGAGTCCTCTTAGTTAATTTTTAGCACTTTATTCAGAAATTGATTTTAAATGTTATAAGCCATTAATCGTAAACTTGAAAATATTTGGTCACTTTTTGATAGAATGACACTGCAGATGTTCACAGCTTTGGGATATGAGACATTGCCATATGCACTAAATTCTCCTTATTTCTCAACCACTAACAATTATTTTTTTTGTACATCTGGATCTTTTTTAACGCCAAAAAGCAATAAAGCATTTCCTGGCATCAAACTTTTAAAGTTTTATCGCACAGACATAAATAACTTCGCTGATCGTTGGCAGAAATACACAGATGTTCAAACGTTCTCTAAATTCATTAATTCAGGAATAAAAGTTTATTCATTTTCCGAAAAACGAAAAGTAATAAAATTATTAATAGCATATAATTTAATGATAGAAACCGATGGTTCAGCCTTAGCCTTGTTACTGCTGGTTAACATAGGTAGTCGGATTGAAATGCAGCTCCAAAGAATCATATAACTAAAGGATAGACACAATGTATGTTTTGATGTACTAATTCCTTGCCCTTGATTAAAGCAGTATGTTTTCGTAGCTCCAGTATCCCTTTTAATTACAAGTAGAATGTAGTGAGCTAAGTTCTCTTATCGAAATTTGATGATTTTTCCCTCATTGGACATCTCATCACAAAGAGGATACCCTTACAACCTTTGATGTTTCGGAAATCTTCTTATCATGTCTTCTGGTTTTAACAGCTTGACTTTTATCAACATCACCAATGTCTTTCTTCTTGTTCATAAAAGCATCATTTTACACATCAAGGCCGGATTACCAGCTTATATATCATTTTGACCCTGACATTTATAGATATTTCAAGACAGTAGTTGTCATTTTCTCTAACCATCATATCAGTGTTTAAGAGAGAGAAAGAGAGAGAGAGAGAGGGAGAGGGAGAGAGAGATTGAGAGACGCGCGTGCGCACTCAAACACACACACACATACACACACACATACATGCGTGTGTGGTGTATGTGAGGGGTGAGCTGATGTATATGCGTATGTGTTCGACCATGTGATCAAACTGTTTTTACACTGATGCTTTAATTTTCATTTTAATTTTAAATTTCTTAAATTTAAAATTTACATTTCTTATTTTTAAAATTCTTAAATTAAGATGTATGGTCTGATGGGAAACTTAAAAACGAAGGTTTATTGTTACATTTATAATCTACGGTATCGATCCTGTTTGATCAGGAAGGTTTTGGTAAAAATGGTTTCTGTGAGTTATTTTCAATTCCGTGCAAAGTTATGAAAACTTCATATTTACATCCATCTATCTTTCTATCTATCTATCTATGAGTGTGTGCATTGGTGTACATAAGAGCTTACGGATGTATGTCTTTGTGTGTATGTACAGGTGTGAGTGTGTGTGTATGTGCGCGCGCGTGTGTGTGCGTCGCTATATTGTACTTTCTGGAGTTTTTTTTTTTGTGTAATGCATTATTAAGAAAAATATGTACATGTTGTCTCTTACATAACAGCCCTACGTGTATTTTCACTTGGTTATACTCGCATCTCTTTCTCCTTTCTATATATCATGATATTCTTCCTCATCTTCTTGGGACTTTGAGATACAAACATATCATCCAATTCTGGCCAGAAGACTAGACCTATTTTCAATAAAGAAGAGGACAAAAATTTTCATCCTGTATGTTTTACTGACCACCAACGCACAATTAAATTAAACGAAAGCAAAAAGCTGGACAAATAGCGAGTCCTTGCCAATGAGGTAAACAAGTTTTCTCATGTAAAATGAAGGTGACAGTAATACCAATCATAACTGTGACCGTTTAACAGTCTCCATGAAACTATATATGACATTAGAGGAAATTAAGAATAGAGGAAGAATTGGGAACACACAGATCACGGCACCATTAAAATAAGCGAGTATATTTTGAAGACTTCTGGAAAGCCTAGATGACTCGCTGTTACCTAGGCTCTAGGGAAAATGTATCTGTTAGAGCACGTGTAAACAAAAAAAAATATAACATCTCGCAATGGTGATTTTGGCACGGTAACTAAAGGTTTATTAAAGGGCCTGGAGGATTTGGAAGTTTGAGGGTGAGTGGAGACCATCCAAGCAACAGCATTATTGAAAACAGCCAGAATACTGAGAAGAGTCCTGGAGGCTTGAGGAGACTTTCTGTCACTCAATCTCCAGTGAAAGACCATTAACTTACGCTGATGTGAAAAACTAATGAGTAAATAATAATAATAATAATAGAGGGAGTGACACGAAAACATACCGACAACCAAATATATAAAAAACCGAACGATTTCGGACTCAAATATGGCAACCAAAGAAACATAACGAAAACGCTGAATGGATAAACAATATCAAAAGAGAACTAGAGGGACTTGAAGAAGGTCGCGAAATGGAAATACACGTCGAATTACTCAGAACAACACTAAAAAGAATATCAAACTGGAAAGCGCCAGGCCATGATGGAATACTTGGATTCTGGTTCAAGAAATCCACCTCCTTTCACGACAGACTAGCACTAGAAATGAACAGATGCTTACAAGACGCCCAAGTACCTGAATGAATGACCAAAGGAAAGACTACATTAATCCAAAAGGACCCTAGCAAAGGAACTGCTCCAAACAATTACAGACCCATAACCTGCCTACCAATGATGTGGAAAATATTAACAGCACAAATAAGGGAAAAGATCGACTACTCGCTAACAAGCCGCGGATTGTTCCCTGAAGAACAGAAAGGATGCCGCAAAAGATCCAGAGGCATAGCGGAATTACTCTACATAGATCAACACATCCTAAATGAGAGCAAGACAAGACGGAAAAATCTAGCTATGGACTGGATTGACTACAAAAAGGCATATGATATGCTCCCACAAAGCTGGATTCTACAATGTCTCAAAATGTACAAATATCACACGAAGTCATAAACTTCATCGAACAGACCATGAAAACCTGGAGAGTGGACCTGACTGCAGGAGGAAGAAACTTAGCTGAAACAAAGATCCAAAGAGGCATTTTCCAAGGAGATGCACTATCACCCTTACTATTCATAATAGCCATGATGCCACTGAACCACATTCTCAGAAAATGCGCAGCTGGATACACACTCAGCAGATCACAAGAAAAGATAAACCACCTAATGAACATAGATGACATAAATGCATTTGCGAAAAATGAAAAAGAATTAGAAACTCTCATACACGCCGTTTGATATATACAGCCAGTACATAGAAATGGAATTTAGCATAGAAAAATGTGACATTCTCCTCAGGAAAAATGGCAAATGACATATGACAGACGGAATCGAACTACCAAATCAAGACAGAATTAGAACGCTCGAAGAAAAGGAAACCAACAAATACTTAGGAATCTTGGAGGCTGACACCTTCAAACAAGTGCAAATGAAAGACACGATCCGAAAAGAATATCCCAGGAGAACGCGAAAACTACTCGAGACAAAACTCTCCAGCAGAAACCTCATCAAAGGAATAAATACTTGGGCTGTGCCCTAAGTCAGATATTCGGGACCCTTTCTCAAGTTGACCAGTAAGGAACTTAAACAAATTGACCAAAGAACAAGAAAACTAATGACCATGCAAAAGGCATTACACCCCAGAGACGACGTTGACAGATTATATGTATCGAGAAAAGAGGGGGGAAGAGGACTTGCCAGCATCGAAGACACCGCTGACGCATCCATACAACGGCTCGAAGACTACATAGAAAAACCTGAGCGAGGACTAATTACAACCATCAGAAACGATACCGACAACACGATAGACGAAAGAGTGACAACAACTAGGAAACAAAAATGGGAAGGAAAACAACTCTATGGCCGCTTTAAACGTCTAATAAACAACACTTCACACTAGAAAACCTGGACCTGGCTAAGAAAAGGAAACTTTAAGAGAGAAACGGAATCCCTCCTAATAGCAGCACAAGACAACGCCATAAGAACCAATCATATCAAAGCGAGGATAGATAAGACGCAACAAAACAGTAAATGTAGAATATGAGGTGACAGAGAAGAAACTATCAATCAAATAATAAGCGAAGACAGCAAATTAGCACAGAAGGAGTATGAGGCGAGACACGACTGGGTCGGTAAGGTGGTCCACTGGGAAATGTGCAGGAAACTTTAATTCGACTATACAAACAAATGGTATATGCACAACCCGGCGCCTGTCCTAGAAAATAACTCACATAAACTCCTATGGGAATTTAATATTCAAACGGATCACCTAATCGCGGCCAGAAGACCAGACCTCATAATAATCAACAAAAAAAGAGAATCTGCAAAATTGTAGACTTTGCTGTCCCGGCGGACCACAGAATAAGTCTGAAGGAAAGTGAAAAGAAAGATAAGTACTTCAATCTTGCTAGAGAATTGAAAAAGCTGTGGAACATGAAAGTAACGATTGTGCTAATTATGATTGGTTCCTTAGGCACAATAACTAAAGGATTATTAAAAGACCTGGAAGACTTGGATGTTGGCGGGTGGGTAGAGACTATCCAAACGACAGCATTGCTATGAACGGCCAGAATCCTAAGACGAGTCCTGGAGACTTGAGGAGACTTGAGGAGACTTGAGGAGACTTGCTGTCACTCAAACTCCAGTGAGCAAACATCAGCTAACACTGATATGAAAAACTCTAAAGGTGTAAATGATAATAATAATAGTGAATGAATGTCTGTCGTGTTATCTGTGAATTTTTAAAAGACAATAAGGTCGGTGAATACTTAATACGTCTTGCTATACTATGACATCGCATGTTTTCAAAGTTGATTTTTGATTTTCTTTAAAATTTGTGTATTGTTTGTCTTTGAAGGTAGTTAATGTAAATTCAATATATTTACAAGATGGTTAGAATCCGTAATTAGGAGATGAATGGATAGTGTCATCAGTGGAATATTCTTGAAGGTTACTTTACTGACTTTATAATTTTATTTAAAAAAAACCCAAACAAACACGACCCAACCTCGGATGGAAATTCTAGCCTAGCAAAGACACAGAATATCCCCTAAAAAGAAGAAAAAGAGAAACCTTCACTATATTATCTGTCGTTTTCGAAAAGACTAAAGGTTGTTGAATGTTTGACATGTCTTCCTAAACTATGAAATTGCAGGCTTTTGATTTTATTTTTAGGTTTTCTTTAACAATTCTGTACTATTTGTCTTTGAATACATAAAGTAGTTAATGTCAATTCAATATGTTTACAATATCATTTGAATCTGTAAATAAGTAATGAATGAATTGTCAGAATGAAAAACAGAGGAAAATTCAAAATTATCTTATGGGACTAATTATATCAGCAACAAGATCCAAATAGTTTTCGATTCAAAATCTTATAAAATCACGAAAGTTGAATATCTAGTTATATCTGTTATGCTGTAAAAAAAAAAGTAGCCCTACTGTGGACTTTAACTAAGTGAAAACTTTAAAAAGTTCCAAATTATGCTTTTTTACGACACTCGCTTATGAGTTCTCTTACTATGAGAACTTGGTCACATCTGAATCAATAGCACTGATAATAAACAACCTCTGGATCTGGTATAGCCACAATATACTACCTATGAAAATTATGAGTTATCAAGACAATTCAACGTGGTACGCAGACAACAGTTCTGGGTGTCATGATAGGCAAGTAATCTAAGGGATATGAGGAGGTCATCCAACGAATATTGGCTTTTCTTTTTTCTAAGTATACATACGACGATCTCTCACATCGGAGACTTCAACGCAGAAAATGGACTTGGGAAGAAAAGGAACTTGCACTTCTAAGCTATTTTAAAACCAACCCAACGCAAAGAGGTATAGAAAAATCATGATAGACATCTGTGAAGAATACGCTAGACTTGGGACAACAAGCCAAAGCTAAAATGATAATAAACCAAGGTTGGTTTTTCGACCTTGAAATATTAGAAATATAGCAAAAATAGAGAAGCATGAAAACTAGACCCAAATACAGTAACCAAGACCCTTGATATAGACAAATCAGAACACTAAAAAAAGGGGAACGCTTGTTGTAATACAATTAAGAATGACATTTAATTATATTAGGTAATTATTTTATTTGTATTAGTAAAATTGTAATTAGCTAAAAACTTTGAAAGTAAATGTAACTCCTGGCAAAGAAATTAAGGTTAACAGATTTTGATTTTGATATATTATTTGGGAAATCACAAATTTGATAGGATGTTTAAAAAATAACAAATCAAATACATGGCAACTTGCATAAGACTAAAAGTTAAGGACTCATTAACCTGATGATCAGCTGATGCAATAATTAAGACACATTATATAAGAAAAGTTAATTTTACATTCATATCGAAGTCGGCAGTCGGAGTTGGGAATTTGGCCGGTCCAGTTCAGAGATAAGCACCCTTGGGGACGGAGAGTCGGGTTCTCGTGTTTATACTCGTCTGTCTCGCACGCACAAGACTCTTACCGTATCTACGAAACAAAAGTAGATCTTTCTACCGATCTGTTGCTCTCGTGTTCCGATGACCGTTATGAAATGTATACAGTCAATAAAAAACTCTTTGGTATCGAGGGAAACAACGACTTGTTTTGTGCTTTACGACGATGTTGACACTTATTAATATTCAAGATGATGCCAGGTTGGTACGTTTACCTTACACTAGTCTATCCGGTCCATCTAGTGATACATACCTCGGGTTGATCCTGTAACGTTCTGTTTAGGTGCCTTAATGTTATACAAGTTATAGTAATCGAAGCACCACACATCGAACATTGTGGACGAAAAACTAACACAAGAAGTAAACAGGAATGTAGAGACCTTGAAGAAAATTATATCTACCACATTACCATCTCTCAGAAACCAAGACCGAATAACAGTCGAGATAGAAACAGAAAAAATAAATGAATTATTGGTACTTATCACAAGGAACAACTTTGCGGAATTAAACAAACTAATCTTTGCAGGAGGGAGAAAATATAGGTTTCCTAAAAGAATTCGAACAGAAATTTGAAACCTATATGGGAAATTAGAACGGAAACCCGAATAATATATCTGAGACAACGAGCAAAATTTTTAAGAAAGGGGAAAAATGCGAAAATATGTTGGGACGAAGAGATCAAAGTAACACAAACAATAAACTCTAAGAAATAAATCTAAAGGTACTGGCGAAAGAAGGAATACTAAAATATACCGTCATAGAATGAATAAAATACAGAAAGAACAGGATATTCCCAAATAACGAAAGAAAATTCTGCCTGTAAGTAGTGGGGACGATGTGCGAAGACATAGCAGCAATCGGAGCAAAGAAAGCGAAACAATTTTGGAGCAAAATAAAGGAGCAGAGATATAACAAAAAAGTAAATGGATGAACAACTGGGAAAAAGATAAGCAAAGACTCTAACAAGGACCGAATGTAAAAATACACAGCGATTCATTAAAAGCAGCTCACAAAAAATACCAAATCGGAAAACTCCAGGCCATGATGCTATATAATGATTTTAGTTTTAAAAATTATTTCCATCTATAACAGGTTGGCTATCGAATTAAATAGATGCTTAAATGAAAGAGATATAATTGAATGGATGACCAAAGGGAAGAAACCCCTGATGTTGAAAGACCCCCAACAAAGGAACCGCCCTATAAATTATAAACCCATAAGGTACCAACCAATGATGTGGAAAATATTAGGAAGAATATTGACTACTTGTTTATACGCTGCGGTCAGTTTATCGAGGAATAGAAAGGATGCCAATGGGAACCAGAGGAACGAGAATGCTATCATATAGTTATTAAAACATCTTCAAGGACCGCAAAACAATACAGAAATTTAAGCTAGGGCATAAATTAACTTCAAAAAAGGCATAAAACATGGTCCAGTAAAGGTGGATAATAGATTATCTCAAACTGCACATGATATTCGACGAAGTCATAAAGTTTATCGAGAAAACAATGGAAAACTGGGGAGTAGAATTGATAGCTGGATGAAAAAGCTTAACTGAGGTGAAAATGCAGTGAGGTATCTTACAGAGAGATGTGCTATCATCATTACTTTTTGTGATACCGATAATGCCATTTAATCACATATTTGGGAAATGCACAGAAGGATACTAACTTGCTAAATCGCAAGAAAGGATCAATCACTTAATGTACATGGACATCTTCAAATTGTTTACCAAAAATGAAAAATAATTGGAAAGCTTAATGCAGTCAGTGAGAATATACACTCAGGACATTGGGATGGAATTTGACATGGAAAAATGAGCCATGCAAGTAACGAGAAGCGGGAAACGACATATGAGGGAAGAAATAGAACTAATAAACCGAAAACAAAATCAGAATGCTCGGAGAAAAAGAAACCTTCAATTACTTGGGAATATTGCAAGCGGATACCATCAAAAATGTGGAGAAGAAAGAAAAAAAATAAAGAAATATTTTAGGAGAACGAGAAAACTCTAAGAAACCAAAGTACAGACCAGAAATATCATCAAAGGAATAAACGTCTGGTTTGTCCATTTTGTAAGATACTCAGGACCGTTCTTGAAATGGTCGAGGGAAGAACAAATGAACTAGTGAACAAGAAAATCATGACGATGTATAAGGCCCAACATCGCTGAGATGATGTTGATCATCTAAACTTGGTCAGACGACCAAACCAAGTGATAATCCGCCAAAAAAAGTGTAACCTGCTTGAAAGTGGATTTTGCTGTTCCGACTGACCACAGCGTAAAAATTTAAAGAAAGCGAAAAAGAGATAAGTACTTAGACTTAGCAAGAGAACAGAAAAAAAACTATTAAACATGAAAGTGACGATGATACCATTTCTTGTTGGTGCACTCGGCACAGTTAGCAAAGGATTGATACAAGGACATGAGGACTTAGAAATAAGAGGATGAGTGGAGATCATCGAAAATGCAGTATTGTTAAAATCGGTCAGAAAACTGAGAAGGGTCCTAGAGAACTAGGTGACTTGCTGTCACTCAAACTCTGAGGAGAAGCCATCAGCTAACGCTAGTGTAAAAAAACTCTTAAAAGAGTAAAATAGTAATTTGACCATATTGATATATACCGTATGTTAAAACCAAACTAGAATCCTGAAACTTGTTAGAGAGGAGACAAACCTGAGAAATCTAAAAGTGAATTTGATAAAAACAGGACCTAGAAAAATGTTGGGGGAAAACACACATCAACTAGACCATATCAATCTTAAAATCAGCTAGAATACATTAAAGCAACCTGAGGAGACTTGTTGTCCCTCAGAATTCAATGAAAAAGAACCAGTTGAAAGAACATCCTGAATAACATAAACATATGTTTGTTGGTTATGTTTTATGGCATATCAACCATTGAAGGTTATTTAACGCCAAATCTATTTTTTAATCATCAGCTCTATTTCAAACAATTCCGTGTAGCATGAATACACAGTTTAATCGTCAAAATAGTTCAAATTCAGCTAATTCAGTTTAGTATAAATACAGATTTTGTTCACACACAATCTAATGTCAAAACAGTTCTACATTAAATAATTCCATTTAGTAGTACAGTTTCAATGTTAAAAACAGTTGCATTTCAAACAATTCAGTTTAGCTGTGTAAATGTAAATACAATTTAATTGTCAAAAACATTCTATTTAAGCTGTTTAGGTTAGTTAAACAGTTCTAATTAAAACAATTCAGTTTAGCATAAGTATGCAGTTAGTTCTATTTAACCCATAGATAGAGCCCTATCAGGTGTTACCATTTAAGGGCAGAGGGGACCTTGGAGCAACGGCAATAAAGTGGTGCTCCGCATTCCCTAAATCTCCAACATCACTAGAACCTCACCATCAGATTTTTTAGTATCATATCCAGGACAGTTGGGGTGGTGGTCTTACCCCTCTGCAGAGGTGCAGTCGGTGTATTCTACAACCCCAGCCGACTGGGCAACCATAAATACATGCTGGTGTAAAATGCCCATAAGGAGCAAATGACCATAAATAGCCGGTATAATTTTGAGTGTTCCGTGTTCATGAGAGAAGTCAATGTTCCAGAATTGAAAAAGAAATGACAACATGATGGGAACCTGCAATCGAGTGCATGGATATTTTTCATTACCTCACCACAGATATTTCTTTTCAGACTCTCATAATTCAACAGAATTTAATCCTTATCATTTTACTTTTATCCACTTGTAAATATCGGTTAGATATTCGTAAGTGCCGCCTCATTCAGTCTAAGAAAATTTCATTCTGGTTCACAGTTTATCAATTTGTGCTGATTCTAAAAGGAAAGGAAGCCTAATAACATTTTCTGATTTAGATCTTTGAGAAGTTTCTTATTGCTTTCGGCTGAGACATGGAAATTTAAATTTACCTGTTTAACTTGGATCACGTTACATAATCTAAATTTGCCATTTATGTAATGGGATTGTTAGGGTACTCCGTTATCTGTGGACTTGAAGCTTGGTGAAGCACCAAACAAACGGAAAGTTGCATTCCTCATCACGTGAGTTATTAAATTTCCTAGTATTATAAAATTTCTTTCTGCGGACAAAGAATAAATTTGTACGGATAAGTGCCCTTATAAATCGCGCGTGCGCTAGCACACATATACACACTCGCGCATGTGCGTGTGTGAGAATATAATGTCTTATCACCGAGGCTTAAATTACAGTAGAACTTCGACTTACGAAAACCGTATTATACGAAAAATTTAAAACAGGAAACGGGCTTCAAAGAAATTTAAAGAAAAAATATTCAAGATATGAAAACGAATATGAAGGGTGCCCGACTCAAGTAGTTTTAGTGTCATTATTCATAACAACATTCATTATTATTTTTCACTGATTTTATTATTATTTTTCATTGATTTTATTATTTCCTCGTTGTTTTTTAACCTGTAAATGACTACATTGTAATTAACGAACATATTCTTTCGGGTGGGTTTAATATTTACACTTTTATCGACCGCTTTAGGGGCTGGAGCGAATTACGCCATTTATCGGGTAAATCTTGTCCCATAATATGATAATTCCAAGATATAACTCCCAAACTATTAATCTCATCTCTTGCACTTAGACTGTAAGGATGCTGTATCCTCAACAGAGAGATAAGATCCCTCTCCTCAAAATGGTATGTGGTAGTGAGATTTTTGTTCAGGAAATTTTTGGAGTGTAGAGTAATACATCATTGCCCTTACACCTAGGTCCTCTCTGTCTCTGTGATGTAACTGTTTAGATCCCATCAATGGTTCAAATATTTGATTATTGAATTTTGAATATTGGTTCATTTAATTGATTTATGTTTTCTATTTTTCTTTTCTTTTTGCAATGTGTATTTTATGAGTATTTGGAAAAGAAGAGAATAAGTTAATAAATACAAGATTTACGTTGATGTTTTATGATTCATGGATATATATATATATATATATATATATATATATATATATATATATATATATACCAACCAATCCGCTGAGCAGGTATCGAGAGAAGGTTAATTTTTGATTTGTTTGGGGTTTATGGCATATCAACCTTTGCTGGTTATTTAACGCCAAATCCATTTTTATGAAAATAGTTTTATTTCAAACAATTCAGTTTAGTCAAGCAGTTCAAATTCAGCTAATTCAGTTTATTATAAGTATGCTGTTAGTTATATTTAACCCATTGATTGGGCCCTATCAGGTGCTACCATTCCGGGCCAGAGTGGCATTGGGAGCAATGGCAATGAAGGGTTGCTCTGCATTCCCCAAAACTCCAGAATCACTGGAACATCACAATCAGATTTTTTAGTGTCCTTACCAGGATACTCATTGGGAGGATCTTACCTCTCTGCAGATGTGCAGTCGGTGTATTCTACACCCACCCAGCTGACTGCGCAAGTTAATTTTTGAGCGAAGTTCAACAGGTTTGAATTCAGAGTTTTTCTTTTCCTGGATTGTCTGCTAAAATCAAAGATAAATTGCCTTACTATTTATCCGTAGATTGAGATAGAATAATTGGATTCATACATTTTTCAAGGGAATCAACGCTATCTGAAATGCAAACGGCCTTATCTAGGATTTAAAATCTAGTCACCGTGTTTATTTCATACGACGAAAACCATTGTAATACCGCCAACCGTTTTATGACTCATGTCACAAAATGCTTTTGCATCATCTTGGCAATAGATTGCTGTTTCATTTACTTTTTTTTAAAATTTGCATTTTTTTGTAACAAAATCTTCTTGATTTTTTACGGTGGTGAAACTAATCATTAAACGTCCTTTTTTATTTTCAGATCTCTGAGATTTCCTTTTCTTTCAATTT
This sequence comes from Sepioteuthis lessoniana, assembly GCA_963585895.1. Lineage (NCBI taxonomy): Eukaryota > Metazoa > Mollusca > Cephalopoda > Myopsida > Loliginidae > Sepioteuthis > Sepioteuthis lessoniana. The sequence goes on along the minus strand of OY757909.1, from coordinate 61,988,394 downwards.
CTAAAAGTTTCCATCATTTTCTATTTTAAATTACAGTAAAGGTTGTGATATAAAGTATCAGTTTAAAACTGATAAATGTTTATTTTGGATACTTTTTACAATATTTGTGCTGAGAATAGTTATATTACTTTATAGTTTCTTCAGTACGGTGATGTTATTTCTCGTGATGTTGATTATAGTGATAGTGTTTATGAAGTTTATTGGTCATAATGATGTTGATCATGGATTTATTGATTATAGTGTTTGCTGGTTATGGTGTTTGAGGTTCTAGCAAATGTTGGTTATGGTGTTTATCGGTTATGAAGTTTTTTCGTTTCTGATGATTAAGGTTATGGCGATGTTGGTTCAGATATTTTTATTATATCGTGTTTGTTGGGTATGGTGAACTTTTTAATGGTGTTTGTTGGTTATGCGGTTTCTTAGATATAGGCTTTCTTGCGTACGGTAATAATTGTCATGATAATATTATTAATGCTGTTTGTTAATTATGAGCTGCATTCATTATGTTGTTTCTTGATTATGTTCTTTGTTGGTTATGATGTTATTAGGTATAGTAATTGTTGTTATGCAGATAATAAATAAGGCGAATAATGGTTACGGTGCTTTTTGGTTATGTGGTTGTTAGATATGGTAATTGTTGATATGTTGATAATAAATAAGGCGAATGCTAGTTACGGTGCGTTTTGGTTATAATGATTGTTAGATATGGTAAGTGTTGATATGTTGATAATAAATAAAGCAAACGCTGGTTACGAGGCTTTTTGGTTATGGTGATTGTTAGACGTTGTAAGTGTTCATATACTGATAATAAATAAGGCAAATGCTGGTTACGGTGCATTTTGGTTATGGTGATTGTTAGACGTGGTAAGTGTTGATATACTGATAATAAATAAGGCAAATGCTGGTTACGCTGCGTTTTGGTTATGGTGATTGTTAGACGTGGTAAGTGTTGATATAATGATAATAAATAAGGCGAATAATCGTTACGGTGCATTTTGGTTATGGTGATTGTTAGACGTGGTAAGTGTTGATATACTGATAATAAATAAGGCGAATAATGGTTACGGTGCATTTTGGTTATGGTCATTGTTAGACGTGGTAAGTGTTGATATACTGATAATAAATAAGGCGAATGCTGGTTACCCTGCGTTTTGGTTATGGTGATTGTTAGACGTGGTAAGTGTTGATCTACTGATAATAAATAAGACGAATGCTGGTTACGCTGCATTTTGGTTATGGTGATTGTTTGATATGGTAATTATTGATATACTGTTTATACACATATATTGAATATAAAGGATTTCTAAATACGTTTTGTTGATAAAATTTTCGAATGAGCATGAGCCCATTTTTTGTATACAGTTTAAAGGCATCATATATTTCGATCTAACACGAATAATTTTATTTACGAAAGACAATGAAGTCGTTAGAAGTATTCCTATTTATCACTAATAATTCTGTTCAACATTTATCATTTTTACAACTCAGTTAAATGATTTAGAATATTGCAATATATCGCAATTCAATGAAACGTCAATCATTTGCTTATACACTGTTAAATGTTCAAACAGCTCTGTTTCTAAAAAATCCATTTAACGTTAGTCATATGTTTGCTCATAGTTTAAATAGTCAAAACAGACCTCTTGGACACATAGATAAGACTATCAGGTGCTACTACCCCGGGCCAGAGTGGACCAGGAAGTAACCGCAATGAATTCTACAATCTCCAAATCTCCAATATTAGAGCCTCCCCATTAGATTACTTACTATGACATCCGTTAGGAGGTGTCTTACCTCTTGGAAGAGATACACTACGTATATTCTACAGCCTCATGTTTGTGGATGGTGGTGAAATTGTTTATGGTGTTTGTTGGCCATGGTTTTAAGGGTTTTTGGTGTTTGCTGGTCGTAATGATATCGGTTATTGTGATATTGTTTTTAGTATTTGGACGTCTCGCTGTGTATTGGATACGGTGTTGTTGTCCGGGGTGGTTTTGCTTATCATGTTTTTTGTTTATGTTGTTCGTTCGCTGTTGTCATGCAGGTTTTTCAGTTTGTTGGTTTTACTGTTTGGACGTTATTGTGATGTTAGTTATGTTGTTTGTTCCCTGTGGTTATGATCATTATGGTGTTTATTGTTTATGGGGGATGTTGACTACGGTGATGTTATTTCAATGATGTTGCTCATGATGATGCTTGGTCATAATAATCCGTCACTCAATTGTGACGCTGATTATGGTTATGATGATGTTGGTTATGGAGATATTGGTTTTGAAGTTTCTGGCGATATTGTTTGTTTTAAAATTGATTATAGTGTTTCTTGCTCAGTGGGATGTTGGTTATGGAATTTTTTGGCTATGATTATATTGGTTATGGCATCTGTAGGTTGTAGTGTTGGTTCATTATGTTGATGCTGACTATGGTGTTTGTTGGTTATAGTAATATTGATTATAATGTTTATTCATTATGCTAATGAGGGTTTAGTGTTTGTTGGTTATAGTAATACTGGTTATGGTGTTTGTACATTATATTTTTTATTAGTTATGGGGACATTGTTTATGGTGTTTTTGATTATGCTGTTTATTAGTTTTTATATTGTTAGTTGTGGTGTTTGTTGGTTATTATGGTATTACTTATGGTGTAGTTGATAATAGTGTCGTTTTCTATTGTTTTTTACCATATTGTTATATTGTTTCTTGATTTTGGTCTTTGGTGGTCATTGTTACGTGTGTTATGATGATGGTGTTTATGTTGATGTTTGATATTTCACGGTTATTGTGATGTTGGTTATGGTATTCGAACTTATGATTTGTTATTATGATCTATTTGTTTTGGTGTTTGTTGCATACAATCGTGTTGGTTCTGGTGTTTTAAGTTATCATCATCATCATCATATCGTGCTGGTAGCACGGATATCCCTGAGCCTCTCTCGCCACTCCTCCCTATCGTTCATAACCCTAGGTAGGTCTTCAGGACAACATCCTGTATCCTCACATAGCTGCTGAATGTACGTTCGAGCTAGTCGTCCTACTTTTGCGCGGCCATGAGTGGGGATCCATAAGAGTACATCTCTTATGAGTTCATCTCTGCTTCTTCAGCAGTGTCCTGCATGTCTGGTTCGTCTAACTTGAATAGTTTTCGTGATAGGGGGCAGGTTGCCGTACAGTTGGTATCTTGTGGGGTGTTGCTGCCAGGACTTGTTCAGGATTGCACGCAGCATTCTTGTGTAATTGCCATCTAGTTTCTTCTCCAGCCGTTTTGTTAGCGTCCATGTAGTGCATCCATATAGCAGTATCGATGTGACCGCTGCCTGGAAGAAACTGCGTTTCATTTTATAGATTAGGTCTGATTTCCATATAATCGATAGCTTATTGATAGCTGTCCATGCTTTCGTTAGCCTCGTTTCGATGTCCTTTTCGGTTGATTCGACTCTGCTTCCTAGGTACGTGAATTTGTCTACTAGTTTAAGTGGGGTTCCTTCTAGAGTGGAGATGTCCCCCGTTTGGTTATTGCACATATATTCCGTTTTGTGTGCATTAACATAGAGGCCTATGCTTGCTGCTGCTCGTTCCAAACTATGCAGAAGAGTTTCGGCTTGGTCTTTGCCAGTATCGCTATGTCATCGGCGTAGTCGGCGTCGGTAATTGTTGTTGCGGGGTATCTTCTGCTTCTTTTCTTCGTCAGTTCGAAGCCATTCTCTTTGATTTTGTCAATCGATTTTCTAAGTACGCAGTCTAGACAAATGAGAAAGAGGTACGGGGCCAGCGTGTCCCCTTGTAGTACTCCTGCTACAATGTCAAAGTATTCTGTGTCTCCATCCGGTGATCGTACTTTTACTTTAGTGTTTCTATAGAGAATCGTTATTGCCGCTACGGTTTCTTTAGGTATGCCGTACGCTAGTAGGATTTGTTCCATCTTTCCTCTGTGAATGGAGTCGAAAGCCTTGGTAAAGTCGACAAATATTAATGTCGCTTGTAGGTTCTTTGCCCGTACACCTTCAAGGATTCTGCGGATGGTTAATATTTGTGAGGTCGTGGATCTATTTCTTCGGAAGCCATTTTGGTTTTTTCTAAGTATGTTGTCGATTTTGGGTTCTATTCGGTTTCGTAGTAGGGCATTGTAGATTTTGGCAGCTATGGATGTAAGTGTTATGCCTCGGTAGTTTTTGGCTAAGTCGAGGTCCCCCTTTTTAGGGAAGGGGAGTATGCATCCCTTCATCCATCTATCTATCGGATTTTGATTGTATACTGCGTTGCAGTGTCGGAGCAGTATGTCGTCGAATTGTCTGGTCTTCCATACTTCCGGGGGAATTTCGTCCAGCCCTGCAGCTTTCCTATTTTTAATTTTTCTGAGAACCGAGTCGAGTTCTCCTTGTGTGAACGATCCTAGTTTAATGTCTAATTGTTTGCTAATTATTCTGGTGATTGGTTCATGTGTTATTTTTGGTGGGTTTCTAAGTAAGTTTTCGAAGTGCTGTTTCCACAGTTTTATTCTTTCTTGTTGGTTTGCTGCTTTAAGTTTTGCTTTGGCTGTGTTCTTTCTTCTGCTCACTTCGTTTATTGTTTGCCAGGCTATTCTAGATTGTCTATCTTCCACCGAGTCTCTAATCTTATCTATCTGATTTTAAATGTATTCTGTCTGTTCCTTTATATATATGCCTGCTAATTGATATTTTGCCGTTTTTATTTTTAAGGCATTTGTGTTTGTTGGGTTTTTTCGATAGTTTTTGGAGGCTGTTTTCACAAGTGCACGTTTTTCTCTCACCGCTAAAGTTTCCCATGGGACTCTATATTTAGTTTTAATTTTGTTGGAATGTATTTTGCTGCTGCCTCGAGGTGTGCATTGACGAAATTTTCATATTCGTCGTTTGGTGTACTTTTTTCCGTCTTTTCTTGTAGTGTTTCGAATCTGTTTCTTTATTCTAATACGTATTTATCTCTTATATCTTTGTTGTTTAATAGGGCCCAGTCATAGTGTTTGGTGGTCGCTGTTCGTTTGGCGTTTTTTCGTAGGCTTAACCGTATTTTCGCCGTGACTATTCGGTGATCGGTGGACACACCCTCAAAAGAGGAGCATTCCTCGCAATTCAATGCACTGTTCTTCCATTTCTTGTTTATAAGGACGTAGTCTATCTGAGCTTTAGTATTGTTTGCGTACGTGTATGTCCATAGTTTGCCCTCTCTTTTTTGGTAGTTTGTATTGACGCATGCTAATCTATTTTCTATCATGAAATCTATTAGATGTTGCCCATTCCTATTTGACGTGTTGTGGAGGCTGTATTTGTTGTTTCCGTTTTTCCCGATTTGGTCATTCATGTCTCCGCCAATGACTAACATGTTGTGTTTCGGGATGCTACGCACTAATGAGGATAACTCATCGTAGAAGGTGACTAGTTCATTTTCTTCACTAACATTGGTGAGGCTGTAGCATGAGATGATTGCTGCTCTGGGGTTTCCGTTAAATGTAGCTGCCATCATTCTAGGTTGTATTTTCTCAACGCTACTAAGCGTTTTTAGTGCTCTAGGTCCTATAAGTAATCCTACCCCTCCTACTGCGGTGTTGACAGAGTTTTTCCATGCGGATACAGTGGCGAGCGACCAGCCATTGCCAGTTTCGTGATATTTGATATCTTCTGTGTGCGTGTATCTGTGTTCTTGTATGCATATTATGTCTATCTTATGTTCTTCGGCCGATGCGATTAGCTCTGGGAGTTGTCCTATTCTAGTTAAGGTTCTTACGTTAAATGTGGCTATTTGTAGTGTTTGCTTGCATTTTAGTAGTTTTGATTGTTTGAGCTCTGTAGCTGATTTTTCGAACACCGAGGCCATGGCTCCAACCTCAGCAGGACGCGCCCCTTTTTTACCCGCGCGAAGAGCGATGCGGTTTGTGTAAGTGTGGGTCATGGTTATCTTTCGATGGCTGTTTTATTCTCTTCTATAGAAGCCACTCTTATAGAGGAGCAGCAGTAGTTCCCCGATCGAACTAGCGATCCTGAGCGTAAAGTCGTCAAACTCACGTCCAGGACCCGTTTGGGTATTGAGTTTGGTCGTACATGGGTTTATTCAAATACCTTTACGTACATCATGCAGCTTCCCATGTATACGCCAAAAAAAAAAAAAAGTGGGGGGAGGGTAATTTTGGTTTAAGTTTTAAGTTGTAACTTAGTTAAAGTCCAACATTAAGATACTTTCGTATGATTTTCACTGGTACTGACTTGTGCTTTTTTTTTTGCCGTATTGGGACTTTTCCTAGGTTTTTCATTTTTTTAATTTTTTTACTACAGTTGGGAACCTAGCAGGCTTCAGGAATTATAGAGCTTAACAAATTTTTTTTTCTTCTTCTTGCTGGGGGGATGGGCTGTGGTAGCATTAGGTGTTTTAGGCTTTTTCTTTTCCTTCTAAACTACTGTTAGGGCTTTCTTTACGAATTTTTAAATTATTCGATAGAAGATATTCAAAAACATTCTGCCTTGTTCGCTGACATGTGGAAAGGCTAACATCAATTTGGCTTTATAGTAGAGTAAGCGTGTCTTTACATTTAAAACGCATAGTTTAAACATTATTTCACAAACAAAATACAGCATAACATTTTGTAAAATTCAGCATTTTAAATTGATAGGACTTAAAGACATACTGACCAATATTGATATATTTCTTCCACTTGGCTCCTGAGTTCAAATGCCTCTTCCTCGTTTTGACTTTTATTTACTACTGAAATTTTAGGTAGCTTTGGAGGCAGTCTACTGGGGGGGATTTATTTCGTTTTTTTTTGTTTTTTTTTCTTTTCTTTTTTTCTTTTTCTCTTTCTCTTGGGGGGGGGGCTGTGGTAGCATTAGGTGTTTTAGGCTTTTTCTTTTTCTTCTAAACTACTGTTAGGGCTTTCTTTACGAATTTTTAAATTATTCTATGATGATGTTTAAACAGTGTTAGTGCTAAAAGGTGTTTGTTGATGATAAAGTTTTTTGGTTATAGTTAAACCCATTATGGTGTTAGTCTGGTAGGTGATATAGTTATGGTGGTTATTTATTTTAGTATTTTTGGTTTTTATGTTGGTCATGGTATTTGCTATAGTAATGTTGGTTATGGTGTTGTGTGTGTTCATGTAACTTATGGTATTTGTAGATAGTAATGTTGGTTATGCTGATAGTGCACCCTGAATAAAACGAATGACCAGGAAATCTATTCAGTATTATTTCTTCTATTTCACTGGCTATACTCGTCTCATTTTTGCTCTGCCTTTCAATATAGGTATCGCTTGTACTTTCATTCACAATCTTATAGTGTATATTTATGATGCAAGGCTGTAGTGGTTAACCTACTGGACTACAACATTGTAGTCAGCAAGTTCGAACATCAGTCACTCTATTACGATCACTTTCGGAATAATACCCTTGGCATGGACCCCTTATTCTCCTCAGTTATTGCTTAAAGAGTATAACTACTCTTCAACGATGATGGCATTGGTATTGAATAACACACGAGGTATGTATTTTTTTTCCTAAGATTATATCAGTGTTAGAGTATTTTTTTATGTAATCGGCATATCAGTGTATAATGTATATAAACGTTTATGCATATAAGTATACAGCACACACACACACACACACACACACACACACACACACACACACACAGAGTTATATATATATATATATATATATATATATATATATATATATATATACTTCTTCGTCAATATTTTTCATAAAAAGCTGAAAATAATTACCTGAAATGTAAACACACAAACACAAGTACGTCGACGCATTTTATGAGTATATCTACTTGCGTGTATTCACCCACATCAATAACCACATTTTAGGCCTATTTTATGTACGCCTGCTTACTTGTAAGATCCTGGCAATTGCAGAACCTTTTTTATCCTATTCAATCAATTTATTTTCAGCCACATTTATTTTTTATTGCCTTTCTTTTCTTTTTGTTCGTTCTTTATCGTTTATTTAATCATGTCGTGTACTTGTCCTTTCCATTCACTACCTCCCGTTCCAGGTCCTTGCCGTTTATTCCCTTTAATATTGTCTTTTCTTTCTTTTCAAGTATTTTTGTAGATGATTAAACTCTTCAATAATTAAACCAAACGTAACACTACCAAAATTAATCATACACTACCTACTTTTTGTCTACTCTCTTTTTCTTTTTCTTTCATCTTTTATTTAAAAATTTACTAGTTTCTTTTTTCTTTTTTTGCGACCACCCTCGACAAAATCAGTTCCTCAGTGTCCCCTCTCACTGATGAGTTGCTTCTAAATGTCGACTGAGGTCCCTAACTTCGGTTGTAAATGTCTGTGACACTGTTGCCCTCTGCATCGATCAATCACCACAGACGCCGGACCGTTGGTGCCAACCAAAATGGAAGGTGTTGGCCTGTTCTTTCCTTGTGAAAATTAACCCTCAACCTTACTGTTCTATTCGAGACATTGATAGACGCGTTTTTCATTAGAAGAATGATTTAGGATTATAAACGGCATCTGAGCGTACCAGCGAGTGGATACTACGTCTTTTCAGTTGGTTGGGATGCTGACGTGTTTCAAGCATGGATTTCTTCCTGATCTTTTTCAAAAGAAGAATGGTATTTTCATTATATGATTCTACACAGAAATTTCAAAATTAAACATTTTGTTAACATTACTTTTGTGAAAGTAAAAGGCAGTTTGCGTAATGGTAACGCTAGGCCTACAACAAACACAAATGAATTAAAAGACACACCTTTGAAATCTCAAATTCACACACACACACACACATATTTATATATATATATATATATATGTATGTATGGCTACTCCGAATAAAAGAAAAAAAATCATAAATTAATTGAAACCTATATATATGTGTGTGTGTGTATGTGTATGTGTGTGAAGTTGAGACTTCAAAAGTGTGTGTATATATATATATATATATATATGGCTACTCCAAATAAAAGAAAAAATCATAAATTATTTGAAACCTATATTAACTTCACATTCCCAAAAAAAGAACACAAATTTCCACTTACTCTCACATATGCAACATTCAACGTCGGAAAGAAAAGAGTGAAAAGGAAATAACAACACCAATGAAAATATTTGTGTACAGGTGTGTAAACATAGATATAGGAACATGGATCCGAATTGACACAGACTCATTCACAGATAGCTAATTCTAATTAAAAAAAAAAACAAAAAAAAAATACAGAAGCCTATGGTTTTCAGAGACAATACACTTCAACGAGACATTCACAGAGACATAATCCGGATTAAAAAAGAATCATAACCCTATTATAACTTACGATGCCATAAAAAAGACTGACGTAACCATTATTAATCTCCTGAAGAGGACAAATATGTCAGAAATACATATATGATATAATTATATGAAATAAAACCCAAAGTACCAAATTCAAATACATTTGCTAATCTACTCTTTTTAATCACACACACACACACACACACATATATATATATGTTTACTAAAAGACAGCTGTCTATAAGAACGGCCGAAGTCCGGCTTTTTATTTATTTTTTCTTTGCTTTGGTAGAGGCACGAGCGTAGCACATCGCAATCTTGGAGGCGGCTTGGCTCTTTCAGAGTCAAGCCGGGGTTACTGTCGGAGCTGATATGATGCAGAAATAACCCGAAATCGGCAATGAAGACAGCGCATCACTGAAGACCTCCCTGATGCATCTAAGATGTATGATTGGAAATATATATATATATATATATATATATATATATAAGCTCCAACCTACAATCTTCCTAGAGCTCAGCAGCAAGTGGTGTTTAGTGTAATATTGGGGACGCCTCTTTTGAGATAGGCGCTACTCCTCTCCAGGAAATAGAGTCAGTCTATTCTTAGCCTCTCCAACAATGGTTGAATCAGCTTGTATGCCTTGCTGCAAAAGTTGGCAATCTGCGACATAACCAACACCTTTAAAGACCTTTCCCTGAAGCCAGTGTGGCAGGTCCTCTTTTTATTGCATAGACCTCACCAGCCACCGGTGATACTAGCCGAGGAGCTGTACATTAATTTTTTTTTTCCTGAGGCCATGATGCAAGAGATCGTTCCTGCAAATGAACTTGTGCAAACGTGATCCCAGTAAATTATAACTTGCTTTTCCGAAGTAGTTCTCTGAAATAAAAAATTATTTCTGCGTAAAATTATTTCGGAAATTCACAGCTGCTTAATGGATATTCTAAAAGTTATTGTTTGAATATTGTCTGAGATAAACTGTGTTTGTTGAAATAAAGTTTTCTCGTTTTACTAAATAAATATACAAAATAAATAGACAAGAAAGAAAGAAAGAAAGAAAGAAAGAAAGAATAGAAAGAAACGAGACGAAAGAAAGAAACGAGACGAAAGAAAAAATCATGACAAAGAATAAAATGTAAAATCAAGAGCATAAAAGAAAGAAAGAAAGAAAGAAGAGACTGTAAATAAAAGAATCGACAAAATTAATAAATGTTCGAGACAAAAAAAAATAATAAAAAATGAAACGGTAAAAAAGAGAGTATTGAGAAAGAAAGAAAGAAAGAAAGAAAGAGAAAACCAATCCAAAAAAGAAAAACTCAGACAAAGAATAAACTATTAAGAAATGGGCATGGAAAATAAATAAAGAAAAAAGAATAAAAGAATGAATGAAACGAAACAAAAGAAAAATATTAAGCAAAAGTAAGAAAGTAACGTACGATATAAACGAAAGTAAAAACACCAACAAAAAAGAATCAGTACTAAAAAGTGTAATGAAGAAAAAGAAAGAGAAAAATAGGGAAAAACGATTAAAAAAAGAGAATTCTGTAGCAAAAAATGGTAAGGAAAAGAACATTGAAAAGAAAGAAAGAAAGAAAGAAAGAAAGAAAGAAAGAAAGGAAAAGAAAAAAAAAAGAAAGAAACGAGACGAAATGAGACGAAAGAAAAAAGTCAGGGGGAAAAAACCGTGAAGAAATGAGCATTGAGAAAAAAAATAAGAAAGAAAGAAAGAAATCCGTGAAAAGAAAGAAAGAAAGGAAAAAGAAAGAATGAAAGAAAGAAGACGCTGTTTGATTTAAAGAAATTAAAAGAAGATAAAGAAAGATAGAAAGAAAGAAATTAGAATAAAATTAGACAAAAAAACAAAGAAAAAATATCGCAAAAAGAATCGGTAAAAAATTCATTGAAGATAAAGAAAGAGAGGAAGAAAGAAGGAATTTCTAATTTGATGACGTGTCGATGTTAAACAATAGCGATATTTCTGTGTCACGTTTTATGATATAATCATTCTAGTTTGAGCATAATTCCGCAGTTTACCTATTCGTATTGGTGCGTACGTATGTATTTATTTATATAAACTTTTGTAACCTATTGTATAAACAAAATATAAACCAATATAATGCATTTTCCTGGTAAATATGATTCAATGCTTGCTGTTCCTGCATGCAAGAAAATTAATTGATACAAGTTTTGTTTTTCTATCGGTTCAACTGTTGTTCAAATACTTTTTAAACATATTTCATCACTACAACTATAATTAAAACTCAATGCACAGTTATTTCATTCCTGTTATCTAGGTATACCGAAGTTGAGCTGATATTTTAAAGTGAACATTTTACCACGACTTTTCCCCTAAAATGTTAGTTATATTTTTAGGTATTATAAAAATAAAAATGGGGAAACAAATTTGACGCTTTTTAACAATTACGAACATATTTATTTGGAACAGAATCTAATTATCTTTGAAGTTGACATATATTTCATCCGTTGTAATTCACATAGGAGCAGCTTTCACGACAGTCAAAAACGCATTTATGAACACATCCGGTATTTCAAATTAGGTGATTTTGATAATGCCTAACTCAAACATATTTAAGAAAGCGAACATAGTTTTAATTTTAAAGATTTCAGTGTTAAGTCAAATATATATTATGAAAACACGATGGTTGTTGAATCAAGCGATCATTCTAATTATAATACAAATATCATTTTTCAAATTATCTACCATTGTAAAATTTGCTCTGAGTAGTTACAATATTCCTGAGTTGAATTACTTGATTTATCAATTATAACTGAATTTATTAACATTGAATATTTTTCTCATGATTTCTTAACGAGAAAGATGTTCTTCAAAACATTTTGTACACAAAAAATAACGTAAGTCTAATTTGAAATGGAACGTTCTCAACGTTAAAGAGTATAAGGAATTATTTCATTCATTTGTTTAATTTTTTTCATTTAAAAATTATTATTAAACACTAACGAAATTCCCCTGAAGATGTTAGTAAGGACCGAAAAATGGGCAAATCTTATATAAATAATACATCATCTATCTTTTTATTATTCTATATTCACACACACACACACACACACATATATATTGCTCACTCTCACTCTCTCTCTCACTCTCTCTCTCTCTTTCTCTCTCTCTCTCTCACACACACACACACACACAAACATAGACGTCTACGTGTATTCTATCAAATATTGAACATTGCCGTAGAAAATTAGTCGTCCATTCCTTCTGGTATGTATATTTTTATTCTCACTTTGGCTGTGCGAATTTAAGGGGGTATTTTTACCTGGAATCCAGAATTTCCAGACAGATCTTATAGGTGCGTAATGTAGATATCCATATATTAACTGCTGCCATGTCCAACAGACATATGTACAGCCTTGCAACGGGCCTGGGTAGATCTAACCTTGCGATGTGTCCAACAGCTTATAGTCAACAGGCCACCGTTATTCAAGCGAAAGGAAGAGCAGTAAGACATTATATATCTGTCTCTATTTTTTTCTGTTTTTTTTTTTTCCACGGAGTTTTAATAGGTGCCATGACCATTGAAGTTTAATAGAATTATGAATATTAATGTATTTATTTTTCTTTACTGTTTTACTTTTTTACCTCATTTCTCACTTTACGTGCTTAGAACATCGATCGATAAAACAAAGAAAACGGTTTCGAGCTGACAAACAAAAGAAGCCGAAGGTACCCCGCAAAAAAAATTACCGACGCCGACTAGGCCGTTGACATAGCGATTCTGGCAAATGCAGCCATTGGCTTCCATGTCAATGCTCTCAAAACGGAATATATGTGTTTTAATCAAACGCTGCAACATATCTACACTACTCTGAAACTAGTAGACAAGTTCACCTACATAGGAAGCAGTGTCTCATCGACCGAGACAGACATCTACACGCGACTAGCAAAAGCATGGACAGCTATCGGTAGAATATCGGTCATATGGAAATCAGACCTGACCGATAAAATGAAACACAGTTTCTTCCAAGTAGCGATCGTGTCGATACTGCTATATGGATGCACTACATGGACGCTAACTAAACGGCTAGAGAAAAAGCTTGGCGGCAACTACACAAGAATGCTGCCAGAAATATTGAACATGTCCTGGAGGCAACACCCCACAATGCAGCAGCTGCAAGCCACCAACCACCCATCACGAAAACTATCAAAATTAGACGAACCAGACATGCAGGACACTGCTGGAAACGTAGGGACGTGCTCATAAGTGATGTACTTCTATGGACCCCTTCACATAGCCGAGCAAAAGTAGGGTGACTAGCAAGAACCAACAAACAGTAACTCTGTGGGGATACGGTGTGTAGCCCTGAGGACCTGCCATAAGCGATGAACGATAGGGAAAGTTCGCGAGAAAGGGTCAGGCATATCCGTACTGATGGCACGACAAGATGATTATTAGCGAAAGGCGCCAAATCATCAACGTAGTCGGCGTCTGTCATAGTTTCTGCGGATATTGTCAGTATCATATCTTTTTTACTGTCACTGTGTCAGTACTACTATAAAGATGCACCACCAGAATGCTGTCAAAACGCATGGAGAAAAAAGATAGATGCTCTTTTGAAGTAATTCTGGAAACAACATCCCGCAAAACAGCAGCTGTACGACAATTTTCCCCCATCTCATAAACCACACAAGTAAGACCAACAAGGCATGCAAGGCACTGCTAGAAAAGATAAACTCATTAGCGACATTCTCTTATAGACACCCTCAAATGGACGCGCCAGTTTTAGTTGATCAGCAAGGACTTTGTGGACACTGGATGCAGTGTTGAGGATCTCGCATAAGTGATAGCTGATAGGAATAGATGGTGCAAGATGTTTTGGGAACTTAGTGCTATCAACATGATTTAAGGGTGATTAGGGCCATTGTAGAGTGTTCACCAATAGTCTGGGAGACCGGGGTTCAATCCTAGGTCGTCATACTGAAGACCCAAAAATGGTACTTGATGCCACCTTGCTTAACACTCAGCATTATAAGGTAAGAATCAAGGGTAAACTAGAACAATCCAGGGAAGGAGTAACGCCCTCCCCAATACCTTGGTGTAGTTGCTATTGAAAAGGGAGCCATCGAGTCACCCTTGAATAAGATTGCCAACTTGATACATATTTGTGTGTGTGTGTGTATGTGTATCTGTGTGTGAGTGTTTGTATTTGCCTTTCTTGCTCACTCGTTATTATGATGATATCTATCCTCACAGACAGTTATGTTATCAATTTTTCTTCTTTCTTTATCTGCTTATTTTTATCTGCAGTTTCGTTTTATTTCCTTGTTGACTTATCAACCTTCATGGCTACCTAATTTCAATGCCATCCTTGTAAAAGAACAGTTGTTGAACGAATTAACCCACAGATGCGAAAAGCTCTCCCAAAGGTATAATACTATTAGGAAAAGTTATCAGCAAATTGTAAAAATTATAGTGCTACTGGAGTTCAAACTCACTTACAAGGAGGTACTATGCCACTGTGGTTTGGTGTAAAATAATGAGAAACTAATATCGTCCTTAAACATACCTTGCATTCACATATTGTTTGCTTCTTGCCCAGTCAGCTGGGGCTGTAGAATACATTGAATGCTTCTCTACAGAGGGGTTAGAGCGTCCCCAATGAGTGTCCAGAAAATGACTCAAAAAACAAGATGCTGAGGTTCCAGTAATGCTGGAACTTTGGGTAATGTGCAGCACGTTTCATTGCCATCGCTCCCACATCCATTCTGACCCAGAGTGGTAGCACTTGATAGAGTCCTATCTATGGGTCAAATAGAACTAAACTGCGCACATATGTTTTGTTTTTTTAAATAGAACTGTTTTTACATTTAACTATGTGTAAAAAACTATACTTATGCTAAACTGAGTGGTTTGTAATGAAACTGTTTATGTATAAAAATGGATTTAACTTTAAATGACCTACAGTTGTTGATGTGTCATAAAACCAAACCAAACCCAAACCCATTGTTTGTGTTTGGCTTAGATGAGGCAGTTTGTTATTGCACACAGTCGATTTAGGTTTATGTTTAAGACCTAAGAAAATACAAATAAAATGGTGTTTTTTCTATGATAGGTTTAGCACTTATTGATCAAAATCAACTCAATATTCTGTAATTCCTCTCAAGTTTTGCAGTAAGTGATTTCGAACTCTTGGTGCTATTTAGTTGATTTTAAAAATAATATAATCGGGAAAGGTATGAACTCCCTTATCCCTCAAACTATCAGTTGAATAGTGCCACTACTATCCTTAGAAAAGGATGGCTTTCGCATTAAATAACCTACGAATGTTGATATGCCAATAAACGAAAAAAGAAAGGAAACCAATCATATCTAAACCATGCATAATTTTCATGCAGAACGAAATGACTAACATCGTGTTTATCTACGATATTTCATGGTTACGAATCTAAATGTGAAGTATTTCCGAAATACCTGCATTAGGTTTCGTTTTTTATCGATGTTTAATGCTAAAGCCATCCTAGTCGAAGAACAGTAGTTGTGATATTTAATCACTGGAGGGTTTAAGGGAAATAAAAACTTTCGTAAGGGCGTAATAGCAAAACCGGAGTTCAAAATTCCTTACTAGCATTACGCAATTCAGCCCGTTAGCTATTTCACCACTAAGACTTCATTCACCCAGGTGAATTTGGCGTAAAATAAGGAGAAACTATTCTTCAAATTCCCCGGGAATAGAAAATGCAGATACACAAAGGAAACGTAGTATAAAATTCGACTATTGTCTCAAATGGCACGGTACAATGAATTTTAAGATAATGGTACATGGTATAGAGAGAGTTCAAATTGGTCGGTGTAATCCTTCTTCCTATATCGTCATGTGTTATTGAGCTCTACCAGTAAATATCGAACTAAATTACCGAAGCTGTTTACTCCTTTTGGAAGAACCTTGTTTTTGTACCAGCCATTTGCCGACTCAGGTTTTTAAGGTCAATAGATGGGAAACTTTTCCATAGCCAAAGAGAAATATTTTTCTTCTGGAATGCGAAAGTAATTTATTCTCCTTTCAGTCGTAGGCAGATCAGTAGAATAAACACTTGCATAATGACAAATTGTATGATTGTACATTGAACAGAATGGTGTCTGCTATTAAACGGCAAAGCATTTTGTGTAAACAGATGGATGCTATTGAAATCTAGTGAGACTTGAGTTTCTAACATGTGGAACAGTTTAAAAGAAATGGCGACAGTTAGGGTGTATCTGGCCGGGCATATTTAGATACATTCTCAGTTAATTTCCCTCGAAAGAGATTAACTTACAATCGGTGCTGCAATTACTGGTATGTAAGAGCTGCTGTCGGAAGCAGCCAGACAAGGCCAACTTTTTTTCCTTTAGAACACATAATTGTTCATGAAGAATCAGTTCGTTCACTAGTTTTCTGTGTTGATAGCGAGGTTATATTCAAGAAAACTTTTGCGAGTTTTTAAAAAGATCTTACTGAGAGAAGTGCATTTTTCTTACATTTTTCATAACTTAGAAAACTAGCTAAAAATATGCAATGTGGTGGTTGCTTAAGCAAGTGACACAGTAGAGTATTTTGAGAGAACTTAAATGTAAATAAACGACGTTGAGAGGTCAACATTTATGGCATCTCAGTGACTATTTCTCGAATTAAAAACAAATGTGCTTGCAGTGTGATGGTTTTCGTCGTAGGAAACGGACATAGTGGCCAGAGTTCACATTCTGGACGAGATTGTTCGCATTTCACTACGCTCTAATACACTAGGGAAGATATGAATCCAAATATTCTCCCACTAGCCATGGGTAAATAGCAGGACAAACTGAGATCTTTAACCGTGATATGTCAATCGGTTTAAGAAAAGAGAAACTCTGAATTCAAACCGGTTAAACTGCGCTTAAATATTGACCTTGCATCACTTGCTGCTTATGCTCTATTTACTCAACACGTCCGCCACGAAATCAATGCGTCATGTCTTTTTAAATTGAGTACAGAGAGTTTGAATTTAGAGTTTTCCTTCTCTTAGACTGATTGCTTTACCAAAGCTAAAGAACAAACATGTTTCTTCTGTTTATCTTGATTAGAGACACACACGAATCTTGTTAACAAAGTAAGTAAATAAATATCTAATATAATAACAACAAAAAGTTTCATTGCCATCCTAATGTCTCCAACTATTGCTGCCTGACACAGGCTACGGGATAAACACCTCAACGACTAAGTTAGGTTAAAGGAATAATTAAAACTAGATTTGATCTGTCTTCTTGTTGTAATGTTTTTCTTAAACCTTTTGTTGAACATACATTGAAGCCGAGCTTTTTTAAGACTTGATACATTCAGTTATTTTCAATCATCCCAATCTTCATACTCAATATTATTTTCTTCTAATACTATTCATTTGGTGTAATGGCAGATATGATTAGTCAGTAGCTGTGTGTATTAAAAAAAGCTTTTCGATAAAATTGATTAGTTACAAATTGAATAACTTAAAGCTACTTCATAAAGACACATTTCAAATAAATGTTATATGACCTTTTAACCTTTTTTTATATTGCAAAAAAAAAAAAAAAGCATAAAATAAATGTTCATTCAATATACCAATAAAACAAATTGAGATTCAGACACGAAATTAAGAGTTGATGTAATGATAAGCACAAACATGAAAAGATAATGCGCTTTGGGAGTTTTACGATTCTTTTCTAATTAAAAAAAAACAACATGTCGCCATTATGGCTGCCAATGAAAACATGTATTATCTTTGCTTATTGCTTACTGGAGACAGGAAACTTGAAAAATAAACGTAAAACACTGAGATGCAAAAAGAATCTGCTGAGGCTTGTGAATAAAAGTTTCTACGTTTTCGCTCGGTTACCTTATCTTCAAGCGTTGATGAATTTGGCGATATAAATACACTTTAATACATTAATCTTGCTTGATTATTTTCTTTTCTCATTTTACGACAAGAGTGTTCTTATCTCAGTATTGAGGTAAGGGAATTATTTTGTCGAGTCCTTAATCAACAAGATCTAATATCAACATTCGTATATCCATGATATAGTAATGCTAGATAAACGAAAGGAAAGACAAGATAAGCTTATTTACACATGTAAGAACATTTAATAAAGGAACAGTAAGTATATAAGTGGTATTGAAAAGAATGCACGATTGGGTTCCAACAAACAGAACATGCTATATATTAAAGTCTTAAAAGAACAGCTATATATTAAAGTCTTAAAAGAACAGCTATATATTAAAGTCTTAAAAGAATCAGAAAAAAAAGCTAACTTGGGAATAGTGGACAGTGAAATAGTTATAGATAGAAGAGGATGAGAATGGTTTGGGGTTGATTGTCAAATGGCAACACAACGGATACGACGATTATCTATGGAAGACATTTATTGCATCTAAGAATTAAAAGAAAGTAAATTAAAATTAATTCCACAGTAGCACATCCTTATAAGATTATATGTAGAAAACACAACGATCTCTGTAAAATTTTTTTTCGTTTTATACGCAGATATATAATATTTCTTTTAAGAAATGTTGTTGCTCTGGTAAAACCATTACTGGATATTGCAGTTGAATATACATGACTGTATATTTTGCAAATAAGATTCGGCAAAGGAGTAAACTTCTTAGATGACAGAAGAACCATTCAGGAAGCATATACATGTTGAAATATAAAGCAGCATACATATGCAGAGTGAGATTACATGACGTTGAATAGCAATTTCTTCTTTTTTTTCAGATACTTCTTTCTGTCCTCGTAAAGACTTGTTTAATTCTCAGTAATTAAGCACATCCCTGTAATGTTACGCCCTCAAAAGTATACAGAAAAGTCAAAATGCAACAAATGTATTTAGATGTATAGTTTTTAACTGTATCAGAAAATTATTATAGATACAACTCATTCTCGCGTAAATACAGACGAAATCTCCCACAATCTATTATTCTGGAAACAAATTTAAATGCATTTTTTATGTAACACACTCTACTTATTGAGCATAAGTTAATTACATAATTGCCGATGACTTTTAATAGTTGGTTGTTTGGGGTTTATGGCATATCAACCTTTTTAGGTTACTTAACGCCAAATCGATTTTTATACAAAACATCAGTTCTATTTTAAACAAATCAGTTTAGTCAAGCAGTTCTAATTTTAAAAAAATCACTTTCAGTTCCAAAGTCAAAAACAGTTCTATTTCAAGTAATTCAGTTTTGCATGAGTACGCAGTTTAGATATCAAAACAGTTTTATTTCAAGCAATTTAGTTTAGTATAATTATGCAGTTTATCTCAATTTAACCCATAGATAGGACCCTATCAGGTGCTACCACTCCGAGTCAGAGTGCACCTGTCTGTGATGGCAGTGAAGAGGTATTCTGCATTCCCTAAAGCGCCAGCAGTACTGGAACATCGCCATCATATTGTTTAGAGTCATACCAGGATACACATTGGTGGTCTTACCCTTCTTTAGAGATGCAGTCGGTATATTCTACAGATGACATTTGAAAATAGTTTCATAACATTTCATACTGAAATGCGATTTACACACATACTTGTATGTTTGGAGCACTTGAATTCTTACGAAACTCAATGAGAAAAAGAAGGATAGGAACGTCACAAGGAAGTTGCCTGTGGTTTTAAAAAAATACAGGATGTAGATTCTTAGGAAATTGCAGAACGGCCATTACCTCCTATCTTGCAAAGTATTCAAGAAAAATTGCAAGACATGGTGGGTACTGGTGGCATTGTAAGGACAAACTCATAAGCGGTGAACTCCCACGTATGGAAACACCAATATTTACCGACAGATAACAGCTTTATCAGCATCGTTCCGTACCTTGCCCAATATTGACGAATTGCGAGAGTCAAATGAATCCGTACTGCCAACCTGATGTGAATTTATATATATATATATATATATATATATATATATATATATATATATATATATATATATATAAGCACATATATGATCCCTGTAGAGTTAAGCTCTCTTGCGAAGGAAGTAATGGTTGCCACTAGCGTAAAGCAAGTCTCTTTGAATGAATTGAGTTCTCGGTAGCCGTTAAACGGATATATGTAAACAAAACAAATGTGATACATAAGCGTTTAAAACCCCGGCACTTGCGCTAGTTTTCTCGTAGCTGTGTGGTAGAATCTTGGATTAGCGATTGAGTCAATTAAGTTTCGATCCCAGTCTCGCCACACTGAAGGGTTGTTATACAATGAATCAGTCTGCCTGTGGATGACTATATATAAGCAAGCATTGGTGTTTTGCCCAGAAAGGTTCAATGATTATTTGAAAAAAATCTTTCCTGGTGAATGGCTATTAGTTTTGGCAAAACCATGTGCATGAATTATAAAAAAAATATTTGAAGTAAAAAGACATTAATATTTCAGTAAATTATTTTGAACAATAAAACTTATGGACCGTTAATATAATGCCGGTTGAAATAACGGTAGTCTGAAAAGAAAGGCAAAAGAAAAGTATTTTCTAAATGAAAGATAATCTTCAAATAACACTGGTTTACAAAGATAAATTTTTGGTCTGAGGCAAGAATGGGGTTGGTGTTTTTTGCTAATTTGGGTGTGCTGAATTCAAATCTATAAATAGTTTTGCTCTATCACCTCTAGTTTTCTGGCTTTTAACTCGTCTCATTTTAATATAAACAGAGAATATATGTGCATATTTTCATCTGAATGGGGAACGGGTCTCATGGCGGATCGAAGGTTGGGATATTTCATCTTTTTCCAAGATGCATTGAAACCAATTATACTAGTCAAACAAAAATAACAATAATCTGCGTGGTTTCGCGGCTCTCTCCAAACCATCGGGACTGCAAAGTTGAAAGCCGCTTTCTTGCCATTAAACCATGCAGTTAGTCCATTGTAGCAGGGTTTACAACAGATGTGTGGAGACCAAGACTTGTTCTGATCACCAATTTTACAGCCAAAATAACACCAAAATAGTGAAAGTAGGCGGTTCTGAGGAGGGAAGTGATGGTTCGACGATGTGCAACTGTTGTGAAGTCCCCACACAGGTAGCAGAAAGAATTGGTCTTGTTGAGGCATCCTCGACATTTTGACGTGCTTGAAGCCATTGGAGAATCTGAAAATATAACAAAGTAAAACTAAATGTTCATTTGAAAATGTAATACTAATATTTAGTAACCCAAAAGATGTATAAAACGATAGTTGAGGGACACCAACCTCCTGTGCCGCCTGCGAGACAACCTCTTCCAATGACTGCCAGAGTGTGGATTGAATGCTGCTGCCTTAACTATCAAAATCCGTCTCGATATATATATATATATATATATATATATATATATATATATATATATAATGTAATGCTATCACTTACATTTAGTGCATAATAACTAAAAAAAATAAGCCATAAATCTCACAATATTAGAATTAAGCCTGAATTCATATACGCCTTTATGTATCGTATATGCACAAAATGCACACTATGCATATCTAAAAAAAAACTAGAGGTGATGAGTAAAAACGGATTTCAAATTTGAATTCAGCACCCTCAAATTAGGTAAAAATGGGTATTTTTGTCCTTGCCTCAATTTCTTTGTAAACCAGTGTGTTTTTTTTAACAAAATATAAAAACTTCAAATGTCTCAGAGACCAACCTGAAAATGAATGTCCAAAGTTTCGACTTGAGAGTTGTTTCATCTTCACATTTGTTAAGAAAGTATTTATTTTTACCGGAGAGGATATAAAAATAAATGTAAGTAAGAGTTCTTTAGATATTTTCATAAAAATGTAATCAGTCTCATTTTCAACAACGGGAGTCAAAAAGGAAGGTACATTTTCTATCTTTCGCTTTAAGGAAAACTGAGTTTTTTTTCCGCGGAAAAAAAAAAATTTGAAAAAGAGTTTTCAACCTCCGTTTTTCAATAGTTTATTGAACTTATGATATGTTCAAGAGATCAAAACAAATGAAAATCTTTTGGTTCTATATCTGGTGTCTATGAACTATTTTAGAAAACATTTGATTGTTTTATAATATGTTGTTGAGATCTTTCATTGACAGGAAATGTAGCATTCATATTAAGCACTAAACCGTTAAATGCGAATAAAAAAAAGGGTAGTCAACTGGTTTTAATTGTCAGACGTTGACCCCGAGATGATCTGAGAAATTGGCTGTGATTTAATACTCTCAGTCAGGTGACCAAGTGGTACAAGAAAGTCAGTAGTTAGGAATTAATTAATCTGTTGCTGAGCAAAGTTTGAACAAAACGATCGTGTTCCACCTGTGTTCTCAACTCCCTAGAAACGTCGTAATGATAAAAAAAAAGTTGAAGAATAAAAAATTTCCACATAGGAATAGTGTTATCCAGTAAAGAAGAAATGTAACATTCGGAGTGACATCAACGAAGAAGACCACAAGATAATACACAGAGATATGACCTAAGACATCAACAAATATAGCAGCCGACAAAAGAAGACAGACACGCTGACAGACGATGGACGAAGTCACTAACGAAGACGGAAGATGTAAGCCTTAGTAAGTCTGAGGCATAGAATATGTTAGAGTAAAGCAAAAACGCCATATTAAAAAATCCTTACGAGTTTACCTTGTGTTGGTTTCGTTCAGGAGATTGATCCCTTGCATTGTAGCGCTGGATTATAACATCAGTTCTGGTCGACGAAAAAAGAACACTTTTGGCGTATTGCTTCCTTTACTCGATCAAGTTGCTGGTAAAAAATGTTTGCAATTATGGGCTTCCCATTTCTCAGTTGGTGGTAATGAACGACAACCTTCATATTCCAGAAAATACAAATGCAGGAATTCTTGGTATAGTTGTCTTTAATTAGAATCATTTTGAGATGAGGCTTCTTAATCTGAGAATTATTTTTTTTTATATTTTTATTTTTTGCGAACTTTTTGTCCTCATCTTGGTAGTTTTTGTGTTGTTTCTTATTCACTACGTTTTCGGCCAAATTTCACCTCTGGCCTTCTTCAGGTGATTAACCGCGACCTCGGATAGGAATGATGAGTCTTGTAACCGTATCCCCTGTAAATACTGCCTTCCGTAGTTGTTGTCTATCGTACCACGTCCGGGGCCCGTGGCGCAGCGGATAGAGGCGTTGAGTCCCTACGGTTCCAGGTGAGCATTGTCAGAAGATGGCGGTTTCAATTCCTACCCAAGTTAGCCAGAGGTTTACTTGGTCAAAAACGTAGTGAAGAAGAAAAAATACAAAAACTACGTAGGTGAGGACAAAAAGTCCGCAAAAAGAAAAATTAATTCTCAGTTGTAGGTATAGATTCTTTATTTCTGTGTTAGCAACAACATTTCATATTGTAATAACCATATTTTTTAAGCTTTCTGTTTACATGCATAACTCATTCTTCATTAACTCAAACAATTCGATACTAAAATGAAAGATAATTATTCCTGGTCAAACGACTGCGACGGAGAGTTGTACGTTGCTTTCTGTTTTCTACGGAAAGCTCAGGACTGACACAAATTCACTCTTAGCACGTTTTCACAATGAACTTGAGAGTTTCGTGCACAGTTATTTATATCACATGAAGTTTTTTCTGTAAATCTTTGGTGCTTAGATTTGAATCTAATTTAGTCGTCTCTTTTAAAAGTGTAAGTCGTCTTCCACAGTGAAGCTTTACAGATATATCATAGTGAGCTTTAAAAACCTTGTTTGGCCCAAACGACATTAAGTCCCATGAAATAAAAAAAATTAAAAAACTAAAAACAAAGAAAACAAACCCACATTCTGTTTGCCAAGGAGCGAGATTTTAAATATTATTTACCATTTTAATATATGATCTGTTCCTTGATTCTCTTTTATTTCCCACACATAGCTTAATAAAAACTGTGCCTGTATCCTTCTATGGTTATAATATCGGACTAGTTAAAATGTTAATAATGATATATAATAGTAAATAAAGAGTGACCTAAAGACATTGAGAGGAATAGCAAAATCTTTGCTAAAGTTGATAAGTCGGTTAATTCATATAAATGAACCCAAGTAAATATAAACAAATGATGGAAAGAGAAGTAATTGAATACCATACAAAGGCTCCACCTAACTCAAAGGCTGATCGAAATAATTTGTTCGCACACATTTAATGGTTTCAAGTTATGCTTTTTAACATTAAGGATTCTACTTGTAAAATATTTCTATCACTTACATTTACTTGTTTCTAAATAGTTGTTTTGTTTTAAATAACTAATACTAATAATCCTATGTAAATTATTGAACAGTTATATTTGACCGATTGATGACAGCTGAACAGATAATACCAATCCATGGTTAGAGTGAATCTATTCTTAAAAGCTCCAGGACTGGAAGCTCACTATTCATTTTTACCAACCCCTCTGCTCGGGCAGGATAGGACACAAAGTCAATTTTTGAAGCTGAGTTTAACAGGTTCAAATTCAGAGTTTTCCTTCTCCTAGACTAGTTGCCTTACCAAGGCTGAAGGACCTGTCTGTCCTACTATTTACCCATAGCTTTAAGGAGAATAATTGGATTGATACCTTTCCCAAGGGTATTAGTGCTATATAAAATTCAATCAGCCTCGTCCAGCATTTGAACTCGTGTCGCCGTGTCCATTACACCATGGGCACCTCACTATCTGATGCAGTTTTCATCATAGCTTGGAAACTCGCTGGGGAAGTCCTACTCCTCTTCATAAGTGTAGTCGGAGTCCAAGAAAACGAGGCTGATTATTTTATTCATATAGTTATGCACACAAGAAAATTACTGAAGACTGATGGCTTTTAGCAATACATTGCACATTCCATTGTTAGTTTAGCGATTTCATTTCTCTAAACTTGTGACCTTCATTATACGGAAACGACAACGTCTACCGTAGTGTAAAATTTAGCATATTTGCTGCGTTCAAAATTTGATTATGTGGTTGTTGGGTTTCTACCATGACTTGGCTAAGTTGACACACTCTTCTCTCTGTCTTTCACAATCAAATCAGGATAGAAAAATATATTGACAATGACAGAAAATACAGCCTTTGAATTCAAATTATGACTTTTAATTTTTCAATCCACTCCACAAAAACACATTTCTTCCCAAATATCTGAATAAATAAGGTTAACCGAGATCTCTAGCATGTCTTTGAATTCAGTCTAGGATATAGTCAACTAAAGAATCAAAAAACGAAGCCAACATCACAAAGCATGACTGGGTGGAAACTACATGAAAGCAGACTGATAGTGATTGAAATATCATCACCATCATCATCATCATCATCAATTTAAGATGGTAGCGGGGACTCCCTTGACTCTGTTACACCATCTGTCCCTATCGATAGATCCTTTAAACGACATCCATAGTCCGCTAAGAGCAGATGTGTGTAGATCTTTGCTGGTGTGTCTATGTGTTGTTAATCATGACAAAATATCGCTTAAGAGTTCGTCCTCGCTTCTAACGGTGATGCGTATGTCTTGTGCATTTTTGGATGGTTTATTAGAAGAAATGCAAGAGGCTGTAAAGCTGATAATTTATTGGATGTCGCTTCTAGTATTTGCTCTATACAGCACCTAACAGACTTATGTAGTTATCTTCATGCTTTTTCTCTTTACGTTTCGTTAGAGTCTATGTTGTGAATCCGTACAACAATACCGACTAAGATTAAGCTTGGGAAAAATTCCGTTTTATTTTATCAGAGAAATCAGACTTCCATATGATCAAAACGTCAGAAACTATGTAGATCTTCTCTAAGCGTATGTTGTTATCGATTTCAGTAGATAAGATATTGCTGTTGAGTTATATGATCTATTCACCTAGTTTTAGAGTTTTGCCGCTTCAACTGCATATGACTCTTTCTAGCTTAAACTAAATGCACTCAAGTAAGAAGCAGCTTGGCATAGCTTTTGATACTATCAAATTTTACATCCCACTGAAGTTTAATTGTGCAAGTGAAAATCGTACTGATGGTGGATAGCGTCATACCTCCGGCACTTTACACTAATTTTGATTGAAATTGTTCAAGAAGCAACTTTTTATCATTTTTTTTAATAACTCACATTGGGACCTTCCAAAAAAAGCATGACAAAAAAGCCCCGTCAGTTATTACACAGTATAAAATATATACCAATCCATTTTTGAGAGCTTGCCCGGTCGGCTGGGGCTGTAGAATATACTGACTGCACCTCTGCATAGGGGTAAGACACCCCAATGAGTGTCCTGATAATATGAGATTAAACTGTCTGATGGTGAGGCTTTGGGGAATACGGAGTACCCCTTCATTGCAATTGCTCCCAGGTCCACTCTGGCCCAGAGTGTTAGCACCTGACTGGGTTAAATAGAACTGACGGTATACGTATGCTAAACTGAATTGTTTGGTTAAACTGAATAGCTTGAAATAGAAATGTTTTTGACAATCAAACCGTACTTAAATTGAAACTGCGTGCTTATGCTAAACGGAATTATATGAAATCGAACTGTTTTTGACATTGAAACTGTACTTACACAAAAGTGAATTGTTATATGTAACTGTTTGAATAGTTTGAAATAGAAATGTTTTTGACAATTAAACTGTGTACTCATGCTAAACTGAATTGTTTTATATGGAACTGATTATTTACATAAAATTGGATTTGGCGTTAAATAATCAACAAAGGTTGATATGCCATAAAACCAAATCAAACCAAAACCATTTTTGAGAGCATGTCAATATCAGTGCTTTGTATGTATAAAAGAGCAAATTTGCATGTATAAAAAAGCAAATTTGCCTTGGGATTGAATATTGTAATCATATATAGAAAAGTTTGGCTTGAACCTAACCATTATCCCTATAGAAAATGAAATCAATGACGTGAGTACAAACCTGGGTAAGGAAAGCGTTCTCTGTATAATATTTTCGTACGAAATGAATTGGGTGAGCAAAGTTCAAATCCTGGACGAGACTTTGCAGTTCTAATCATGTTAATTATCTATCGAAAGGTATAAACAAATCTTTTCACAGCGCTGGATCGAATAGGATATTGTGGGTTGTCTAGCTTTGGTTTGGTAAGTAATATAAAAGAAGAAAAACTCTGATTTCTAACCAGTTATACTCTGCTCATCGTGTGAGCATTTGGGTAAACACGATGACTGGTTATTTCCGACTTATTCTTCATTATCATTGTAGATAGTGAGCAAAAAATGGCAAAACCTAGTAGAAAAAGTAATCTTTGTGTCACTCGAGTCAGTCGCTTGAATTTTGTCAAGTACTCTCTTTACAATTGTAAGTTATTCCGATAAAGTGCATTTATTAGAAAAATTCATTTAAAAGTACCACAGGACATTGGCATAATGGTTAGAATGTTCGCCAATGGCCCGGGAGACCTAGGTTTAATCCCAGGTCGAGTCATACCAAAGACTCAAGAAATGGTACTTGATCCCTCCTTGCTTAACACTCGGCATTATAAGGTAAGCATCAAGTGTAAAGTGGAGAAATCCAGGGGAAGGAGTAGCACCCTCCCCTACACCTTGGTACAGTAGCTATCAAAAAGGCAGCCTTTAGGCCATCCTCGACTATGGTCGCCAACAACTTACTTTACTTATTAAAGATTAAGAACTCATTTTCTTGTCTCTCGCGAGCTGCATCAATTCTATCTGAATCTGTCATGCTCGAAACACGTGTTTTATTGAAACAGGCTCCTTTCTTCGTCATCCTCACACTTGAGCAATCTTCCTTGTGAATGTTTTCTTTTTTTTCTAAGACTTTGGCTATTCTATTTGAAGGTTAATAAGTGTTTTATACCGCTTAAATTTATATTTCTACGGGGTTCTCCCATCGTTGTATTTGTAACCTTAACCATTGTTTGCTTTGTGGTAATCTTTTGCCTGTTATGCCCAGATGATCTAGTTTAGTGTGACATTGAGTATTAAAAAATTAGACAATGTCGCCTATTGGATTATTTTGTCTTTTTGCTGTCCGACCTGAAGTAGTACTACAAGTTCGGGTCCTATCCGTAGGTAAAAAATATATTTTAAATAATCTCTCGTATTTTATTGGTTGGTTTGCCAAAAGAAAAAATATTCTGAACAAAACTATACAAGTAATGTAATTATGAACCTACCATGAAGCCGATTCTCAAACATCTAGACATAAAATAACATAAGACGTGTTGACACGTCGTTAAAGTCCATCAATCAATCATTTTTTGGCTTTGTTTTTTTTCATCTCATCAGTATTAAATTTATATTGATTAGAAGGTCAATTTGATTATATTGATTGAGATAAGATCATTTCTACAAGCTTCATATATATATATATATATATATATATATATATATATATATATGTGTGTGTGTGTGTGTGTGTGTGTGTGTGTATGTGTGTGTGTGTGTGTGGAGGCATATGCACTCTTAATTAAAATATGTATAAACCTATTGTAAAAATGATTTGGGAATGAATAGACTGCATTTGAACTTCATACTCTGATTCTGTTTTCTGTTCTGAACCTTTCTTTATAACAGTCAGAAATAACCATGCATAGATAGATAGATAGATAGATAGATAGATGAGAACGAAAGAAAGTGAGAAAATATATCAGAATACATGAATTAAAACAAGCATTATTCACACGTAGGGAAACATTATTCATTTAAAACAGCTCACGCACTGAGGGACCCAAGACCTTTAGACTAGACAGACGTGTTTCTCCATATGCGCATCGAAATAGCCTATCAACATATATGCATAGGCATGAGGTTCTGTCCCTGGCCATCTCTGGCCAAGAATATCAGTCCGGGCAATCAGTGACCCCTGGGTTTTTCGTTCACCTTGCTTTGGCCGACACTGTTTACTTTGCATCATATTGTGCGAGTGTCTAGTATCATTCCGACAAAATCATATTCATAGTATGAGTTAACTTGCAATCTGTCTCTTGGTATTAAAAAATGACGAGAAGGAAAGCTACGCAATATTTTTCTCCCCCTCGCTTTACACACACACTTAAACACACACACGCGCGTGCATATATATATATATATATATATATATATATATATATATATATATATATATATATATATATATATATATATATATATAACTAGTTGAGAGGAACAATAAGTTTATAGGAACAAACGGTTTTGAAAAGACTCTCTATACAAGCTGAAAACGCTAATGTTTAAATGAACCTCATTGGTGGTGAAAATGCTTACGTGAGCAGAATTTGCTTTTCAAAAGTGCTAAACTTCCTATTTGATTTTGACAATATAGCTCCTTCCATAAAGGAAGTTATACACTTTCGAAAGGTATTTAACCACCGACTAACAAGGGGTTTCTGATCTCAACCATCACAGTAACTTCTGTTACTAAATTACCATTGATATGACAGGAGAGCGCGTAGCATAAACCTCATAGATGTGGGAATATAGCAGGTGATCCATTTACACGATTGGTCTTTTAATAAGCGCTGAACATATTAACATAGTGCAAGTCATTCAAAGCAGATTGTTTCTCCTAAATAAATTTTGGGAAACCCGGCTTGTATAAAATTATCATAATATATTAATATTTATCTAACAATAATACAGTTGAATAAAAAAAATTATTCCAAACACCTTGTTCCACTTAAGTCAGAATTAGGAAAATTCAGCTTGTTTTACACACACACACACACACACACACACACACACACAGAGTTGAGATTAGTCCACAATATCTGACAAAGTTTAGACAGAGAAAGCTTAGAACTAAATTAGAAATATCTGGTGAGTCATATACTCAATTTGTTTTAAAAATAATTTTTTGTATCTTCCCAATTTTAATATCCATTTCATGTTAAACGCATACAGTTCATCTATTAATATCGACGATTGAATTTTTTTTTAATTAGTTATCAAATTCAAGTTCCCCGTTTTACAACTCATTTTGCCATGTGGTACAATATATATATATATATATATATATATATATATATATATGTCTTAGCTTTGACTTTAGGTCGTCCTTAAAAATTGCTACATTGATAAATAAACTGGGATTTTCATCATCAACATCATTACCATCATCATCATTATGACAGCATGTAGATAATAATCATTACTTTGACTCTCTCTTGACATCCATCCCTATCGGCCATAGCGCTTATTTTTGTAATGCATTCTAGACAGTGATTAATAGCAAACCCATTTTCATTTCATTTGTCAGGATTTATTGGATTTCAACGTGTTTCTTAATACACAACACCCATTCTTCTGAAAATTTCAGGTTTTCAGCAACCAAAGTTTTGATGATGGGCATCTGTTCAAACCTGGAACTTTCTATTTCAGATTCTGGCATTTTGAATAGCCTTAAAACCAATATTTCTGGGAGATTGAAATAATGTTTGCAAATTAATCATTCAAAACACTACAATCTTTAAATTTATGTAAAAATTATTTAAATAATCACCTTATTTATTGAAAAGCCCTCCAATTTTTATTGAATTTGTTAACTTCTAAAATGCAAAGCAACAAGTAAAAGTTTTATCAACTTCATCTTATACATTTGTTCATGAAGAGCATGTTTTATCCACTTTAAGATTTGGATAACTGTCCAGAATTTGGCAAAATCTCTTTATAAGGCAATACCTGAAAACTAAATACTTTTCGAAAACCTAATTCTTTTTAAACATAATTTAAATCACTTTCAAACAGTAAACGATCAGATATCAAATGAAATCAACTAAACACAAACTAAAACTTAACATAAATGACATCGTGGTTGAAATTACGAAAATAATACACAATTCCAGCAACAGAAAACCATTGAAAATATGGAAAGATTTAATTATGACTACTAAAATCCCGCTCTAAATAATATTTCTTTTCAACCGAATCACAATGTTCTGGCTGAGTTTAGAAAATAAAATGACTTGATAACTGAATTAAAAGTTTTGTCTTGTCAAGGTTGTACGGAAAACGCAACTCTTGGTGGGCTTAAGAACCTGTGAGTCTGCATCAATTATTTCACTCTTTTGAGAGTTTTTCACACCAACGTTAGTTTATGACTTCTCACTTGAGTTTGAGAGACAGAAAGTCTACTCAACTCTCCAGGAATCTTCTTAGTATACTGGCCGATTTTATTAATGTTGTCGTTTGGATGGGCTCCACTTGTCCTCTTATTTCCAAGTCCTCCCGTCTTTGTTCCAATCCTTTGGTGACTGTACCGAGTGGGCCAATTACAATTAGTATCACTATCCCCTTCATATTCCATAGGTTTTTCTTCTTTTTTTAAAATTCTCTTGCAAGAAGGTACTTATCTCACTTTTCACTTTCCTTCAATTTTACCCTGTTGTCAGCCGAAACGGCAAAATCCAATATTCGGCAGGTTTTTTTTTCACTGGTTGTCTGGTTGAGATTCATATTTATCTCAAAATCTCAGTGAAGTTTGTGCATCTTATTTTCTGGACGAATTCTGGTTTGTGCATATACTATTTGTTTGTATGTTCAATTCCCAATGGACCCCCTCCTAACGAAGTTGTTTTTAGTGTAATACTCTTTTTACTCAAACTTGCGGCATTCGCTTATTATGTGATTGTTCGTTTTGTCTCTATCAACACACAGCCTTCTGTTTTCGCTATTTTTCTCTATAGTAACCAGAATTTTATACATGAGTTTTTCTCCCACCATCATTCTAGAGCATTGGGGAGCTTACTTCATAAGTTAGTTATCTTCGTTCTTTTCCTTTTACTTGACTTCGCTTCGGTTGTCGACAGTTATCGCCCTTTTTTCCATTGATAGTTTTTTTTTTCTAAGGATTACTGGCGGTTGTTGCACGCACTAACACACAAGTGTGTTCAAATCATTTTAGCAACTGTCCTTCATAGTAAAAATCATTGTATGCTGAAAATCGGTTGGCATTCCGGCAATTTCTCTATTCTCTGATTGGTTTATGTTATCCAAGCACATTTATTCTCTGACTTTTAATTCTTTTGGCAGTTCAGTTCATTTGGCTACTGCTGCTATATAACCGTGGTGCGGAAGAAAGAAAGAAAGAGAGAGAGAGAGAGAGAGAGAGATGATATTAATTGGAGAGCAGGTGGGTTCCTGTCTGACGTCCGTTACAATACATATATATATATATATATATATATATATATATATATATATATTAGTAAAGGTGAGAACTGACAAGGGATCTCTCTGGGACCAGCATGTCATACGAAATCATTTACGCAAAAAGAAATATAGCAATGGAAAATAAAATAAATATAGTTGTGGAAAGAAAAAACTATCCCCTAGATCCAGCATAAAATAGGCATGAAAAATATTGGCAGTTTAGATATAAAGCTGAAATAGCCGCACTAAAAAGCATTTCTTTCGAACGAGGTCATTCTTTTCTGACCATGTTTGGTAAATAAAACCTCTTGATGATTGTTATCTGATTTAAAAAAACAAACAAACTGAATGTTAAAACTTGGAATGGTAAACCTGACAACGTGTCTCTTGAGCGTGCAAGACCTTATAAAGTGTCTTTACACCTTGTGAAGAGGATAAGTTTCTATGCAACACAATAAGGAGTAGGCTGAATAATAGTTGCTGTTACAAAAGAATCCTTTATATCCAATTTTTATCATTATGTAAGGTCATATGTACCAGGCGTTGGATCTAGGATTTGTCCAATTTGCTTTGTGATGGTTTAATACTTGCAAAAATGTGTTAGTGATTCACAGATAAATATCTTTGCAAATGAGAAGAAGGCGTAGCTCATTTACTTTTTATTTTCCAATATAGTCGACCATAGTCGAGGGTGACCCGAAGGCTCCCTTTTCGATAGCTACTACACCAAGGTGTAGGGGAGGGCGCTACTCCATTCCCAGGATTGCTCCACTTTACCCTTGAACCGTACCTTATAATGCTCAGTGTTAAGCAAGGTGGTATCAAGTTCCATTTTTAAAGTCTTTGGTATGACTCGACCTGGGATTGAACCCAGGTCTCCCGGGCCAACGCAGGACTTTGTCTAATGATCAGACCCAGTCCGAGTATTAAAACTTCCATGAGAATATTTCTTTAAGAAAGGCATCCTTGTGATAACCGAACATTCTCTGTTGTAAAAATCAATTTTTGATAGAGAGGCAAAAGTTATGGAGCATAACAATTTGGAAGTGGAATAAACTAGTTTTCCAGGTTCATAATTCTCATCATGATGCAATCAATGAATCCTTTGAGAAATTATGATTAGAGTTTCGCGAAATTGGTTTTATGACCAAATCTTGACCAGTTTAGGAGGGTTATGTCAATATTTGCCGATCCAGAAAAATCTGCACCTCCCCCGCCAATTTTCTTCAGTTGAGATGTTCGAGAAAAGAATATTATGCTAAGAACAAAAATATTAATGTTACGTTTGATTGATTGTCTGACTAGTTTTAAGGATATTGACATATCCTTAAAACTAAGTAGATTTATTTTAAGACTATATGGTCATTGTATGTTTATATTTAGATTTTTGTTTAGTTGTAATTTAAGAAGCGCTTTACCTCGATGTGGCACAAGGACGAATTAATAGGGCCCTCAATGAGACTTGAACTCATTTGTGTAGGTTTGCTAGTCTTGTTTTCTAACCATTACGCCACCAGAGGTGCCCAATTTTTGTGTAGTTCTTGCATCAGAGTTTTTACGAACGTTTGTAAGAAATAGGAATAGCATTTAAACACAATGGAGGCGCTTGTGGTCTAATGGTTATCATCGTAGAAAATCGATATGGTGAAAGCGAAATCAAATCCTAGCCGAAGCTGCATGCATTTCATGTACTGCTAATAATGTTGGGAAAGGTATGAATCCAATTATTTTAGTTCTAGCTATGTGAAAATAATCGGACAGACTGGGCTCTTTAACCTTGTTATGTCAACTGGTCTATTAGAAAGAAAATTAAATATCCTTTAGGAATTTGCTTTGTCTCGAATCCTGCCGTCCAGTTGTGGAAAACTACAGATATTTAAACGGATCTATTTGACCAAATAAAGTTTAACTGGACCATTGGACTAATGAGTAGAGTGTTCGCCAATGGTCTGGAAGATCGGGGTTCAATCCTTGATCGAGTCATATCAAAGACATAAAAAATGGTACTTGATACCACTTACTTAACACTCAGCATTATAAGGTAAGCATCAAGAATAAAGTGGAGCAATCCAGTGAAAGAGTAGGGCACTCTCCTACAACTTGGTGTAGTAGCTATTGAAAAGGGTGCCTTCGGTTCACCCGCGACTAAGGTCACCAACTTTTTTATTTGACCTAGAGAAGGGAACCTTACTGTGTTACCCCTCTAAAACATAATGAACCTGGGAATAATGGAAATGAAGGAATACTCAATATTGTATTCTTCTGCAGAGGGTACAGTCAGTATATTCTCAGCCTCTTCAACAGGATAGAATGGTGTTACCTGAAAATTTTCTTCCATTTCGGGAGAGCGATATTCATATCCTTTTTAGTATTTTCGAATGAGATACTGGATAACCAGACAAATGCAGCGGCTTTTCTGATTTGATATGTGCAAGCTCTTTTGCTGATTCCATCAACGGAATATGGAAAACATGCAACGTTCCGTCTTAATACACCTTCTTAGCAAAAGCGTCTGTAAAAGTAAAAGACCATAAATAAATCTTAATGAATAATTCGTCATAGAGATTAACAAACACGAAAAAAAAAAAAAAACGGAACAAGGTAAAATAAGTAAATTATATTTGAATAAACTAAAATGGATGCCAACTAAGGAAAACACTAGATAATGGAAAATACAAGATTACCTATAGTTACCTCTGCTACAAAAAAACCAAGCAAAACAGCATTCCTACAACTAAATATCAAGGATTTTTATTCATCAATCTCTACACAAGATAACGTCTTTGTTCTTAACTTTTGTTAATAAATCTGTTTATATTTACTAACCCCTCCGCTCAGGTAGGATATGACACAAGGTCAATTTTTAAGCGGAGTTTAATAGGTTTTTAACAATTTTTAAGCGGAGTTTAACAGGTTTTGAATTCAGAGTTTTCCTTCTCCTATATTAGTTGCCTCACCAAGGCTGAAGTACCTAGTCTGCTATACTATTTACCCATAGCTGGAAGGAGAATAATTGGATTCATACCTTTCCCAAGGGTATTAGTGCTATGTGAAATACAATCAGTCTCGTCCAGGATTTGAACTCGTGTCGCCGAGCCCATTTCCTACGACGATAACCATTACACCACGGGCAATAAATCTGTTGACGTTTACAGTGTTATTGGTTAGTCCACCCTGTCTGGACATATTTCCATTGGCCATTTCTGCTAATGATGCTAA
The DNA here is from genome assembly GCA_963585895.1 of Sepioteuthis lessoniana. Taxonomy (NCBI): domain Eukaryota; kingdom Metazoa; phylum Mollusca; class Cephalopoda; order Myopsida; family Loliginidae; genus Sepioteuthis; species Sepioteuthis lessoniana. Next base: position 61,952,896 of record OY757909.1, on the reverse strand, counting down.
TGTATATGTTCCTATCGGTTACAAAATTCGAACAGATTTCTTGATGCACATTGTCACGTTGAAGTTTTCTTTTTTTTTATCCATATTACACTGGCTGTTCTAGAGTGAATTATGCATCGCTTTCTGAGTCATGATTTACTAGAACAGCGTATCTGATATAAATAAGATTCATGGATCGTATTCACCGTACTTTTATTGAACTGAAGTAGTCATGGAGATAAAGGGATGTGTGTGATGACTTGTGGTCAAAGTATGCAATGCAAAGATATTTCGGAGTACTTTGTTGGATGAGGTTTGTTTAGAGAGTAGCAAGTGGAATGCAAAAAGGACAGCTCAGTTTTGAAACTGATCTTTCTCTAAAGGATGTTTGAATTCTTGGTTTCACGGAAGCAAGCGGGTTTTTGCCTCTTTTCTCGATGAAAGATATTTTTCTTGTCACTCTAATACTGACCGACACAAACGCTAGAAAATTCAGTTTCACTACTACCTTAAGTTATACGTTTGTCGGTAACCAGTCAAAATAGGTTTGTCTTTTGAAGCAAGAGAGAGAGAGAGAGAGAGAGAGAGAGAGAGAGAGAGAGAGAGAGAACAGGGACAAGTTGAAAGTTAGGTATTCGCATCTGAACCAGATAGACACTTTGATTCGGAAGATAAAAACTTTTTTACTGTTGCCAATGAGAGCCGGGTATACACTGACTTCACTCAAACACACAGTACTCAGTCGCCTGGTATCTCTGATGTTCGAATACACTCTGACCTCTGAACGAGAGATATCAACATCTCACTCAAAATTCTTCGCTTTAATTCCCAGACAGTCTAGCCAGAACTTCAAAGAATGCCCACATCACTGTCCGGGATTTGTCATTTATTTTGTCTGAGTTCCTGATTTGACCACTGATTTTTTCTATCTATCTATCAGGTTTTAGCCTGTTTACTCGTATGCTTATTTTATACGTATTTTTGTAATTATAATAATTACCTCATCCCAGCCAGAAAACCAAACATAGTCATAATAAACGAAAAAATAAAAAAGAAAGAAAGAGAATCAGTCGCTCAGGGTTAAAATCAAAGAAAAGAGAGATAAATACTTAGACCTTGCCAGAGAACTATAAAAAAACAAACTACGGAGCATGCTGTTGAGTGATATCGACTGTAATTCCTGCGTTTGTAACGATCCCTAAAGTCTGGATTATGGGGCTGGAGGATTTAATAACGAAGGACGAAAGGAGACTATGCAAACTATAGCATTGTTGAGGTCGGCAAGAATTCTGAGCGAAATAACTAATTCCAGTAGAAGACCATAAGTTAACTCTGCTGGGAAAAATATAATAATAATAATAATATTAATAATAATATTAATAATAAAAAGAAAAGAAGGATAAGTACGTTGACCTTGCCAGGGAATTGAAAAAAACTATGGAACATGCCAGTGACAAGTATACCAACTGTAATTGGAGAGTTTGGAACTGTAACTAAAAGATTACTAAAGGGACTGAAGGACTAGGTAGTCAGCGGACGAGTGTAGACCATCCAAACTACTACATTATTGAGAACAGCGAGAATACTGGGAAGAATCCTGGAACCTTGAGGAGATTGCTGTCGCTCAAACTCCAGTGAAAAACCATCTGCTAGCGCTGATGTGAAAAATCTAATGATGGTTTCGGTTTGGTTTCTTTGTTTAATGGCATATCAACTCTTTTTAGGTTATTTAATGCCAAAGCCATTCTCGTAGAAGAACAGTATTGGTACTATTTAACCCATAGCTGAAAGGATAAGGGGGCTCATACCTTTCCCAAGGGTAATTGCCCGAAAGTGAACGTAATAGCGCGACTAGAGTACGAATTCGCGTACTACGATTCTGCAGTCCAACGCTTTAACCATTACACCACGAGGACACCCAAAAAAATCTAATGAGTAAATAATAATAATAATAATAATGAGAAGAAGAAGAAGAAGAAGAAGAAGAAGAAGAAGAAGAAGAAGAAGAAGAAGAAGAAGAAGACTAATGACCATGCATAAGAGTTTGCATCCCAGAGAAAACGTTGTCAGACTACATGTTTCATGAAAAGAGGGAATAAAGAACTTGCAAGCATTGAAGATATAGTTGCCGCAATGATACAACGACTCGAAGGTTACATAGAAACGTGCAGAGAAAGACTGATTACAGCCACCAGAAACAATACTGACAACAAGAGGACCAACAGAATGGCAATAACAAGAAAACAAAAATGGGAAGAAAAACAACTCTGTGAACATTTTAAGCGACACCTCACACGAGAAACGTGGTGGTGGGTAAGTAAGGGAAACCTTCAGAAAGAAACTGAATCTATTCTAGTACCAGCACAAAACAACGCCATAAGTACCAACCATATCAAAGCAAGCACATATAAGACGCAACAAATCAGTAAACGGAACGATCAATCACATAATAAGTGAATGCCGCAAATTAGCAAAGAAAGAATATAACACAATACATGAGTCAGAGGGTAAAGTGGTATATTGGGAATTGTGCAAGAAATTTAAATTTGACCATATGAACAAATGGTATATGCACAACCCAGAATCTGTCCTGGAAAATGAGACGAACAAACTCCTCTATGATTTTGACATACAAACGGATCGCCTAATCTCGGCCAGACGACCGAACCTTATAATAACAAAAAAGAAAAAAAAAGACTTGAACACTCGTGGTCTTTGCTGTCTCGGCTGACCACAGAGTAAAGTCGACAGAAGGTGAAAAGAAGGATAAGTACCTCGACCTTGATAGGGAATTGAAAAAATACTGTGAAACATGAAACTGACGGTATACCAATTGTAATTGGTGCTCTCAGTACAGTCAATAAGGGAACGGTACAAGGACTGGAAGATTTGGAAATAAGACGACGAGCGGAGATAATCCGAATTACAGCAGTGTTGACATACGCCAGAATACTGGGAAGAGTCCTGGAGACTTGAGGAGACTTTGAATGTCTCAAACTCAATTGAAAGAACATCAGAGTTAGCTGATGGGAAAATCTCTCAAGGAGTAAAATAGTAATGAATTTTTATCTTACTCAAGGAGATAGTTTTATCAGTAACAAGGTCCAAATACTTTTCTGTTCCGAAACAGATAAAACCACGATATAGGAATCCCTGCCATACCGAAAAAAATGTAGCCTCACGATGGACTTTCTCTAAGCAAAACGTTGGAAAAAGTTCTAAAACTTCCTTTTTTGTGACCCGATTCAGAGTTCTCTCACTATTAGAAAACCTGATCGCATTTATGATAGGAGAGCAGTGTAGCGCTACGGTATTCAAATGGATGTTTGTCCTTCCAATACTAATCTACATAGACCCTTACAAAATTACGCTTCTAATGGGTCTATGCGTGTAGCAAGCACTACGCCTTAATTGTCATTCCAACTTAGTGTTAGCTTCACGGTGATGAAAAGAAGAAGTGGCGAATGCACCGAACACCGTCTTGCTACACTAATACAAAGGTGTCTTCGCTACTACACCTTTTTGTGGTGGCTGAGGAGAGGGAAACAGAGTATGAAAAAAGAGTCAAGAATTTTAAGATTGGCAAACTGAAACAAACCGTGGCGAGAAGAAAGATGGAGCCGACGCAGACCTAGAAATATCTTTATATTTTACTATTGTAGTTCTCACTCACTATGAAAATCGCTTCGTTCAAACCCATAGTTGGTCAACTGGCCAGCCAGGCTGGTGGTGGGTATGAGATGAACTTTTTCTTTACAGTTTCGTTTTTTAAATACCGTATGGCTACATGTACACTCCTTATACATATGCAATAGTGCACGCATACCCGCTCATATATCCAATATGAAACGCAGTCTCATGTCTAATTATATAGTACCATTCAAAGATCCATTATATTACAAGAACCGGATATTGGCATGATGGTTAGTGTGTTCGCCAGTGGCCTGGGAGGCCTGAGTTCAATACTAGGTCGAGTCATACAAAAGACTCAAAAAGTGTACTTGATACCTTCTTGCTTAATACTCAGCATTATAAGGAACTGATCAAGGGTAAAGTGGAGCAATCAAGGGAAAGAAGTAGCGCCCTCCCCTACACTTTGGTGTAGTAGCTATCGAAAAGAGAGCCTTCGGGTCACTCTCGACTAAGGTCACCAACTTTACTTTTACTCATATCAATGGAATAGTACCTGTAGATTACGTGGTACTAAAGACGAAACCATTTATAATTCACGAATCTAGACAGGACTGGGTGATGAAGGTGATCCACTGATAATTGTACTATGAACTGAAATATTTACTCATTTCCAAACTAGAATCTGTTCTAAAGAATGAAACCCATAAAATTCACAGGGATTTTGAGTCATAAACAGATCACTTAATCCCGGTCAAAAGACCAAGCCTATTGAAGAATAAAAAAAGGGAACTTGCCATATAGAAATCTTTGCCGTCAGAACTGACCACCAAATGAAAATCAAAGAGAATGAAAAAAGAGTACTAAGACCTCGCAGAAAACAAACAAAAATGGTGGAACGTGAAAATGACAGTTACATCAATTGTTACTGGCGAGGCTGTTACTGTTCCCAAAGGCTTGGAGAGGGGCAGGAGGAGATGGAAATCGGAGGTAGAACTATAGCAGTTTTTAGATCTGTCAGAGTACTGAGACGAGTCCTAATAACCTGAGTTGCCTTAGTGTCAAGCAGAACCTATTTAAAGACCATCAGCTAACACAGAAAAAAATTACTCGTAAAGGTCAGCTAGAATTCTTTAAAGTGTCATTAAAAAATAGGCAAAGAAAGACAAATCACAGAAGCCAGCAAAACCAGTGGTGACTTACGAACTAACAGAAGAAAAAAATCAACAATAACTAGAAAGCAGAAATGGGAAGCAAAACAGTTGTATCGATAACTGAAGAAATAAAGTGGACAGATTTTACTGGAAGTAAACTAGGCACGAATAAGAAATAAAAACCGCAAGAGAGAGAAACTGAATAGCAGCTCAAATTAATTCCATAAAGATCAATTATCATCATCATCATATCGTGCTGGCAGCACGGATATCCCTGACCCTCTCTCGCCACTCCTCCCTATCATTCATCGCCCTAGGCAGGTCTTCAGGACAACCTGTATCCTCACATAGCTGCTGAATGTACGTTCGTGCTGGTCGTCCTGCTTTTGCGCGGCCGTGTGTGGGGATCCATAAGAGTACATCACTTATGAGTTCATCTCTGCTTCTCCAGCAATGTCCTGCATGTCTGGTTCACCTAACTTGAATAGTTTTCGTGATAGGGGGCAGGTGGCCGTACAGTTGGTGTCTTGTGGGGTGTTGCTGCCAGGACTTGTTCAGGATTGCACGCAGCATTCTTGTGTAGTTGCCATCTAGTTTCTTCTCCAGCCGTTTTGTTAGCGTCCATGTAGAGCATCCATATAGCAGTATCGATGTGACCGCTGCCTGGAAGAAATTGCGTTTCATTTTATCGGTTAGGTCTGATTTCCATATAGTCGATAGCCTATTGATAGCTGTCCATGCTTTCGTTAACCTCGTTTCGATGTTCTCTTCGGTTGATTCGACGCTGCTTCCTAGGTACGTGAATTTGTCTACTAGTTTAAGAGGGGTTCCTTTTAGAGTGGAGATGTCCCCCGTTTGGTTATAGCACATATATTCCGTTTTGTGTGCATTAACATGGAGGCCTATGCTTGCCGCTGCTCGTTCCAAACTATGCAGAAATGTTTCGGCTTGGTCAGGTGTATTTGCCAGTATCGCTATGTCATCGGCGTAGTCGGCGTCGGTAATTGTTGTTGCGGGGTATCTTCTGCTTCTTTTCTTCGTCAGTTCGAAGCCATTCTCTTTGATTTTGTCAATCGATGTTCTAAGTACGTAGTCTAGACAAATGATAAAGAGATACGGAGCCAGCGTGTCCCCTTGTAGTACTCCTGCTACAATGTCGAAGTATTCTGTGTCTCCATCTGGTGATCGTACTTTTACTTTAGTGTTTCTATAGAGAATCGTTATTGCCGCTACGGTTTCTTTAGGTATGCCGTACGCTAGTAGGATTTGTTCCATCTTTCCTCTGTGAATGGAGTCGAAAGCCTTGGTAAAGTTGACAAATATTAATGTCGCTTGTAGGTTCTTTGCCCGTACACTTTCAAGGATTCTGCGGATGGTTAATATTTGTGAGGTCGTAGATCTATTTCTTCCGAAGAAATAGATCTACGAAGATCAATTATATAAAAGTGAAACTTGCTAATACACAATACAATAGCAAGATAGATCATGAGGAGAGACAGAGAGAGACAGACGAAACTAACTTAAAATTACTACACGACACTTCCGAATGTGAAAAGGATCCATTGTCAATAGTGCAAGAGATTTAAATTTGACTGAACTACAACATTCTAAATGCACAAAATATAATCCTTCCAAGAAAATAAAACCCAACAAAAACACTCTGCGATTTTGAAATACAAACCAATCACCAACTCCCAGCCGGAAGACTGGACTTAGTTTTACTTTAAAAATATGGATTTTAATGCTGCGGCAGAAGAGACAATAAAAATAAAAGAAAACGAAATGATAGCTAAATACCCGGGTTTTGCTAGAGCTCAGAAAAAGTGATTGAATAAAAATTGCTGGCGAAGGTAATAGTAATTAGTGCTCCTAAAACAGTCCCTTGGAAAAAAAAACTGGATTAAGAGGAACTTATTGGAAGAATCGAGACTATCCATACCTAATCTTTATAAAGATAATATTGTATATACAGAAGAATTTTTGAAAGTTTAAGAGGCCTGGTGTTACTCAGACTCCAGTAAAAGACCACGAGTAAAAAGAAACAAAAAAAAAAACATGAAAAACTCTTTAAGAACAATGATTACACTTCAAAAGAAAAAAAAACAGATGAGATTGGACATGAGTTTACATGGACATTTCAAAGGAGGAACCTAAAAAGTGAAAATGAACGCTTTTTGATAGACGCACAAAATAATAACGTAAGGACTAATTATATACAGGCAATAGACAAGTTAGTGTAGGTTATGTAGAGATAGTGATGCGATAATTAATCATATGATAAGCAATTGTATCAAACAGGAACAAAGGGAATAAAAGACTAGGAAAAGTAATCAATTAATTTGCAAGGGACTAAAATCTGATCATACTATGAAATGGATTATGCATAAAGCAGAATCTGTCATAGAAAATAAGACTTTAGGATGTAAACGTACCACCTATATATTGGCAAGAAAATGTTGCCCGAGTGAAGAAGAAAAACAGTATAATCTACTATAATCTATAATTGTGTTTCTCCACCGGACCACGGAGTAAAATAAAAAGTGAAATTATAAAACAAATACTCTTTCATTGCCACATAACTAAAAATTTGTTTTTAAATCTGAGGAACATAAAGTTGACGTACAAGTGGTGTGCTTGTAACGTTCCCCAAAAGCCTGAAAAAAAAAAAGATTGATTGTTACAATAGTGATAGTAAATAACAAACAACAATCTATGTTTTACAGGTTATTCTATTAGTATTCAATATATATATATATATATATATATATATATACGAAGATCGTTCAAAGATTTTTTAGCCTTGCCCAGAATAAAGAGCCTTAACTGAAAAATTTGGTTGTAGCAATACACTACCACTTCATATAAAACTAGAAAAAATAATTCAGATTTCTGTTTGAATTTCTGTGCAGGTCAGGCTCTTGGAAAGGAGAAAAGGTCGCGAAAAATCTAAGATGGACAAAACAAAGACCCTAGAAGGCATAAAGTGTCTGCAAAATAAATATATAACACCCGAAGAAATTCAAGATGAGTTGATAAAGAGTCTTGCTGACGATTCTTTTCTAATTAATTTTGAAGAGGATTGCAGATTTTGAGTGGGAGAGAGAGACAGCACAGAAAATGACCCTCGGCCATGGCGTCCAAAAATCAAAAACACGTACGAGACAAGTTTAGGCCATTCACCGTATAATTTTCGATGGCAGGCATCTTAATAACCAGAAGATTTGTTATTTGATAAGCATTAGTTCTGGTTCCGTCCATTTTATTTCAGTCGAGATCTTATGATAAACAAGCTGTCGGCCACATCGGCCCCGTGAATTCTGACGCCAGAACACAAATAAAAAAGGGTTGACATTTCCAGGAGACCTCTGACTCGCCAAACTTTAGAATCTCCCCTGCGGATTTTTTTTACTCAAGATGAAATCTGAGTTCGCCTCTTCGAGCCCAAATCAAATATTCAAAAGAAACAGTGGAAATATTCTCGTTCTCAATTTTCGAATAAGTTCAAGCCGTTAACGTCTGATAGCAAGATGTATAAAAGAAAAACGTATTTCTAACAAGAGAACAAAACTGACCACCGGTGACTTTTAATTTTAGTACTTTTACAGCCATCTCTTTGTATTCAATTTTGATACTAAGTTCTTTAATGTTGCTAAATTTGGCATTTTATTGTGATTCCGATTATATTAAAATTTGATACTTAGTTTCTTTTACATTGCAAATTGTTTCTGTAACGTTCAGATATCTAGTTTAAGAGGTTAAGAACAGTATATTGTTAACTTGTCTTGGAGATAGGTGTAAGAATAACCACGCGTTAATTAAGGAGTATTTAAAAAATTCAATACGGAAAAATGATTACAAATAATAGGGGTTAAGGCTCTACTAGAGGCAACAGAAAGTAAAACCTTATGCTAGACATGATGGCTAATCATAAAAGCGTGACAGTGTCTCTTTTCAAAGCCAATGGACCAAATATTAAAGAATGGTTAACTGAAATTGGCTAATTTAATATGAAAATTGTTGAGTCGACCTGCAAGGTACTCGATTGGCATAGAGGAAGATGAAATAGAAGAAAGCATTTATTCTGTGACGGTCACCTCTAAAATGCACGATCTGTTGCATGCTTTAGGGAAAGTTTATATTCGGAGAAAACCTTCGGGTGATAAAATAGAAAAAATCTACGACGGAAGAAAGTGTAGAAATATATATATATATATATATATATATATATATATATACAATGGACGAAATTTAGTGGGAAATTATGAATAAAAAGATATCTAATTCCCGTCATCCCATGAAAAATTTCCGACCTTTGGAAAAGAGAAGTAAGTCGGGAGCAGACGAAACTGCTCCTGTTTCTACTTTAGAAAACATTGCTACGAACGCACACAAAAATACTCCCAACTGCAAACTGTATAATAGTGATTGTCATGAAATTAGTTACTGTATTGAGTATCCAAATCTCGAGTCCAGAAAAGTTATGTGCAGAGAACTGAATCTTTGCATTCTATCTTTTAGCGAACGACGTAAATTGAAAACTGCCGAGGAATTTTTAAGTTATCCTTTCAATGTTACGAATGTAAAACTAACAAATATGTCACTCCCTTTTGTGAAGGCCAAACAAAGAAAACTCCGCTACCTTTTTGACTATATACACCAATTTGGAATTACGAGAGCCTATAGTCAGTGTTACGATAACCAAAGGAAAAGTGACGTCTAAGTTCAACTGTCTATTTGACACTATAAGTTGGAGATCTAATTTCTCAAAACTTGCCATGAATAAATTGGGTTTTGGTGAAGCTATTCTTGTTCCTGTAGAATTCGAAATAAAAACATTTCAAGGTTCTAAAGTTTAAAAATTAAAGTTTCTTTGCAAATCGAATTAAATTGAGAAAAAATTGCCTTTATCTGTTCTAGTTGAAGATGATTTTGACACTGAATTTTAGTTTGACGACAACAAAAATGTTAGGCACAACCTGATAGCCCTAAACTACAATTTAACCATCCCTAACACAAATGAGAAAGTAATCACGATCTTATAGGAGTTGACATAATTCAATTTATGAAAAATGTAAAAATTATAAACTGCATGAACGGGTCTGATTGGATGTTTCCCGGTGGTTTGCACCCTTTAGAATTAGCCAAAACTTTCTCAATAAAAATCAAATTAAATCCGTGGGAAGAAAAATGTAGAACTACTAGAAAAAAATTTTTATACAATAACATACAATTACCCCCATAGTTGGTCAATTGGCCAGTCAGGCTGGTGGTGGGTAGGAGAGCGAACGTTTTATTTCCAGTTGTTTTCATATTGTATGGCTACATATACTATCATTATACATATGCAATAGTGGACGCATACCCGCTCATATATCCAGTATGAAACGCACAGTCTCATGTCTAACTATATAGTACCATTCAAAGATCTATTATATTACAAGAACCGGATATTGGCATGATGGTTAGTGTGTTCGCCAGTGGCCTAGGAGACCTGAGTTCAATCCTATTGAACCCAAAAAAGAGATATTCATATCCTATAGGTAAGTAGTTTGATAAAATTTTGGTTTGGAGAAAATATTTGATGTTAATAGTTTCGGATCATCCATTAGTGAGGATAAATCTGTCGGTGATAATGACAAAGCTAAAATAAAAGAACTGAAAATTCCATCAACGACAGAAACAAGGGAATGATGAGGATCTATCGTGACATCAAGATAAAATTAAAACAGCCTCTTCTAATTATCCCTTAGCACTTAAAGTACAATAAAAAAAACCAAAAAAATAATAATCATCTTGAAAGTAAAGATTTGATTAAAGAATATAACGATTTTTTTTACCAACAGGAGAGTGAGAGAATAATTGGAAGAATTCAAGTAAATCCTTCTGAATTTTCTAATTATATGTAGATCCCACATAGACCTGTGATCAAACTTTTTTAAAACATTATTTTGAACTATTCCCTACTGATTCCTTAATGTTGGTAATCTATGTAGAACTTGTTCTTGTACTGAAGAATTAATTTCGTCATCCCGAAGCGGCAAAAATTAGGTAAATTTGATTAAAAACCCTCTGTATATAAAACTAATGGCCGTCCTAAAATAGAATATTTCGGGTTACGTCTGGTGGTGTAACGGTTAGCAAGCTAGACTAGCAAACCTACACTAGTGAGTTCGAGTCTCATTTGGCGCCCCATTCACTAGGCCTTGTGCCACATCGAAGCAAAGAGCTGTGTAAATTACTAATTACTAAAGTAGAATATTTCGAATTCCTGGCCCTACTCTTAGACGTACAGCATACCATTTATCATCCTTCTCACCTAAACCTTAAAACTTAAACTCAAATCGACTGTTCAACCCTCATCATGCACAAAAAGAAAGACCAGATGAATAAAGAGAAAAAAACATTAATAAGGAATATGTATATCAGTTAGAAAATAAGGAATATGTAATCACGATTCAATTAAATTGCATTCTCTCTGTTGTTGGGAATATACAAGAATTATTTCTAACAAGAGAACAAAACCGACAACATGTGACTCTTAATGTTGGTCAGAGTGGAAAAGGGAGAAAAAATCCCACACAATAAGGAATCAAAAAGCTATCTCCCACGATTTGTCAGTAGCTATGAATCTTAAATGCGAAATCCCAGGCAGGGAAAAATTTCCTGCAGACAGGTTTCTTCACTCGTTTCTTGAATAGCCGAAAAGTATTCAGATGGGTAAAAAGCTTTCCGAGAAATTTATCTAAAAGTCAACATGAAAAAACTTTATTGAAATTCAACTAAATTTAAACGAAAAATGAAAATTCAACCCGAAAATTCTGCTAAAGACAACTCTACAGAAAATTTGTGGGGATGTCCTCGTTAAAGCGATGGACTGAATCGCAGTAACCGAGTTCATACTCCAGTCGCGCTATAACGTTGCAAATGTTGGTGTAATTTGCCCGACTTATCTGAGAAGGAGTACCCGAAAAACAAAGTTCAATGAATTCAAGTTGTTTTTGTTGTTTTGTTGAAAAGTCACAGTTTTCGTTTAATTTGGTTGAGTTTTCTGTAAAGTAGTCTTTAGTAGAATTCTCGGGTTGAATTTCCTGCTCGTGTAGCAGAATTTTCGGGTTTAATTTTCTGATTTCATTTAATTTCAGTTGAATTTTCTGGAAATTTGTCTTCTAACAGAATTCTCGGTTTGAAATATAAGCTTTTCTTTGATTTTAGACAAATTTTCCTTTTGGTTTGGTTTGATTTGGTTTCTTTGATAAATGGCATATCAACCTTTGTAGGCTATTTAATGCCAACCCTAAACTCCCTTGAGCTCCATGGCTGGATTATCAGCTCAAGATGCAGTTAAAAGTCACACTTATGACACCCTTTTTAGGGATGAGTTTTATCCCTCTTCTGGGGGATACAGGCAGAAGAATCTAAACCCGGACTACTTGGCGCATTATTATTCGTAATACCATTTTCATAAATTTCTAAGTTTTTAATTCTTACTTATTTGAATTATATATTGGCAAAGAATATAAACGATTTGATAACACAGAGACCTACAAAACCATTTTAAAAACTTGAGTTAAATGTTTATCATTAAACAAAATAGTTGCAATGTCTTTTCTTGTAAGAAAACTTCATAATTATGTATTATTAATAAACTCTTATGAAGTTTTAATGCCTCGATATTGAATCAATAAGAAGAAAGTAAACAGTTTTCATTGTTTCAAATGTAGGTAATATATTTTTTGTGCGTAAAATATCATTGTGTGTGTATGTCTTTACGTAAAAACAAAGTACATTTATACGCTAATATGTATAATTAAGTTGAATAATCACCAGTTCGGATATGTTAGTAGTAGCACGTCTAAGAGATCGATCGAATAGGAAAACACGCAGAAAGAATCTGCTCATAAAAAATATCATTAAGCGATGTTGAAAATAAATTTATTCGTGAAGGGACAAATAGCTAAATTTTCTGGAAAAAAAATTAATGGCAAAAATGAGTAACTCTTGAAAATTCTTTGACACGACCGAAGTAAATTTTATTTTATTTAGATACACTCTAAATTTGATATAAAGTGGATTGTCTCATTTATGATTCTAATTGGTTGAAAAATATAAATTGGCCGGTCGGCTGGGGCTGTAGAATACACCGACTGCTTCTCTACAGAGGGCTAAGACCCCCCCCAACAACGAGTGTCCTGGTATGACACGAAACAAAATGATGGTGAGGTTCAAGCAGTGCGGGAGCTTTGGGGAATGCAGAGTACCCCTTCATTGCCATTGCTCCCAGGTCCATTCTGGCCCGGAGTGGTAGCACCTGATAGGGCCCTATGTATGGGTTAAATAGAACTAATAGCATACTAATGCTAAAATGAATTGTTCGAAATAGAAATGTTTTTGACAATTAAACTGTACTTACATTTAAACTGCGTGCTTATGCTTAACTATATTATTGGAAATAGAACTGTTTTTCGACATTAAAACTGCATTTACACTTAACTGAATTGTTCCATATAACTGCTTGAATAGTTTGAAGTAGAAATGTTTTTGACCATTAAACTGTGTACTTATGCTAAACTGAATTGTTTTAAAAAGAACAGATTATTTACATAAAAATGGATTTGGCATTAAATAACCTACAAGGGTTGATATGCCATGAAACCCAAGAAACCAATCAAATATAATCATTTGCCATCTCAAAGAAATTCCAAAAAGGTAGTCTCAAGCTATGGATTGGTAAAAAATGCAAAAATACTGATTCAAAACTATTACATCCTTGGAGCCTATATTTGTATAAGAACTAAGACTTTTGTGTTGAATGGAAGTCAGTTGATTATATATATCGAAAGGGGATGAGTTGCGAGTGATTCAATTTGAGAATATATAAGAGGATTCTGACAAATCCTCATGAGTGCTCAACCTATGATAATTAATATGAAAAATTATAAATTCCATTCAGAGCAATATATATATATATATATATATATATATATATATATATATATATATATGTGCGTGTGTGTGTGTGTGTGTGTGTGATTTCATACGAGATGCTGGGATTCAACGTGGTGATCCTCGATAGATACATACATGCCACACTTTGATTCTCAACTAAAGTGGTATTCGGCACATAAGTAATCTTGTTAAAGAGCTAGAATGATGTTGAGAAATAATAATATATAGGAACATATATAGAATTATAATTTCAGTGCGATCTAGATATTTTTATTCGCACGTACTGTAAGTGGATTCTGTTATTTGAGATATTCTCTATCGTTTGGTACCTCACCTTTTTCCTCTCCTTATATCATTAAGACTTATCGTATAAAAACATCTGCTCATTCCTTATAAGTTGACCATATATAGGAAAACCTTCGATCTGTTTATCATTTAAATTTCGACTTTCTTTGATTCATTAATTGGGTAGTCATAATCCTCAGGCGAACAAGAATTTCTGTTATTGCATAACGGAGTCGTCTTTAAATTTAAGTGATTATAGATTGAATTTTCACGATAATTTCTTTTCTGAAAGTTAATCAACCTGGCTCTTAACGGAAATTTTAATCCTTTTTTTTTTAATTCAGAGATTCCAACCAAGAGTGATATTTCTCGGGTCATCTTGAATATTTTTGTTTTCTAATCAACAAATAGCTCATATCGTTTAAAAAATCTCCTTAATACAACTTGGATCTTATGTAATTATTTTATACGGTATCACTTAAGCTGTTCTCTTTGTATAAGGGTCACCAACGTTGAAAATGGAATCATCCAAACGAGTGAAAATGGAATCGACCGACTGAGTGAAAATCCTTGAAAAGGATATTCCTCCTTTTCAAGGTTATCAGCGCCAAGTGAAAAGCATGAACCAATCTCGTCCCCACCAGGATATTGATACAGCTGATATGTATATTTACCCAACCCCTCCGCTCGGGTAGGATATGACACAAGCTCAATTTTAAGCGGAGTTTAACAGGTTTGAAGTCTGAGTTATCCTTCTCCTAGACTAGTTGCCTTACCAAGGCTGAAGAACTTAGTCTGTCCTACTATTTACCCATAGCTGGAGGGAGAATAATTGGATTCATACTTTTCCCAAGGGTATTAGTGCTATGTGAAAAGCAATCAGTCGAGGATTTCGCCGTGTCCATTTCCCATGACGATAACCATTACACCACGGATACAGCTGATATGGATAGTTTTGTTTTGGTTTTGTTTGGTTTTATGGCACATCTATCAGTGTAAGTTATCTAATGCCAAATCCATTATATATATATATATATATATATATATTTATATTTATATAATATATATATATATATAAACAGTTCTATTTCAAAGAATTCACTTTAGCATAAACATACATTTTCACTTTCAAAACAGTTCTATTTCAAAGAATTCACTTTAGCATAAGTGCACTGGTTCAATGTAAAAAAAAATTGGATTTCAAAAAATTCAGTATAACAGAAATGCACAGCTTCACCGAAAGAACATTTCTATTTCAAACAATTCAGTTTAGCATGAGTACACTCTTTCACTGCCAAAAAAAAGTTATTCTCCAAAACTCTTGCATTACTGCAAACTCACCCACAGATTGTTTATTGTCACATCAAGGATATGCGTTGTTAGGGGGTTTACAGAGAAGCACCGGTGTATTCTATAGCCCCATCCGGCTGGGCAATGGACAAATAATTGGGCAGACTGAGTTTGTCCTCTTTAATTTAGCAACTAGTCTAGGAGAAGGAACACTTTAAGCCTGTTGTATTTGAAAATTGACTAAGTATCATATCATGGTCATGCCTGATGGTGTGGCTAAATGCATGCAGTATCACCCATGAATAACTACCCTGCTACAATTTACCCCTCAAACAAATCAATTAGGTTTGGTTTGGTTTATTTTTACGATATATTAGCGATTGTAAGTCATCTAATGCCAAATCCAGTTGATACATATGTATCAAATACATATGATTTGTTAACGAATTGCTGATAACATTTTCGAACGAGTATAAATAGTCAAGCGGTTCTATCTGACCCAAAGATAGGGTCAAAATGGACCTGTGAGGGATGACAATGAACAGATAGTCCATATTCCCTAAATCTCCAAGGGTGGGTCTTTGCCAACAGATGGTTTAATGTCATCATCAAGACACTGTGTAGGGGATCTTATCCCTCGGCAGAAATGCAGTCGATGTGTTCTGCAGTAACTGCCGACTGGGTTGAAATCTATCAGAAGTCTATTTCACGTGAATCATTATAAAAACAGGTATTATTAAGTATTACCTATTACCAAATTCTGCATATTAGAAATTTGGCAAGAATAAATAGCAAAAACTGAATACAAATAAAGTGATGCACATCCCCACCCACGTACTAGCACATACAAAAATATATATGTCGGCATATATCAGATAAGAATAAATAATCGTGTAAAAAGCATTTAAATGCTCCAAACGGTAAAAACTAAAAGTAATTCAAATCTCAACGTCTTAAAATCGTTTCATTGCTATAAGTTTCATGTATCAACAAAGGAATTGCAGATACAATTATTGAATGAGACTTTATGTAATAATTAATCTCTCTCTCTCTTTCTCTCTCTCTTTCTCTCTCTCTCTATATATATATATGTGTGTGTGTGTGTGTGATACTTATTTTTGCACTGGTTCATATTCATAAGAGAGAGGAGTTCTCGTGGGCTAGTGGCTAACCTGCGAACCTGCAACATCGTAGGAAGCAAGTTTAAAGTCCAGTTGCGCAATTGGGTTCCCTTTTGGAATAATATCTCGGGAAAATAGATAAACTCATCCATTCTCCCAGTAGTAGATTAGATTCTACCACAACTGTTCTACAAGAATGCTTTGGCCATAAATAACCCGCAAATGTTTATAAGCAAGTAAGAATAAAGAATCCAAATCATGTTAATTGGGTACAGGTGTTAAATTCTGTAGAATTTGGTCATACTTATATTCTAATGATACCAATTTCGATTGTATATTTTTTATTAGAAATCATAAAATCTTATAATATTTTATTTAGGAGTAGTTTAGAAATTAATATAAGTATTTAGCAACATCTCGGGAAACTTGGGTAGTGTAATGGTTAGCAAGCTCGACTAGCGAACCTTCACGGGTAAGTTCGTGTCTCCTTGTGTACCCCAGTAAATTACTATTTAGCAACCGTTCCCATGATCCAAATCCACACAAGGTCAATTTCTAAACGTAGTTTCGCAGGTTATAATTTAGGTTTTTGTCTTTGCAAACAAATGGTTATAACAAGGTTAAAGAACTCACTCATCCTTACTCTTCACCAGAAGAAAGAGGAGGAATAGTTGGATTCATACAGGAAAAACAAACAACTTCGTCCATGATTTGAACTAGAATTTCTGTGGCCATTACAACATGGACGCTTCCAATATTTCATGCAAATAAATGTTATGGATGTAGCTATTAATGTGTGACACTATCTTTCGATGATTAAGTCTTTTATGTAAGATCACACTTGAATGTAATATACTAGCTTAGCTGACGACGATTTACTTAACAGATTCAATACAGTCACAAGATAATATTGACAAAGTGGTTTCACAGGAAAGAGAAAAATGTAATTTATTGCCTGTGGATAGAATGAGATATTTCCGTTCGCAGATAAGATCAACAAATTACCGGAAAAAATGAAAGTATGTAAGTTCCAATAACCAGCCATAAACAGAAAATACTTGAAGCGAAGAGGATGTTCATACTTCCGCATGGGACTTGAAAAGACAATATAAGGTCTGTAAATTTGGACTGAAGGCAGAGATCCGCTGGTCACTCAAGCGAAGGGGAGAGATCTAGTCTATCTCAAGCGAAGAGAGAGACCTGCCGGTCACTGACGCAGACCTGTCAGCACCCCTGTATGTGTTCTCCAGTTCTTCACAATAGGCTCCCCGCCACAGAAGAAAGATGTATGCGAACTCTCTTTGACTGTATTTCTACTTCGCACAAACGTCACCGTCGAATATAAATTTTATTTTTATATATTTACGTGTCCTTCGTTGTTTTTCCAGCGGTGCAATATACTACATGAGTTTGTAAAAAGTCCTCGGAAACAATTCAGCAAGTCAAATTTTCGTTGAACTTGTCCACTTTCAGTTTCGAATTGTTCCCCTTTTTTTTCTTTATAATCTTCATATTCTTCTCTATGTTTACTTTTCCTTTATTTTTTTTTCTTTCTTCATTCCATTGTTTTGAGTTACAATTTTCTTTCCAGTTTCTAATTTTCCCAGGTGATACGACTGATGATTATTGCACAGTCTTCAGAATCATTGAAAAAGGCAAACACGTTTCTTCTGACAAGCTAAAAGCAACACAAAACAAATGGATTGATAAGGATTCTTTAGTACTTTAAGAACAGGAATCGTGTTATCTTGAGAACGAGAATTCTTGTAAATCATTATACATTGCAATGGCATTCTACAAATAAGCTTCGTCTTTTAACTATAAAATTGATAGAATATGTACAAAAATTCCAGCCATGGCCATCTCCGTTCACGCTTGGAAAAGGCATGAATCCGCATCTCCCTATACTTGTGCATAGAATAACTGGGTTGATTAGTCTCTTCATCCCTGGTATTAGGTAACTAATTTCAAAGAAAATTGATTAATTGAGAGATTGATAGATAATACTGGTATAATACTATCGCTTGGTCCGGCACCAAATGTAACACTAAATGTAACAATATCTTGTCACAGCACAAATGTAATACTATCGTGGCACGATACCACAGTAACAATATCGAAGTCAAGGTACAAGTTATGATACCATATCGTGGTCACCAATCCAAATATGATAATATGCTTGTACGTGGTGTAATGGTTATCGTCGCAGGAATTGGACACGGCGACACGAGTTCAAATCCTGGACTGATTGCATTTCACATAGCACTTATACCCTTGGGAAAGGTATGAATCCAATTATTCTCCCTCCAGCTATAGGGGAAATAGTAGGGCAGACTAGGTTCTTCAGCCTTGGTGAGGCAACTAGTCTTGGAGAAGGAAAACTCTGAATTCAAACCTGTTAAACTCCGCTTAAAAAATGACCTTATGTCATATCCTGCCCGAGCGGAGGGGTTGGGTAAATATGATAATATGCTTGCAAGGCACCATTTTAACAGTTTTACGGTCTCCGATACTTGCGCCAACTATAATACCGTTGTGCATGACAACATTTGTTTGGTTTGGTTTGGTTTCTATGTTTAATGGCATATCAACCCTTGCATGTTATTTAATGCCAAAGCTATTCTCCTAGAAGAACAGTAGTGGTGCTATTTAACCCATAGCTGGGAGGATAAGGGGGTTCACACCTTTCTCAAGGGTATTTGCCCGAAAGTGAATGTAATAGCGCGACTGGAGTACGAACTCGCATTCTACGATTCCGCAGTCCATCGCTTTAACCATTACACCACGAGGACACCCCCTGACAACATTTGTGGAACCAGATGTAATAATAATGATTGGTCGTATCCTGGTAACGGCACTAAATGCATTTCCAAGTTATCTGTTTTCCAATCCTCTCTGTGCTCGTGTTCTGTTTGAAAGATCCACAGATAGGGAATGACACAATTCATCCGGAACTTCTTCCAGCCGTCGCGGTGATTCTTTGGAACAAAGTTCCCCGAATGTTGGTAACTTAAAGGCCAGAAGAATTCTTCATCAACAATTCACAATCATTTATCGGAATGTATTGGTGTAACTAATATATCCGATATTTGTTTAGAAAATTGTAGTTTTATTATCCATATATACTGTTCGATGTTCAGACTGCATACCATAGTGGGAGAGAGATGAATAAAATCTACTAGGGTCTATGAACAGAGACATACAGGGATACCCCACGACTCGACCGACGTCTGACAACAGGTAACTTTTTCAAAATTCGCTGATTTTTGTATATCTAATTTCAGTATATCGTTAATGATGTAATCTCACTAGGTTATTGCGTCATATCACACGTGTCTTCAATTTTTTACAGATTCTTTTATTTACCCAATCAAACTCGTGACAAGACATGAATCTGTTTTGTTTTCAGTTGGTCTTCCTGTGTAAAAATGACAGTTCCCATATCCTTGTTGTGGATCACTTGCTGAAATTCCGCTCAAATATTTTTACTAAAATAACAGCTTGCTGAAAAACTCGCGGCTCAACTAAACCAAATAATAGAATAACTAATATAGACAATCATCACGGCAATTAAGTAGAACTGGAATGTAATCCCACATATGGTTATTTTATACAACGAAGTTAGGGAATTGCGTTCGCTGTATGTTCATATTTGCAATTTTGTGTAGTTGTTTTTTATAGGATATTTTATTTGCACTTAGTTTTATGGAAGACAAATGATTTTTAAACAGACCTTTGTGATCCATATGTGGGAGCTTAACGGGTATTTGCACTCTGGGCCAGAGTTGACCTGGGAGTTATGGTATTGAACCAAACCTGCAGAACCGAGCTTTACCATCAGACATAGTTTGGTGTCATACACAAGATACACTTTTTGTTCTTTTTTTACTCTTCCGTGAATTCAAATTCCAGGTGACTGGGTGACACCAAGGGAGTTCATCCCTTTCCTAAGTAAGCGTAATAGCGCGATTTGAGTTCGAACTCGTTTATTAAGATGTTGTATTCCCATAGGTTAGCCACTACACCACCGGAACTTCTCTCCTCAAAGCAGCTTAACGGTAACAGAGAAACATTATACTCTATCTCTACAAAGTAAGCTTCCTAATGCACCGTTTCCTGGTAAATGACGCAGTTGGGAACTATATTCTAATGCTGGCAGGACTCTTTCTTCTTCATTTCATTCAGCGTTGTACTGAGATTACTTTCTTCAACAAACATATATATTTTTTGATATCAGTGTATAAATCTTTTGTAATAAATAAAAAATATTCTCACAAAAGGTCATTGTATCCTCGCGAACAACAATAATTTTCTAATATATCTTAAAAAGTCATGAAGCTATGATTAAATAGCTGCGGCATTGCAATATTTCTCGTAAACAAAACAAAGAATCAAAACTAGTTTTGGAAAATCGCAAAAAAATATCTTTCCAACTCTCCAAATAATTTCCTCTATGCAAATTAACCCGATATTCTATTAAAAAAATAATCCTCACAATTATTTTCAAAGATCAAACAAAAGCTATTGTGCTTACGGTTAAACTGATAAGCCTATTATTTCAGAATCCCAGTTTTAAACTCATACTATGGAAAGTCTAGCGGCACAAAAAATGCTTATCTCTTAACATATGCTTTGATCAGAACTTCTGAGAAATAAACTGTTTGAAGATTTTTACATTAACGTGTTCTCGTAGGCAAATTATTTTAAGGTTTTACGCGACGACCCAGCAAGTCAATGATTTCACGTTATAACAATTGTTCATGATGATATTAATAATTACATTTAGGAAAGAGTGAAGGATTCTAATTAGCTTTTCACTGTCATCTCCGTTACTTCGACGGTTTGAAAGATTAAAATATGATATCCAGTGCGAACACCGAACCCACAAAATTAAATTTCAGTTGCAAATTGGGCTGGACTAAGTTGTCAAAGTCATATATATACACAAACTTAATTAGAATCTTAATGATATATAGATCTTACGTTACATAGTGTTATTGGTAGCAATTTAATCATCACATGTGCATTTCGGTTGTAGTAACAAGACCAAAAGTAGTTTAAATCATAATTAATAAAAAAAAAACACGAAATAATCAATATTCTACATGAGAAATTAATGAGGATACGATACTAGAAAAAACATATCGATGGCCTTAAATGCATTTCTTTTGTATTTTTGGGGTTTATTTCAGTAACTTATCATATTTTAGACATAGAGATGAAAGTCAAACATTTATAAAAACTGTTTTTCTATCAAATGGGCCCGAAATCATCAAGATGTCTTGGCTGCTAAACTTCTAGGTAAAATATTACATAATTCCTTTAAACAAATATATATGATTGAAATTTGAATTTTTCTTTGAAATAGTTACACTCACATAATACATTTAGAAACCTCAGTTTGTCCCTGGAAACATTTCACACGTATACTATCATACCAAAAAACTGATGGAATATCTTAAATGCTAGAAATATATTGAGAAATTTATAAAGTATCCAGATTTTTACAGAATCATATATCATTTAAATTGCCTTTTCCATGGAAATATCTTCACACCTACCATCTATTTTTAGAAGCAGCAGGATTTTCACTGGAAAAGTAACTCTATTTCTTGTTCTCCACACACTTGTAATTACTTTTTTAACATAGTTTCTTCAACTTAAAGACATCTGAAACTTCCATAAAAACTGCCCTAACAAAGTTAGAATATCTTCACAGAACAACATTTTGGATTTTTCTTTCATATAGCCATCTTGTATTGTCGAGAAATATTCAAAGTTTTAACTGTAAAAAGTTTCTACTCTAACTCTGTACAGTTATAAAATAAAAATAAAATATGAGTTTTCCAAACACGTTCATATTTTCCCCCAAACAATAATATGTCAAATTATGTAAACTACTGAAAAATGGTTTGAGATTTTATTATTTTAACCAAGACATTTTTAAAGCTTTTACCCGACATAATTTATTGATTCTGAGTCATAAACTATTAATGTTCATGCTTATTGCAGTAATCTAATAAGAATTCTGGCTGTTGGTCTCGGATGTACATTTAATTGGTATGATTTTGTTTCTATGTTTTTTAAGTGATACATTTGAATAGGCTATGCAGTCCAACGTCTTTGTACACATAGAGAAGAAAATATCTATTTACATACAGTATCTTCCATAAATAAGTATATGAGTAACATTTTCTAAAATAAAAAGTTAACATTTTTCTAAGCCAAAGATGCAGGTTTTTTTTTTGTATTTCATGTGGAACATTATACAATAAAATTGGGGAAGTTAGTATGAAGTAAGGTTATTCGTATTTTTAGGGGTAATTAGAAGACCACTGCTGGCTCTCGTAGCATAGTTTTAAAGAGGTATTTGGCTTTTTGAATTCGAAACTTGTCGGGAGTGAATCTGTCATTGTTTTTGCCGATACGTACTATTCCTGAAAATCGTTTACATAAAGATCCATTTGAGATGGGATTAAAAAAAAACAACAGAAATTAAGATACAGCGAAATACTAGCGAAAATTAATGATAGTAATGAATTTACAGTATTCAATATTCGTTCAATACCGCTATTAGAGCTTACATTCCACCCTTTGTATCTCCTGCAGCTCTGTAGAGTTAGCCGTATCCATCGTTGAAATTATTCCATGTATTACAGGGTGCCTAAGCAAAATCTAGAATAATTTCTAAAAAATATTTTGTTTAGTCTGATTTTTGTCAAAAAAACAACTCACAAACGGGATTAATCTATATTTTCATGTGTAGCTCTATTATTCAAGCACTTTTCTTTAAAAATCAGCCCGATATGAGCGAAGAAGAAAAGAAACAACAAAAAATCTATGATTTGCTTTAGGCTTAAACCAAACCAAAAAAAAAATCGAAATATTTGAAGTTTCTTTACGGCCTCCATCAAGCCCATACTTTAACAACCTTGGCTACACTATAGGAGGCGTTTAAGAAAACAAAACAAATACAACTTTCGATCCAAATATTGGTTCATTTAAGATTGCAATTCGGGAGGAATTGAATAAAAGGACCAAAAAAATTATTATGAAGGCATGCAAACCATTTCAAAAGCGCCTTGATATAAACATTGAAAAAAAAAAGACGCAAATGAATAAATTGTGCCTATTTTTTATATAGTTGTTATTTTTTATATCGTTGTTATTTTTAATATAGTTGTTAATTAAAATTAATTTTGCTTTATAATAGAAACGTTTATTATTACTCTAGACTATTCTTAATTTTCTTTCCGCGCTCTTCACTCCTTCCTTGAGTAGTAGTACTAGTTAGGGTCGCATCTAAAACCAGTGGACCAGTTCACTTACTTCGGCATATGATTAACATATGCCAAGCAAGTTCGTGGAATTCTACTGAAGGTTATCGATGATATGGAATCCTGATCGATGAGATAAAATAGAACAGCATTTATTCTAAGTTGTAGCTGTGCCCATACTATTCGATGGACGCATCTCATGGACACTAACTAAACGCATGTTGAAAAAGCTAGAAGGGAACAACACAAGAATACTGCACGCTGTATTGAACAAATCCTGGAAAACTAACCCTACAAAACTACAGCTTTAAAGCTTCTTGCCACTCATCTTACAATCTATTCGTGAAAAAGGAATATGATGTGCGAGGCATTTCTTGAAAGGAGCAATCTCATAAGCGACGTTCTGTTATAAACTCCAGCATATGGACGTGCCATTGTTAGCCAATCAACGAAGACTTATTTACGTAAGCTCTGTACGGACCCAAGATGAAGCCTAGAAGACTTACCAGTAACGATGATATGGAATTTGGATCTATAAGATATAAAGTAAGTAAAGTTGGCGACCATAGTCGAGGGTGAACCGAAGGCTCCCTTTTCGATAGCTTACTACACCAAGGTGTAGGGGAGGGCGCTACTCCTTTCCCTGGATTGCTCCACTTTACCCTTGATCCGTACCTTATAATGCTGAGTGTTAAGCAAGGAGGCATCAAGTACCAATTTTTGAGTCTTTGGTATGACTCGACCTGGGATTGAATCCAGGTCTCCCGGGCCATTGGCGAACACTCTAACCGCTAGGCCAATATATACGATATAATAGGCCAATGTCCGGTATTATTATAAGATATAATAGAACAGCATTTATTCTAAGTTGGAGCTGTAACAATCAGAGATAGATAGATGGATAGATAAATAAAGAGACTGAGAGCTCTGTGTTGCTAGCGTGGCTTTATGAGGATGACGATGTATTCTATGTATTTATGTTCTTTTGCTGTCTTTTTTGGGAACATTTTCCCGTTACATTGAAAAGCTAGTCCGCAATCTGTATTTTTGCCCAGTCAGCTGGGGCTGTAGAATACATTGACCCCCCCCCCTAGCGAGTGTCCTGAGTTATGACACTAAACAATCTGATGGTGAGGTTCCAGCAGTGCTGGAGCTTTGGGTAATGCGGAGTAACCCTTCATTGCCATCGCTTCCAGGTCCACTCTCGCCCGGAGTGGTAGCACCTGATAGGGCCATATCTATGGGTTAAATAGAACTAACAACATACTTATGCTAAAATGAATTCTTTGAGTAAACTGAATAGCTTGAAATAGAAATGTTTTTGACAATTAAACCCTACTTAAATTTAAACTGTGTGCTTATGCTTAACTGAATTATTTAAAATAGAACTGTTTTTCGACATTAAAGCTGTATTTACACTTAACTGAATTGTTACATCAAACTGCTTGAATAGTTTGAAATGGAAATGTTTTTGACAATTAAACTGTGTACTTATGCTAAACTGAATTGTTTTAAATAGAACAGATTAATTACATAAAAATGGATTTGGCATTAAATAAACTACAAAGGTTGATATGCCATAAAACCCAACAAACCAAACCAAACCTGTAACTATTTGTATATGATATATACTGTAACTGGCCGGTTTCTTGTTAGTGTGTTTATCTGTTCTTTTCTTAATCATACCAAGGGTTCGAACGATTGTTTTAAGGTGCAATATTTCCTCAAATTCTATTTCCAGGTCTTTGTAGTTCATTATTATATTCTTTTACTGATATATTATTATCTGTTGGCACTAATAAATCAATTAGAAAACATGTTTTTCTTTTATAGACCTTAACTACAATGTGATCTGTTACAGGTTATTTTTTATCAACTTGGATAGAAAAGATTCAGAGAATAGTAGCTCCTTTTCCATCCGTTTTTTGTTCGGATTTGTTTTTTACCATTACTTACAACCCAATATTCCATCGTATTTTTATACTTTCTTATGAATATAATTTCTTATTTTACCATGCGTTTTTTTTATATTACTCATTTCATTACATTATTTGAATGATATATAATTATGCATAATTGTTTAGGAAATGAGTTCGCTGGTAATAATACATGGGATTTGTGATCTGTTACTGGTTATTTTTTTATCAACTTGGATAGAAAAGATTCAGAGAATAGTAGCTCCTTTTCCTTCTGTTTTTTGGTTCGGATTTGTTTTTTACCATTATACACAACCCAATATTCCATCCTATTTCCATACTTTCGAATGAATATGTCTTATTTTACCATGCCTTTTTTATATTACTTATTTCATTAAATTATTTGAATGATATATTGTTATATCTAACTGGTTGGGAAAAAAGTTCGCTGGTAATAGTTCAAGGGATTGAAATTTTACCTTACTAACAAATCTGGTTTAGAAAAAGAAACAAAGAAAATTCTCAGGGAATTTTCGGTTCACTCTTTTTCAACCGATCCTTAGTCGACCATAGTCGAGGGTGACCCGAAGACTCCCTTTTCGATAGCTACTACACCAAGGTGTAGGGGAGGGCGCTACTCCAAAAAAAAACCGATCCTTAATTCAATAAAAAAAGACTCATCTGATCGATTTTGCTGTTCTCGCAAACCACAGAGTGAAAAAAAGTATGCGAAAAATACTTGAATCATGTCATTGAGATGAAAACACCACGAAATAAGGTGACCGTAATATCATTGATAGTTGGTGGATTAGGAACAATATCCACGAGCTTAGAAAAGAGACTGGTGGAACAGGAAAACAGATAAAGAATAGAGACCATCCAGACTACAGCATTATTAAGATCTGCTAGAATGCTAAAGAGACCTGGAGAACAATAGGAATTTATCAATTTTACTCTCGAGTAATTGCATCTGCTGATGCTGGTTTTAAACCTCAGAAGGTGTGATGTAATATAACTGCACAAAGAAATGATTTTATCATACGTAAATACATATTGATTCTTGAAACAACATAATTGTTTTTGAATTAGTTTGGTTTGGTTTGGTTTTATGGCACATCAGCCATTCTAAGTTATTTATGCCAAATCAATTTTATACATATAAACAGTTTTATTTCAAACAATTCAGTTTATTATGAGAACCGTTTGCAGTTTAAAAGCAAGTGCACTGTTTAATTGTCAAAAACATTCCAATTTCAAGCGATTCAGTTTAGTCAAACAGTTCTAATGCAAACAATTCAGTTTACTATATGTATAGTTTTGTTCACACACAGTTAAATGCCAAAACAGTTTGTTTTCACACAGTTATGTTTAGCGTAAGTTCAGTTTCAATGTTAAAAACAGTTATATTTCAAACAATTCAGTTTTGCATAAGTTCGTTGTTTAATATCAAAACTGTTCTATTGAAAGTAGTTCAGTTTAGCATACATACGCAGTTTAAATATCAAAACGGTTCTACTTTAAGCAATTCAGTTTAGCATAAGTTCACAGTTTAGTTTTATTTGACTCATAGATAGCACTCTGGGCAAGAGTAGACTTTAGAACGATGACAATGAAGGGATACTCCGCATTTCCCAAAGCTCCACTATTACTGGAACATCAAGATCAGTTTGTTTAGGGTCATATCCAGAACACTCGTTGGAAGGGAGCCCTACCCTTCTAAATTCAGTGTATTCTACAGCTCCAGCTGACAGGGCAACGTGTATGAATTATCAGTATTTGATAGGGATACAGGAAGTTATATAAAAATACAATTTATTTGTATTAGATAGAATAATTGACATCGTAGTAGAATAAAAAAAAAAAACAACCAAACCAAATTAAAATAACTGCTTGTGCAGGATTGGGAACAGGTTGGTGTGATACAAATTTATCGCATCAATTAAATTCATAAAGACTTCACTTAATATAAATTACAGTTTATGGAATAAAGATGAGAAATCATTTTGTTGAGATAAGAAATACTTGCACGAAGGCAAGAAAAAGAGGCGGCTATATGAATTCACAACCTGGACGAGACTGTTTGCCTTTCACTTCATAGTAATGTCCTTAGGAAAGGGATGAATACATGTTTTCTTCCCTAGTTATGAGTAATAGTTGGGCAAACAACGTTTTTAAGCCTTGGTAAGACGATTAGTCATGTGGAAAGAAATCTGTTAATTCGAACCATCACTACTTTGCTAAGAAATTGAACTCGAACAACATTATTCCCATGGTGGACTATACATGATAATATAAACTGGCAAGAAGACACATCGCACAAAGGCACACACACACACACACACACACACACACACACACACACACACACACAGACAAGTGCACACGATGACACTCACGTATTCATGTAGACCTGAGTTGAATATTTCTTTCTTTTTTTATATCAGTTTAAATATTTAGTAATTTCCTCTCATTGAGAATCACAGTTTCTCAATTTTTGCAAGCTTTAACGTGTATTATTAGTTAGCTTAGGTTAAATTCAGTGTAGGTTTACGCCTTTGATAATAAAAATGTTTTTATCGGAAAGTAAGAATAACGGTAACAGGAAAGTATAGAATATCTAAAATACATAGGTTAAAAAAAGTAATTGTTTAATAATAGGCTAATTTAATGGTTTTCAAATTTGGCCTGTATTTCTTTCTCCTACTTTTTTTGCTCTTTATCACAACTATTAAGTTTATTATTCTTTAATTGTTAAATAAGCACTGTGAGTGTAAATAAATAATCCTGCCGTGAGATATAAGTTTGAATCAACTTCTCAATGAAAAGTCTCTTAACTTTGGGGTTATTTTTTTCTTTTATTTTTTTAATTGTTTTTCTATGGAAATTTTTGGTTGGGCAATAAAAACTTTTGGGTGTATTACTCGAATAGTGTAATTACCAATGTCTCTTATTTTCTTCTAACCTTTCAACTGTCATGTTTATTTATTATCAACCTTTGTAATTTGATGACAAACTTCTGAGCTAAAGAATTGTCACGACCATTTACAAGCTCTTTTTTCCTACTGGGGTTGCATTTTTATCACACCTTAAGAATGGTATATTATTCCATGAAATACTAGCAGCATAGATTGGGAATAAAGACAAAGCCTCCTTTTTGAGCTCATAAAATTCTTTGACCTACACGTGAGGTTTTCCTCAGTGTTACCGCCAAAAAACCTCGAGAGGAAAAAGTAGCCAAAAAAATCTTCAAACTACTCAAAATCAACCACCGCCATCTTTTACGACACAAAAATGTTATTAGTCTATGGACTTTACAAAGCGATATCCTGGAAGCAATTTCTGGACTGATAATCAAGTTAACATATTTTTTATACTCACAAAAGATGTTCAGAGATCAGTACCACACAACCAACCTTTCTAATATATATATATATATATAGAGAGAGAGGGAAAGAGAAAGAGAGAGAAGAGAGATCGAGAGAGAGAGATAGAAGAACAGAATGAGCACTTTAAACTTGGTATAGCAATTGCTCTCGGAGATGGAAAACTCTAAATTTAAACACTCCTTTACGAATGAACCTGGTGTCATCTCCGGCTCTTGGTTGATATATATATATATATATATATATATATATATATATATATATATATATATATATATATACACTGTGACACGATTTCAAATCCAGGGACAAAACATTTGATTTCACATAGCGCTAATACCCTTGGGATGGGTATGAATCCAATTATTCTCCATGATTAGTCAACCAGTCAAGGAAAAGAAAAGAATATATATATATATATATATATATATATATATATATATGAATATTTGATATATAAGCATCTATACATAGGTATATGACAACGTCTGTTACAACACAAACTTCTCTTGTTCGTTAATTTTGCTGTTCATTTGTATATCATATCGGTATCAAATGAGTGATGTACAGTTCCACACCTAATTTATTGTTTTAAACTCGCCGTGAATAAAATGACGAACGCAAGAAACTCTATCTTAGCTAATATCGAAGTTTATTATTTTAAGCAGTCTCTGAGAGAAAGAAAATTAGAATGAACCAGAATCGCCCGTTTTAGCTGGGCAAAGATGGTTTGGTTTGATTTCTTTGTTTAATGGCATTTATTATTATTATTATTATTTAATACCAATGCTATTCTTCTAGAAGAACAGTAGTGGTACTATTTAACCCATAGCTGGGAGGATAAGGGGGTTCATACCTTTCCCAAGGGTATTTGCCCGAATGTCTGGACAAAAAGAAACAACATATTACGAGGAGATAAAGAGAGGGCAGATATAAACTTTGAACTTCCTTCCTTGTTTAGCGTGGAGTTCTAACCTGCTTGTTCGCTAGTTTTGTCTTCACAGGTTCGCATCGGTTCTGAGATCCCTTTTTGGAGCCCACCAACGAAGTGGGGGCTGTAATCCTCTTCTGTCTTTACATCTTTGTGGTTTGTGTTCAACACACGTATTTTCCTCATCCCGACGCCAGGTTTGATAACATTCAAATCCGAGTCATTCCTTTATTTCCCCTGGGTGTTGGAGGAAAGAAAATATCAATTTCCGCTAGTTCCACTCCTGCGCAGACGATTTGAGAACTTTTTTTTTTACTAGTCATTTTTAATTACTGTAGTCATTCACCTGTGACTGACTGATATGAAACGAGTGTTTTGGTTTGAGTCAATCAAGAGTCCAGTAGCCCTATCGTAGACTGTCTGCTTTTGCTTCCTTTTCCCCTCTCCCCTTCACCTGAAATTAACTTGCCGTTCTCTTTGTAACTTAGACCTACCATATCACGTTATATAATATCATTACGACAATTATAAACTTTTTAGCCCGTAAAATTTCTAAAACTATGTTCTTGCATGGTTTGCTCACAGATATAAGTAATTAGCTATTTAATCATGTATCCGTTGTTGTTAATTTGGGTTCGTCTTAGCAATCCTATCTTACCGATTCTTCTGTCATTTCTCCATGACGACAAATAAGAATACATTGAAAACATACAAAAAAGGCAACACAATTCAGAAGAAGTAAAATAAACAATAGAACATGCAACACGTTAAATAGTTGACAGTTGATTAATATTTTGTTCTTTCTGTCTTTGTTTCATTCTCATTTTTCTCTTTTCCTTATTTTTTCTCTGTTGATAAAGACAATAATATTTTCCTTTTTTTCTTTTTTTCTTTTGATTTTGCACAAAGTTTCTTTTTTCTTTTTTGAATTACTATATTTTTTTCTTCTATAAATAACTTTTTTCTCTTTTTCCTTTTCTTCTTTTTAATGTCCGTAAATTATTTCTTCTCGTCTTATCTTTCTTTCTCTCTTTCTTAATCTCTTCCCGTCTCTACCTTCCTCCTCCGTTCCATCAAGTCCGCATATTCATGCTTTAAATTTAATATACCTTTAACAGTTAACCCGTGTAAACGCAAACCCTGGCCCGCCTGCAAACAAGGAGTTTTCTTTCTAATATCCCCTTTTTCTCTTTGTTTCTCCGTTAAGACCGCCTCTTCCTGCATGCCAATCTGTGAGATATTTTTGGGGAACTTTCCCTGTGTAACATAGCCATGATACAGATACGTGAAATATACATAGGAATCCGAAAAACACTCGAATTCCTGACGACCTTCTTGGTTCAGGTACGAAACTTTTATTACCTTCTTGACTTTTTGGTTTTCGACACGAAGAGTGGGAGACACAATTTTTACTATGCTGACTGTTCGTCCAGCGTCAGCTCTCAACTCACTGACCCAACCAACGCGCGCGCACCCCGCAGCAAACAACTGGACTCGTCTAGGTCCGAAAATCAACTCGCCCCGTCTAAGTTCAAATCTCAACTAACTGCATTTTTTTTCAAAATACCCAAGAATCCCAGCCCATCGCTTCCGGGTATGATGTCAATCACATCCCCAGCCTAATTTCCTATCTGGGGTTTTTATTATGACATCTGTGATTCTCACGTCCTCCCCGCACGAGCGTGAACACCTGCACTCAATGAGTACTCCTAACTAACCCGAATGAGAAGATATAACCAACGAAAATGATGATATAAAAAATCCTTTCGCAATTATATAACACCTGTCAGCACTATTCTTTCTTAAACCCATTAGTTTACCACATTTCTTACGCAGAAATCCAAAATATCAACCGAAACCGAAAACCCAGAGAAGTCACCCACAAGTTGAATTCCCCACCCACAAAAAAATTAACCATCTTCAAATAAGCGGAACAGGATTCATTGCCATTTATCTCTTTATTTCCTTGGAACTCAGCTAGGTTTCTTTATTGTGGGACGGTGGGGCACTCACATTTATTTCCTTAAATCCACACAAAATCCCAAACACAAGGGTGAACTCTTTCATAACCCAGGCTTGAAATCAGACTGGACCGAACGAAAAACGGCAAGGTGCCAACAGATTGAAAAATATTACGTTTCTAACTCTTTCCTCTATAGTTATTTTTTTCCCTTCTTCCTTCGTTTAGCTTTTCTTTCGTTTTCTTTTCTTATTTCAACTCTCAGAACTTGAATTAACCAATGAAAACAGAAATGTAGAAGAGAACTTACCTCATTCTAACTGTTGGTGTTTTTTTTTTGTTGTTTTTTTTGTTTTTGTCTATCTTTCATTTCACACAATGTCTTCTATATCTTTCCTTTCGTTTCTTCTGTTTTTTGTTTTCTTTTGTTTTTTTATCGGGGAGAGGTATCTTTCCTTCGACGCATGGTCTTGTATTTCTTTCTTTCCTTTTGGTTCTTCTTTGTTTTTTTTTAATTTTTCTGTTCATTTTCTGTTCTATTTCCTCTGTTTTTTTTCTTTCTTTTCCCTCTGCTGTTTTCACCCTCCATGTTGCTTTCACGTGTTTTCCACTTTCAGATTTTCTATCGTTGTTTTACTTTTTTTTATTTTATTTCCGTCTTCTCATTTCAGGTTCTTTTTTGACGCAATCACCTCTTCTATCCTTCTGTTTTTATCTCTCTGGCGAACCGTTTGTTTGTATGATATTTGTTAAGCTTCCAGCCATCTATATTTTTTTTCTTATTAGGCCACCCAATGTTCGTCTCGTGTCTTTTCCTTCTTTATCCTTTCTTTCTGTATTTTTTCTTTTTTTAAATCAGTTCATCTGTGTTTTCTTTCTTTCCTTTTTCTTCTATCTTCTTACTTTGTCTTTCTTGTCCTATTTTTTTCTTTCTTTTCTGTTGCTTTTTCCTCTGTTTTTCTATATTTTCTCTCTTTCTTCTATTTTCCCCTTTGTATTTATCTGACCCCGGTTATTAACAACGTAATGGAGGGCGTGAACTGCTTACGGCATCCAACAGACGTTTGTACCACTATGTGTCTTAAAAAGAAGGCTGTAATGTTATTGTATCAAGTGTATGGTGGTAACCTCCCCGTGAGGAAAGTTGAGGAACACACAAAACCCTGTCTTAGTTCACTTACACAAAAGTTTATTTGCCACAATACCTTTTAAGAAGCTGTCGAAAGAAAGAAATAGTATGAAAATTGAGTCACACGAGTTATCTGGACAAAGAGAAATAAGATGTCATGAGGAGAGAGAGAGAGAGAGAGAGAGAGAGAGGGCAGACACACGATTCATCTTATAGTTCCTTACGTGTTTCCACGCGGAGTCTGTCTTCACCGTTATGTATCCGAGCACCAGCTGCTCTTTACATCGTCTTTTGCCGGTATTTTCTGTCGTCTTTACCTCATTACATATTCTAACCCGCTAAATCTCAAACCCAAATCGACCCCTTACTTCCGCCTGGTGTCGGAGAGAAAACATATCTGTTTCCAGTGTTCCACACCTGTGCAGAAGATTTGGGATCTCCAATTTTTGCTAGTCATTTTTAAATAGAGTAGTCATTGACTCGCGACTAGCTGACCTACAATGATTGTTTTGACCTGACTCACTAGAAACTCTCTGCTTTTTCTTTTGATTTTTTCTTCTCTCTCTCCATCCCTAGAAATTCTCTTTGAAACTTGGTCTATCCATATCACATTACATTTGTTTTATTGATAATGCTCTTCGTATTTAGCTTCTTTTTTTTTTTATCACGGCAAACTTTTTCTTGTGAAAACTAAAAGTTTGTTACTAGGTTCGGGTGAACAGGATAGTGAATTAAACTTACTGAATTCGTAACGAAATGTTATGAAGCAATGAAATAATATGAATAGAATGTACTCAGTAGCAAAACTTACATAAAGACTTGCGTATCTATTTAGTTATTCTATGATAAAAAAACTATCAAAATATATTTTTGTGCAAAACAGACCATTGGCGTCTCGACAAAAAATAATCAGTCAAGAACAAAATAACTACACTGCAGTGACTTCTTTAAAAAACATATACTGACTGCAAACGTAAAAATAACGTGTCAGTCTAAATCTTCAGGTGTTATATCTGATTTGTTCATAAAGAAAAATCCTTTGGACGGTATTCATCTAATCTCTCCATCACGGCACAAAGTCAATTTGTAGCAAAGAACTTTTATTCGCCAAGAATTGTTGCCTAACTAAGATTAAAGAGTAAGTCTAATTTACTATTAACCCATACGTGTAGGAAAAATATTTGTATGCATAGGGAGAATTCTCGTGGTGCAATGGTTAAAGCGGTGGACTGCAGAATCGTAGTAGGCGAGTTCAAACTCCAGTCGCACTATTATGTTCACTTTCGGAGAAATACCCTTGGGAAATGTATGAACCCTCTTAAACTACCAGCTGTGGGTTAAATATGTAGTACCACTAATGTTCTTCTAGAAAGTTGGCTTTGGCGTTAAGTAACCTACAAACGCTTATATGCCATTAAACAACGAATCGAAACAAAACCAAACGAGCATCCATGCTTTTCATAAGTGCATCTACCCGAAGTGAAACGCAAGCAGCCTCATCCATGATTTGAACTCAAGTCATCGATTTTGTTTCCTACAACAACAACAACAACCGTTATCCTGTGCATCAGGACATCAACTAAAAACCTTACAGGTAAAATCATTTTCCCATTGTTCACGGAAAATGATGAACATTTGAGCTTTCTGAAAAAATAAAATGGAAATTATTCCAAGCTGTGACCATGTCAGTACTATCGTATGGATGCAACAATTGGACCAAACACTCGGAGTAAAAGCTAGATGGGAACTACATAAGGATAATACAGGCAGTTTTGAACAAATCTTATAAGCAGGAACGTAAAATCAACAACTGTACGGTCACTTACTTCCCATCTCAGAAACCATTCAAGTAAGACGAGCAAGACATGCTGGGCATTGGTGGAAATATAATATCGAACTTGTAAGCCTTTTTTTGCCATTGGATACTTTTTCGTATACACATTTGTGTTAGCCGAGCGGGACAAATTTACATGTTTTAGCTCTGTGTGAACACTAGATGTCTTCCGGAAGACTTGGTAAGATCGATGACAGGTAAGGATGGAGGCTCAGAGAGATTGATAGAATGAAACCGACAGAGACAGAGGGAGAAAGAGATTGATTGAGAGACACAAAGAAATCCGAGTTGTCGACACGTCTCGAAAATGATTATGATGATAGACTTTATTGATAAAACCGTTATCTCTGTGTTCACTGAACATTTACTAATAATTCTACTCATGATGATTCTTTGATTAAACAATAGTAAAGAATTTGGGCTGAGCGAATCTTCGAAGAAAAATTAGGATATATAAAATAAAAATTATTTCTTTTAATTCAGACGCTAAAACGACGCCATTGTTCCCTATTTTCTTCCATTATCAAGCAGAATCTTTATGATGGCCACAAGATCAACTGGAATATATTTAACATTTTCTCTTGATTAACCCTGATGCAGTTATTGGTTGAGAAAGTCACAGCGTGGCCCCTGCAGAATCACAGGCGCCAAAGGCTATGATGCAGCAACTTCTCTGCTGAGTCTGTGTCCGTTTTGGTGGGCGCGTGAGAGCGTGATAAGGTCGATTTCCTGGAGAGCAGTTAATTACCCAGGAGTAGAGAAAATTTGTTCAGTGATGTGTTCTCCGATTAAATATTCGTTTACATATATACGTATTGCGTGGTCGGTCGTGTAAGGCTTGGGAAATGGACAATGGGCTTAGAAGGAAAAAAAAGAGAAATCTTTGGCTGGAAAGTGAAAGTGAAGAGAAAGACCAAATGAGGAGCTCATTAATATTTTATTGCTGACCCATTGGGGAAATATCGAGAAAGCGAATAATGATAAAGATAAAATGATGAAAATAAAATAAACTGGCTATGAAAAGGAAAGAGAAACAGAAAAGAGATAGTGAAAGAAAGTTAGAATTAATAGTAATTGTTGAATGGATTACGTGATTGTGACAAAAAAGAAAGTCAAAAGGTAATCATATGATTAGATATTCAGGAAAGAGTTCCAAATGAAAAAACCTGAGTCACACACGCACACATCTTCCCATACACACATACACAATCAAAAACTGACATACACTCACACATAATATGTATATATATATTGCTTCAAACACACCCATGATATATATATATATATATATATGTGTGTGTGTGTGTGTGTGTGTGTGGAAACGCGTGCACGCGTGTGTGACTCAACTTCATGTATGTGTAAAGGATTTTATACATAAAATCTGGTTAAAAAATAAAACAAACGAGGTTCCATCATTCACGACTTGAATGTCCTATACTTTTTAGTTTCATTATTCAAGCACTTTCTCTCTCTCTCTCTCTCTCTCTATATATATATATATATATATATATATATCATTAAGACACACTGAGTGCAAGGAATTACCAAGCACTCCCCGCCATCCATCCATCCCTACAACCCATCTTTTATATATATATATATATATATATATATATAAAACAGTGGGCAGAAAATTTCACAGGACGAAAAGTTTAAATGATGACGTCATAACTGCTGTTGTTGACATTTTTTACCAATAGGATCAAATCACGGCAACACTAATGGTAGAAGTTTGTGAACCACAAGAGAGATTAAATAGCAAAATTTAGTCTCATTTCATGGGAACATTTTTGCCCACCCATATATATATATCTATATATATATGAAATTTCATTACTTTATCATTTTTGCTCTTGTGAAACCAATATATATATATATATATATATATATATATATATATATATATATATATATATATATATATATTAATATATTTACAATTTATTATTGAAATAATCCGGAACAAATCAAGGACCATATGATCGAATAATGGGAATTTTACATGTATTGAATTGTAAAAGTATAATATTGAACATGGACCAACAATGTCAAGAGAAATCCTACAATATATGCTCCATGTTTCCACCGTTTATTCGAGATCACTTTTGAATGCAGCGTGCAGCGTTGTTGATAATACGTGCTCAATACTCCGGCACGATCACTTGATTTTGCTCTGTGATTGTTGCCTTAAAAGCAGCAATAGTACGACGGTTGTCCAGGTAGATGTAGTCCTTAAAGAGCCTTTAAAGTGAGGATTATGGGGGGGAGGCTCAATTCAGGAAAGTGAGGTGCCCATTCCCTTTCAGCTTTGTGGCTTTTTATGTGTTCCCCAAACTTTTCACGGAGCTGTGCCGTTAGCAGCCTGAAGAGGACGACCATCCTCCTCACCAATGTCTTCACACTCCTCGAGATCTCACTAGAACTGCTCCACACTGGAATGTAACCCTCTTTTCTCCCTATCTCTATGTTATCCTATCATTTTCAAAGACAAAATTGTTATGGAGCAATGCTTAAACAATGGAAACGCATGCCGTACACATTTTTAATACAGATATTGTCCAACAAGTCTTTGATGTTCTCACTTCCCTACCACACTAAGTTCTTGGAGTTAACATGACCATTGAAGAATGCGAGTTCATCAGAAAAAAGACATCATTCAGAATTCCACATCATCTTCGATCTTTTGCGAAAACCACATAGATGGCTTCTTTTCCATATTCTAGAGCAGCAGTAGAATAAACTTCACTGTTATCCTCGGAGCAGTATATGCAGTATTTAAAGTGATCTTCGACCGCTGGCATATTAGCTACACTTTTTAAGAGGCTCCTTTTGAAAAAATAAAATTTTTTAAAAGTCTCAAACTGGGTTGAATTTCAAAGGAAATACCCCTAACAAAGGGAAATATAATGTAGCCGCTAACAATAAAACCATGATTTAAAGTAGGAATATCCGTATATTTATCTGTTTCATAATATGCTATCAACAACTGAAAGTATCGAGTCATCCGTTAAAAATGAAGTAAATAACCCTAACAGCAAAAGTGTAAATTAAAAAATAAACCTTCCCGTGAAACTAAGACTTCATAACCTCTAGAATACGGATCTTTTACCCTCCGTGCAAAATTTGAAAAAAATAAAGTGTTCTTCGCTTGTTTATAAATATTGGTAACTGAAAAAGCCTAACGAGAATAAATTGATCATATTGTCTGTCATAACAACTAAGGGACAATTAGCGGCTCAAATAAGTATGATAGATTAAAATCAATACTCTAATTACGATGAAAGTGCATGGCTTGACTTGTGGTAAGTTAGAAAGCGTACATAAAACATTTTATAGTGGCCCGCTGGTTTGTCTTTATGCTTAGAAGATCTTACGTCAGATCTGTTAGAGGGGAACAGATAATAATCAATCATCATCATCTATTGAGTGGAATCTATTGATGAGACCCTCACACAAAAAAACAGCCACCGAAGGATTACCATGACTGTCAGGAAATCTGAGTTATAAACACCCTTGAGGCTATATATATATATAGTACAATTAGAAGGAAACTCAAACCTGGTTAAATTGTCATTATCAATTTATTTCACCGGAAAATATCATTATACTCTCCGTCTCCTCAGATGACTACAGATGTTTAACTTGTGGTTGAAAAACAGCAAATGTGGATAACAGTCTATATGTGTATGATGAAAAATATAAGGAAAAACCTATATAAATTCTAAATTGTTAGGCAAGAGCAAAGAGGGTCAAAATAATAAGGTGTTAGTAACATCAAGGAACAAGAAAAGGGTATTCCTGTAAATCGACCCATCCCAATTTGAACATATGCTAGACTTTCCATAGCAGGTGGAATCTTCTGAATAGTGTAAGCTTTTAAACTAAAAGATTATCTTCATATAATCTTCGTTTACTTCTAATACAAATCTTAATTCTTTCAGCTAATGTGGTCTTAGACTTTCTCCTTAAAAATTAGATAAATAAGAAAAATAAAAAAATTAAAATAAAAACCTTTAGGCAGCCACCAGGTGCCTTTATTAACCCTAAAATTGGTCAAGGGAAATAAATATTAATATCAAAATTTCCCAGAGTCTACATAAATCCCTCCGTGATAATAATATCACCAACTGAATTAAATGTTATTTACCCCAATAAAAATACCTTCATCAATATCCCTACAATAATAGGAGCCTCGGGGCCCCCAGTCATTATCTAAATTTTCCTTCGTCTGCATTTAAACCCAAACTGGTATTATTCATTTAACTCTAATCTGCGATATCTAAAATCAATTATACTAATTTTTTCATCGATACACATGTTACATCAACTATTGAAGCAATTCGCGTTTGAAGACTGCCTGATTATTTTCCACTTTACTTGAGGCTGGGGTCAGCCTCTGATCATTAAGGCTCCAAATATATTTAGATAGAGAAGTTTGATCTTATATAAAGATAACAATAACAAAAGATTATATTTTTGGTTTCATTATATATTTATTTCATGTCTATGATGACCCTATTGAGAATTTGAATGAAGATATTGTTAAGTATTTGAATATCTTAGGGTGCTTTTTCAACATCTGAAGAGGGTCATCATAGACTTGAAAAACATTTATGATGACACCATAAGATTTAAATTTTTCATTATTATACGAAAGAATTCGATATTTTCATTATATATATATATATATATATATATATATATATATATATATATATATATATATATATGTTCATGTTGTGTTAACAGCATGGGGTTCTTTCGGTGCCCGTTTTTTGGCGGAGGGTTTCATCAATAGATGCTACTCAATAGATAATTTTGACTGATTATTATCTGTTCCCTTGGGAGAGCTATGACCAGGGTCCTTCCAAGGAACAAGACAAACCAGCTGGTTACCATGAAAAAAAAAGTTTTTTTATAAAAGCTTTTCAACTTTCTATAATTGAAACTATGGCTCTTCACGAAAGAATTGATTCTTTTCTCGATATTTTTATATAAAAAATATTTCGGCTCTGGACGTAAGATTTTATGTAATACTAATCCGAAATTAATTATGCAGTCGATAACCATTGGCATTGAGCACTCACGTTGGAAAATCATACACCTTGGAATTCTTCCTCGGATTATATATATATATATATATATATATATATATATATATATATATATATATATGTGTGTGTGTGTGTGTGTGTGTGTGTGTGTGTGTGTCGGTGTGTGCGCGCGCATGTAAATATATTATATATATATACACACACACACACACACACACACACACACACACACACACACACATATATATATATATATATATATATGTATATAACTAAGTTTAGGACTGATAAAATAATGAAGTTTATAACGAAATAAAGTAATTTATTAGATCATGTTAAATTGAATATTCCAGAATGCATCCCTATATTCAAGCGCATCTCCTCTTCCTACACAGAACATTTTACTGGTAGTGTTATTCATAAATAGTTTTGGCTCTCTCTGCTTAGTATCGCTCATTTGTCGGCGGGGCGCAATCTGTCAGTGATTTTTCTGTAATTAAACGCGTCAGTGATATACTATACTCGTTCATTAATAATATCTTTATTCAGAATGATGTTTCCTTGCTTAATTCAATGATTTCTTGAATGATGACATAAACTTCTCTTTGAGTTTCCTCTTGCGTCAATCTCCTGGTCTTTGTTCATCAAACACATTCTTATTCTGCTTCAGCTTTTAGAAATACCGCACTGATCGGCAGGCATTTTTCATATCCATGCGACCACCTTCATAAATTGCTTAAATACGACTTATTAAACTTATTGGATCACTGCACTATACGTTACTCGGGTGTAGTACTCGTTACTAATAAAAGCTATAACTCAATGCCGCCATACAGCCAACTGAAACTTAGTACATTTAAGCAGGATTTTACATAATACCAAATTTATATTTCTATCTCAATAGCTTACGAGTTCATTCAGTAGAAGTAACTTAATAACACACCTCATTAAACTTTGTAAATGTCTGAGATGAACGTATGTTATTAGTTAAATTATTTACACCATTTTGACTATGTTTGCGGATGCTGTTCTTTCCGACCTTCTTCAGGATATTTTTGTCAGGATTGGGAAACGTCCGGGAATTTAGAACCTAATCCTTTATTTAAAACACGGAGAAATAGATTTAAATCGTGTTTACAACTCGCCGACTGTATCTCCTGAAGAGTGGAAAGACGACACCGGTACTAAAAAATGTTGGGGGGTGTCTTGGGTATGTCATTAAACTGTATCGGATGGTGAGATTCCAGTTTTGAATGTCTGTTGTATAAAGGTCTACAGGGTTTGTAAAAAAATATTGCCCGACTGTTCTTATTTATGAACAATCAAGAAATAGCAGGAGAAATGGATATTATTTTCCAGAATTTGTTTATGTTAAAAGTCTTGATTCATTATTAAAATAGGATTTACTCAGTGACAAATTTGACTTCTCAACATTAACCTTGAATTCCAATTGATGCGTCAAAACGAAAAAAATATATTGCGTTATAGTTGGTTGGTTTGGTTTTGTTTGGTTGGGTTTTATGGCATATCAACCATTGTAAAT
>OY757909.1:61868915-61911264 GCA_963585895.1 Sepioteuthis lessoniana | reverse complement strand
ATACAAAAGCAGTTCTATTTCAAACAATGCAGTTTGACGTAAGTACGCAGTTTAGTTCTATTTGATCCATAGATAGGTCCCTATGATGTGCAAACAATCCGGGCCAGTGTAGACCTGGAAGCGGTGGCACTAACGGAATACTCATTTCCCAACTCCTGCATTAGTGAAAACATCAGATTGTTTAGTTTCATATCAAGGAGACTCGTTGTGGGGGGGTCTTACCCACTGCATTGAAGCAGTCAGTGTATTCTATCGCCCCAATTGACAAGCCAAATATTTGATCGGTAAAGAAATAAAGTTACATAATCTTTCTGTTCAAATTAAAACAAACAAAAAAACAAAAACGAAGCAATAATGACTTTCCCATATTTGCAAGACATTGGTATTATTGTCGAAGTAAAAAGTAGGGTTTCAATTTCTGCTTTTGAAAAATTGTTCCCCTCATTACTTTAAATATTGGAGAAACATAATCTTCTTTTATAGTTCTATCTTGCTCAGTCAGCTGGGGCTGTAGAATACACCGACTGTATCTCTACTGTAAGCTTTGAGGAATGCGAAGTACCCCTTGATTGCCATCGCTCCCAGGTCCACTCTGGCTCGGGGTGGTAGCACTTGATAGTGTTCTAGCTATGGGTCAGATAGAACTAAACTGCGTTCTTATTTTATATTGAATTTTTTGAAATAGAACAGATTTAATATTTAAACTGCCTGATCAATTTAAACTGAGTTCTTATGCTGACCTGAATTGCTCAAAATTGAACTGTTAAACTGCATACTTATGCTAAACTGAATTGTGTGAAATGGAAATGTTTTTTGTATAATATACTGAATTGGTTTAAATAGAATAGTTTTGAAATTTTTCCCTGAGTAAAGTAAAAAAAAAATTCTTATACTAAACTGAATTGTTTGAAATGAAACTGCTTGATTTAATTAAATTGCTTGAAATGGAAATTTTTTTGACATTTAAATTGTGTGCTTATGGTAAACTAAATTGTTTGAAATAGAACTGTTTATTT
This sequence comes from Sepioteuthis lessoniana, assembly GCA_963585895.1. Lineage (NCBI taxonomy): Eukaryota > Metazoa > Mollusca > Cephalopoda > Myopsida > Loliginidae > Sepioteuthis > Sepioteuthis lessoniana. The sequence continues at coordinate 61,910,248 of OY757909.1, read as the reverse complement.
GTATATGAATAAATTTGGTATTATATGACCTACAACGGTTGATATGCCTTAAAACCCAAACAAACAAACAAACAAACAATCCTCAGCATTCACGGAACTCAAAGCCACTCATGTTCCAATTGTTTCTGGGTTGTACTAAAAATATAATGAATTCAAACCATTTAATCGTATGCAAACAAATGATATCCTGCTTATCTAAAATCTTATTTTTAAAGTATTCGTTTAGAAACCCTATGTTAAACATATATATAAGCAGAATTTGGCATTAAATAACCTCTGAAGGTTGATATGCTATAAAACCCAAACAACCAAAATCCAACCTTTAAATTTCTATGTTTTTTTTTCTTTTTTACAATACCAAATAATATGAGAAAATAAAATTGTTTTAACTAATATAGAAAAATTCCGAAATAAAAAAAAACTATTGTCGATACTGTGTGATATTAATCCTAATTTATCATTTCTTTTAACGAATAAAAATATTTTAAGGTGTCTAAATAAAAATATCTTTAAACTTTAAATTGGAAGGATTTTACAATTAAACACGCGAAAATATATTGCAGAATTAATTAATAAACATATAAATTAGCAAAACCTAATGACAAATAATGCAAAAATAATAACAGAAGAAATTTAATTTGGTCTCTCCTTTTTGCCTTTTTTTACGGCAAACGCGAAAATAATGTTCAAAATTAACCGCAATTAATCAATAAACCAATTAATATCTCATTTTATATTCTTTTTATCTCAATTTTTTTGTTACATTTTCTCACCAATTCAACTCCTCTTCCTATATTTCTTTCTTTCTTTCTTTCTTTCTTTCTTTCTAGTGTTTTCTTTTCAGATTCTTCCCCTCTCTACTCACTGTTTCAGTATCAGTAACGCGGTGTATTTCTACAAAGATTTTTTTTCACTCCGCTCTACTCAAACCATAACAAATACATCTTTCTTTTTTTTCTGTCGGAGGGAATTAGAATATACTGACTGTATCCTATGAATTGGGGTAGGACCATCAAAAAGATGTGTAATGGATAGGATGCAAAGTTACATTTGCTGCTGTGGCTCCAGTGAGGGAGCTCTGACAAGTATAAGGTACCCATTACACGTAAGTCTGCTCAGATCTGCACAAGTAGTAACTGTTAAGTTCAAATCAATAGATCTGTTTATTAATTATTCGAATCCGAAAGGAATACGTGGTTCCATATATCTGTGATTTATTTGTATTAATCATTGTTACTTAAAGCTATTATTGTTTATCAAGGATTATTATGAGGCACCTGGTCCTATATAACACAGTGCAAAACAATACAATTATTAAATGGAAATCATTACTTAAAACCTGATTAATTCTTACTGTGAAAATGGAATACCAGAAATTATAATACTATGGGCAAATTAGTATTACATAGGAAGACTTGATATTATATAACAGCTTCCGAAAACCGTGGTAGGCGTCTACGTGGGTTAATGGTTAACGCGCTGGACTGTGGCATTATTGTTCGTGAGTTCGAACTCAAGTCTCGCTATTTTACTCACTTTTTCGACTAATGGAAAGGTATGAACCACTTTATCCTCCCAACTTTTAGTTAAATATTAACACTGCAATCCTTCTAGAAAGATGATTGTAGCATTAAATAACCTACGAAGTTTGATATGCCATTAAACAAAGAAACCAAATCAATCAAAAACCTCATTAGACATAACAATACACACAATGTTAATTTACGCTGTCGTCTAACTTATAGGTATAAAATATCCCCAAACTGGTTGACATGCCGTTATTGTCAGTTCATTAATTGAACAGTCAAACTATTCTTTCTTTTTTATCCTGCTCTGTTTTAAAATCTTTAGAAACAGCCTTTTCTTTTCAAAAACAAAAATATTTTTCTTCTCAACATCATTTTCTCTTTGACTCTTATAATTCCCCCGGCCAGGGCACCTCTAGTGGTGCAATGGTTAGCAAGCTAGACTAGCTAAAGTAACATGAGCAAGTTCGAGTCTTATTGTTGCCCTCATTCATATGTCCTTGTGCCACATCTAAGCAAAAAGCTTAGTAAAATACTACTATTCCCCTGGCTCACCGCATTTGTTTCTGTCCGTCTTTAGCGTCTCTTTTCATCAATGTCTTCCTAATACTCTTTCGATCAAGTTTTCTTTCTTACTTTCATCCTTTCACGATACACGGTGCACATTTTCTCCCAACTCTTTTTTGTTTTTTCCCTTCTTTTTTCTTTGCTTATGCGTCAAAGTCAGAAATATCACATAATTTTCCCTTTTTGTCTATTTATTTATTCATTTATTTATTCTGTCGAGTCATTTCTAACATCTTTCTTTCTTTCTTTCTTTCTTTCTTTCTGTTTGTTTATTCGTGACAGGAGAATCAACATCTGGGACTCTCTCTTTCCGACAGAGCGGCGGCTGCTGAAGAAAGGGCATGGAATATGACCGCTGACCTATTCGCTCCTTCATCAATGCCGCAAAAATGTAACTAATTGCAAGGAAAAAAGGGGGAATGGTTTTATTGAACCCTTGCGCATGCGTTGTGGCTTTTCTGTTTGCCTTGTCTTGATACCGATTTTTTGTGCGTTATTGAAAAAGAAAAAACACACACAGAGACACTTTGATGTATAATGTATAGAAATTGATTGTTATAATGGATTGAGGGGAGGGGAGCAAGAGATTTAACGATGGCAGTTAACGAACGAATTCGTTCTCATAAGTGATTGTTTGGATATTTTTGGAGGAAATTCGGGCGAAGGTCACCAAATGCAAATCCGGCCTCGGTCGTAATTATTTGTGATACGCGTCCCACCTGTTTTCACGATGAGAGTGACTTTACATTTTCTTTTGCAGTTTCTTTATTTCTGTCCCTTTCTACATTTTCCCTTTCTTTCTTTATTTTTCTAAGATGTCCTTGTATTTCCTTTTTTTTCTTAAATTTATGTTTAGTCAATCAAAAGCCACTTTGATCCTCTCTCTCTTTCTCATTTAGCCTTTCAAAGTAGTTTGATGTTCTTTTTTTTCTTTCTTTTTCTCCTCTATATTAATATAATTCAAGGATCTCTCTCTTCCAGTTTCCCCTCCTTGAGGTGTTATTTTACTTTAGCATTGATATTTTTAAAATATTCTTCTCATATTTTCGGTAGAAAATGCAAATGTGGCAATCGGTTTTTTACAGAAGGGTCACCGCTATAGTGAAGCTCTGTTGTAAATCAAGTCACAGTATTGCAGTTTCACACACATAATCCTTATTTGCCAGAAATATCATCATTACCTTTCAGCAATCTTTAATGTTTCCTCTGACTAAAAATGATTTCTGCATCCCTAATGGAGCTCAGAATACATGGACTGTATATTGCAGAGGAGTTACCGCTACCCTCCCCCCAAAAAAAGGTGTCAGTGTATAAACATTAAATGGACGTGATAATGTTGCTCTGTTTCTGGAATTTTCAGAAATTGTGAATTGCTGTTACCCCTAGGTAATTCTTACAAGAATTCCTAGAGTCTGTTAGGTTCACACATATGGGTAAAAACCCATTAAATTTTTTTTCGTATTCGATTGGAAAAATTGATACCATATAACAGTAAATATCTTTTCATCAAGGAGAATTATTGGAGGTATCATTTTTTTTTACATAGGATTTTTAAGTACTTGGTACTGGAACAATGAGTGTAAATAAATGACTATTATTAGATAGAAATAATAACTTGAAACAATAATAATAGATAGGATTAATTGAGAGCATTCAAATGTTTGCAAATTATTTGTATTAGATCAGATAATTGAGTCTAAAAAACCTTTTAAGAGACAATTAAAAAAATGTGAATTTAAACATACATCAAATGTGATTAAGTACACCTATACATATATTTTTGTTTGGACCAGATTGCCTTCCATCTTTAATGGATTTAATAGATCTGTTTAAAATTATCAGTATTATATATGACTACCTGATACCATAGAACTTTAATTTTTTGTATTACGAATAGTCATTTGAAGATATAATTATCAGTATTATATAAATTATCAGTATTATATAAATTATCTATAATTATCAGTATTATATAAATTAACAGTATTATATAAATTATCTATAATTATCAGTATTATATAAATTATCAGTATTATATAAATTATCTAAAATTATCAGTATTATATCATCATCATCATCATCATATCGCGCTGGTAGCACGGATATCCCTGACCCTCTCTCGCCACTCCTCCCTATCGTTCATCGCCCTAGGTAGGTCTTCAGGACAACATCCCGTATCCTCACATAGCTGCTGAATGTATGTTCGTGCTGGTCGTCCTGCTTTTGCTCGGCCATGTGCGGGGGTCCATAAGAGTACATCACTTATGAGTTCGTCCCTGCTTCTCCAGCAGTGTCCTGCATGTCTGGTTCGTCTAACTTGAATAGTTTTCGTGATAGGGGGTAGGTGGCCGTACAGTTGGTGTCTTGTGGGGTGTTACCGCCAGGACTTGTTTAAGATTGCACGTAGCATTCTTGTGTAATTGCCGTCTAGCTTCTTCTCCAGCCATTTTGTTAGCGTCCATGTAGTGCAGCCATATAGCAGTATCGATGTGACCACTGCCTGGAAGAAACTGAGTTTCATTTTATCAGTTAGGTCTGATTTCCAAATAATCGATAACCTATTGATAGCTGTCCATGCTTTCGCTAACCTCGTTTCGATGTCCTTTTCGGTTGATTCGACGCTGCTTCCCAGGTAAGTGAATTTGTCTACTAGTTTAAGAGGGATTCCTTCTAGAGTGGAGATGTCCCCCGTTTGGTTATAGCACAAATATTCCGTTTTGTGTGCATTAACATAGAGGCCTATGTTTGCTGCTGCTCGTTCCAAACTATGCAGTAGTGTTTCGGCTTGGTCAGGTGTATTTGCCAGTATCGCTATGTCATCGGCGTAGTAGGCGTCGGTAATTGTTGTTGCGGGGTACCTTCTGCTTCTTTTCTTCGTCAGTTCGAAGCCATTCTCTTTGATTTTGTCAATCTATGTTCTAAGTACGTAGTCTAGACAAATGATAAAGAGGTACGGGGCCAGCGTGTCCCCTTGTAGTACTTCTGCTACAATGTCGAAGTATTTTGTGTCTCCATCTGGTGATCGTACTTTTACTTTAGTGTTTCTATAGAGAATCGTTATTGCCGCTACGGTTTCTTTAGGTTTGCCGTACGCTAGTAGGATTTGTTCCATCTTTCCTCTGTGAATGGAATCGAAAGCCTTGGTAAAGTCAACAAAAATTAATGTCGCGTGTAGGTTTTTTGCCCGTACACCTTCAAGGATTCTACGGATGGTTAATATTTGTGAGGTCGTGGATCTATTTCTTCGGAAGCCATTTTGGTTTTTTCTAAGTATGTTGTCGATTTCGGGTTCTATGCGGTTTCCTAGTAGGGCATTGTAGATTTTGGCAGCTATGGATGTAAGTGTTATGCCTCGGTAGTTTTTGGCTAATCCGAGGTTCCATTTTTTAGGGAAGGGGAGTATGTATCCTTTCCAGTATTATATAAATTAACAGTATTATGTAAATCATCTATAACTATTAGTATTATATAAATTATCAGTATTATATAAATTATCAGTATTATATAAATTATCTATAATTATCAGTATTATATAAATTATCAGTATTATATAAATTATCTAAAATTATCAGTATTATATAAATTATAAGTATTATATAAATTTTAATAATCAGTATTATATAAATTATCAGTATTATATAAATTATCAATAATTCTCAGTATTATATAAATTATCAATATTATATACATTATCTATAATTTTCAGTATTATATAAATTAGCTATAATTATCAGTATTATATAAATTAACAGTATTATATAAATCATCTATAATTACCAGTATTATATAAATTATCAGTATTATATAAATTATCCGTATTATATAAATTATCTATAATTATCAGTATTATATAAATTATCAGTATTATATAAATTATCTAAAATTATCAGTATTATATAAATTATAAGTATTATATAAATTATAATAATCAGTATTATATAAATTATCAGTATTATATAAATTATCAATAATTATCAGTATTATATAAATTATCAATATTATATACATCATCTATAATTATCAGTATTATATAAATTAGCTATAATTATCAGTATTATATAAATTATCAGTATTATATACCATAGAACTTTAAATTATTTGTATTAGGAATAGTCATTTGAAGCTATAATTGTTTACAAATATTAAAATAATTATCAACCATATAACTGTGGGCAGATAAATGATTATCCTTGATTAGAAAAAAGCATCCAATTTGCGCGAAAATTTGCATTATATAATTTGGTGGGGAGTATCGCACATCAACCATTACTGGTTATTTAATGCCAAATCCCTTTTATACACATATGATTTGTAGATAATGTTTTAAAAAGATAAAAAACTCATTTAGTTGCATACAGTTCAATAGTTATACTTATGATTTGTAAGCCAATATTTTGTTGGTAATTTTGTTTATAAAAGAGTCAAGGCCAATTTGTTTATACACAAATATTTCTATAGTTTGTACACAGTTGAATGGTGTCCAATATTCTAACAAGAATAATTCTATTTAGTATTAATGTTTTTTCCTTACTTAAATGGTTTCAAATACTGATAAATAGCTTTACTTGTCCACAGTTATATGGTTTCAAGCATCGATAATAATAATTCAATTTAGGCACACAGTTATGAGTTTCACGTATTATTAATTAACGCTAATAATTCTTTTCTAAATTACTCATTTTTTTGCATACAGTTAAATCATTCCAAATTTTTATATTTATGACTAATAATTCAATTAAATATCAGTCATTTGTTTACACAGTTAAATGGTCAAAGAGTTGTAGGCATAAAATAAAAGCAGACGTGATGATATATCGCTAAAAGCAAGCAAGTAATCGATCCTTTATTTTTTCGTTTTAATAGAATAATCTAAATTTAATACCACAAAAATTACTAAACTGAAGAAGAGGATTTATATACTTTAGTGTGAAGTATGCAGACATTTTGGTTTGGTTCTATTGCATATCAATCACTGTAGGTTATTTAATACAAAACCCTCTTTATACATATATACCAAATATATATGATTTGTAAGTACGTTTTGTTAATATTTCAAATGATACTTAGCTCCGTCTTTTACACTGTTATATAGTTCTAAGTATTGCAATGTATCACTAACAATTCAATCAAAAATCAATCATTTACTTACACACAGTTAAATAATGTAAGAGTTCAATTTCAAAAAGTACAGTTTAGCATATTTTTTTGGTTACACAGAGTTTAAATGTCAAACAGTTCTATGTGACTCATAGGTGGGACACTATAGGGTGCTAACACTTTGGACCTGGGCGCAATGGTAATGAAGGAGTACTCTACATTTCCCAAAGCTCCAGCATTACTGAAGACTAGCTATCAGTTTGTTTAATGTTACATCCAAGAAATTCATTGGTTGGAGGGTGGGTCTTGCAGATATGTAGTCGGTGTATTCTACAGCCTCAGCTGACGGAGTCACATGCTGAGATTATTGATATTTATTAAATGTCTGGTCGGTTTGTTGTATTCGCAACAGTTTATTCCTGCACACTCTAAGACACATTTCATGGGTGAAATATGAACAAAAAAATGCAATTAGGGAGATAAAAAAAATAGAAAGTTTGATTCGGTTTATTCACTTAGTTCAACTTCATGGTAACATCTTACGAGTTATTAAACGCTGACTTTGGATTAAAGAATAAATGATGCATTATAAAATAAATGTGACGGCCTTAGTCGAGGGTGACCCGAAAGCCCTCTTTTCAATAGCTACTACACCGGGAGAGCGCTACTCCTTTCTCAGGATTGCTCCACTTTAACCTTGATCATCACCTTATAGTGATGAGTGCAAAGCAATGCGGAGGCAAGTACAATTTTTTGAGTCTTTGGTGTGATTCGACGTGGGATTGAACCCCAGTCTCCCGGGCCATTGGCGAACACTCTACTCATTAGACCAATAACTATTTATCTAATATGACAATATTACCAACAATTATATAGTTTTAAGTTATTCCTATTAAATTTGCTAATCTATAATATATTACAAGACCACAAGTAACATTTCCTATCTGATAATAATAAACCTTTGTTCGCATAGATTTTATGAGAGACTAGTTACTTATAGCTTCAGAATACAACGACCATTTTTCTGCAGAGGGGTAACATTCCCTCATAATGAGGGTCCTGGATGTGGCAATAAACCCTCTAATTGTGAGGTTCAAGCTTTGAGGAATGTGGTGTACTCTTTTATTGCCATTAATCCCAGGTCTGAAGTGGATTAGTAGTACCTGTTTGGGATTTCATATATGAATCAAAATGTATTGTTTAATTATTCCCAACACAAGAAAACATTAGAATGCGCGTCAGTAAATGATTAATATCAAATTGAATGATTACTATTAGATTGCATTGTTTGAAACCATATAATTGTATACAATTAAAACTGTTGTGTTTGAAACACTTGAAACCATTAAATTGTATGCAAATCGAACTATTAATCTTAGATAAATTACTTAAACCATTTAAGTGAGGAAAAATGGAACTAGAGCAATTAGTTTTGGCAACGCTTGAAACCATTTAACTGCATGCGAAAAATAAACATTTGATTGTGATAGCCATATTTGAAAAGACCCATCTTTGAAACTATTTAATTGTGATAGCCATATTTGAAAAGAGCCATATTTGAAAGTATTTAATTATGAGAGCTATATTTGAAAAGAACCATTTTTAAAAAGAGCAATATTTAAAACTGTTTAACTGTGTGCTAACAAAGTATCTCTGTCTCGTTTAAAAATGCTACCCACAAACTAAAACAAAAGTTACAACAAATGCGACTCAGAGTGAACCTGTGTGTCGTATCAATAAATGGATTGGTTATACTCATCAGAGCTCCTGATTTGGAAATTTATTATCAAAAGTAAAAAATGGATAAAATGCTTAAAATGTAAAGTAAATTACATTTTATGTAAGTGCACATAAATGGGAATATCCTTCTATCATGAAAGGGTTTAGTAGAAATAAAATCTTGTTCGTGAGCTGTTTTACTTGTGATGATAGAGTTACTTACTCGACTATCACCTTGCTTTACTTATTTCTGCAGTATGACTTGTCCAATATTGAACGAGAGTCTGTTGAGTGTTTTTGTGTGTGTGTGTGTGGCAGTGATCAGAAATGGAACCGTCGGCTTAGATGATATATTGCTAGACTATAAATAGTACATTTTGATAAGCTAGTTGCCGATAGGTATGTCTGCTATAGTCTACCATGGTCTGTTGTTATCTGTCGTGCCTTCATGGTCTCCGTCATCTTTGCTGTGCAAGGTTTCATTTGCTGTTTTTATAGTGAACGAGTTGGCTCACTGCGACCAAAATTCAGACGTATTATCCTTTATTACCATTGATTTTTATGAGTGTCCCGAGATTTATCACTACTTTTGTGTGAATTTCTTTACACTAAAACATTAGAGTGTGGTTGTGGGTGAAAACTGTCGTATTGTTAGATTCTATGATGGATCTATTTTTGTTTATTTTATTTCTTTTAACAAGGATGACAATAGAACAATATGGACAATTTAAAAAAAAAGATAAAATAGGATAATCAAATCTATTTTCTGCAATTTGTGTTTAAAGATTATTGTAACAAAAAAAGTGTTTAACAGATTATGGTAAATATTTGACAATTTTATAATCAAATAGCCAACGTTTTTTAAACAAAGAAGCTTGTCACTTAATAGCAATTTCCCCCCTCCCCCCAAAAAAACACAACTGACAAACACGTTGTTAGAGTTTAATAATCAAGTTTACTAGTAACAGAATAACTAAAACGAGCTATCTTTGTTAGTTTCCGAACTGTCTTTCATTGGAAGGAAGAAACACATTGCATTGTCGGAGTAAAGTATCGAAGCCCCCAAACAGGAACTTATAAAAAGTTAAATCAAAATACATACATATTTTCTGTGGTACTCCACACTTCTGTGGTACTCCACACTTCTGCTAAAGGGAAAAGAAAAAACACTTTCTCATCTCTTGCTTCTATCGAAAATATCTTCTAAACCAACGTTTTTTTGCCAGATCAAACGTGCACACACACACACACACACACGCACACACACACACACACACACACACACATATATATATATATATATATATATATATATATATATATATATATACATGTATATATATATCCAAGCGTACACCTTGGAGAATTCGACGGATAGTCAACCTACAGGCAACAATATTATTTGTTGACTTTAATAAGGCCTTTGACTCAAATCATAGAGGTAAGATGGAGCAAACTCTTTTCGCCTACGGCCTACCAAAAGAAACCGTTACAGCCATAATGATGCTATATAGAAATACCAAAGTAAAAGTCCGTTCTCCGGATGAAGACACAGACTACTTCGATATAGTAGCAGGAGTACTACAAGGAGACACACGAGCCCAAATACCTATTAAACATCTATATAGACTATGTACTTTGAAGATCTATCGATAAAATGAAAGAAGACGGTCTCAAGCTAACAAAAGATAGAAGGAGAAGGTACCCCGCAAAATCAATTAGCGACGCCGAGTACGTCGATAATATAGTGCTTCTGGCAAGTGAACCCGCACAAGCCGAGACTCTGTGACTTAGTCTGAAACAAGCCGCTGCAGGCACCGGCCTCCATATCAGTGCACACAAGACGGAATATATGTGCTTTAATCAAACAGGCGACATCTTCACCCTAAACGGTAGCACTCTGAAACTAGTTGACAAGTTCACCTACAGAGGAAGCCGTGTCTTATCAACCGAGACAGACATAGACATGCGACTAGCAAAGGCATGGGTAGCTATCAGTATGGAAGTCAGACTTGACCGGTAAATGACGCGCTGTTTCTTCCAAGGAGCGTTCGTATCGCTACTGTTATATGGATGCACTACATGGACGCTAACTAAACGGATGGAGAAAAAGCTTGACGGCACTTATACAAGAATGCTGAGAGCAATATTGAAGAATTCCTGAAGACAGCATCCCACAAAGCAGCAGCTATACGGCCACCGACCCCCCATCACGAAAACTATCAAAATTAGACGAACCAGACATGCGGGGCACTGATGGAGAAGTAGGGACGAGCTCATAAGTAATGAACTCCTGTGGACGAGCACAGGGACGAGCAAAGTAGGATGTCCAGCTCGGACCTATATACAGCAGCTCTGTGCTGATACGGGATGTAGCCCTGAGGATCTGCCGAAAGCAATGGACGATAGGGAAGTGTGGCGAGAGAGGGTCAGGAATATCCGTGCTGATTGCACGACGTGGTGATGATCATGGTGATGATGATGATATATCAAGAAAACAAAACTGAAGTGGGAAATATTTACAGTGACTGCGTGTGCAATCTGTTGAAATCAAGACAAGGCTGAAGAAAAATTAGAATCAGGCTACATCACATATCAATTTTAATGAAATTAATTTACAAATATTTTGTAATTGTACATGACGATATTTTTGAGATAGATGCTGTAAAATTGGGCGATAAACTTATTTTGCAAGAATTTTAAAAATTCCACTTGTTTATGTTTCTGAGATACATACTGTAGGATTTGGCGATAAATAATACCTGATACTACTCACTTTTATGTATAAAGTCCCGCTAGAAATATAAGAATCCTGGTATCTTTGGAGTAAAAGAAGATTATTTCTTCTTGAAAAATACTACGGGTGTATCTATTTCTGTGCGATACTGTAATACATTATGATTATAAGATATCATTACATATAGCATTTAATATCTAATATTATAAAGCAAATGATTATGTCATCGTCACTCATAGAGATATTTTCTCAGCTTAGGGTTGGACAAACAATATGCAATAAATACGAATAGAAAGATTTTGTTTCACGAAGTTTTTAAATTTGAAGGAATAATCAATATTCAGAATTATCTATTACATCCATTTGTAAAGAGAAACTAAACCGTTTTCATTTTCTCTCACTTTCCAAACCTTTTTTCTCAAAAATTCTTGTTTTTTTGTGACATAGCAAAGTATTATAAGTTTTTCAAAAATCATAGTTTTGAGGAATTCATACTGTGTCTGATGCACGTCCAGTTAATCGTCCAGGAATAATTATGCCGGAAGATAAAAATATGCATTTTTATAATCCCCTTTAAACATTGCTTATAAATCAAGCTATACTTTGGGTTTTTGTGAAAGAGACAATTTTTAAAGCATGTTCAGGCAAACGTCTTTAATGCAACCCCGAAAATAAAATACCGCTGGCCAAGACGACAATAAGATCAAAAACAATCAATTATTTCTTTTGTATTGTTTATAATAGTTAGCGAACTAGGTTAGGTGACTATTATTTTAATTTTACAAGTGTAACGAGTTTCCACCCGTATTTTTCATTTTTCGAGATATGGACGATGTCCTATCTGTGGGTTATTAAGACCACGGACGAATGAGGGTGTTTCAAGGTTAAAGAGGTCAACGTGATATGAATGAATACGTGGGGTATTCTGAACCGGACAAACAATATGACGCGCAGTTGGTTTTCTTCTATTTCTTTATATATGTATCATTCTTACATTTTTTTTATTTTAAAGAAAGCACAACTGTAACAACAGATAAACAAAGAGCAAAACAAATACAACAAAAAAACATGTACAGAAATATGGAGGACCAGTCGCTCCCAACAGTATCTGCTTAGATCCTTCCAATATATCAAAGTATTTTTTTTTCTTTTTCTTTTTTCAAATTGTTTTAAAATTATATCCACATCTTATTTTTCCCTTTAAAATTAAAGGGAGGGAACTTCCTCGTTTTCTTTCTTTCTTTTCTTTCTTTCACCGAAGAACAAAAGTCTCTCCTCTTCGTCTTTAATATGGATATACAAATTTTAAACAAATAGGTTTTCCGCCGAAACTAGCTGCTGATGAACAGCCTCAAAAATGTTTCTTTGGAATAGTCTTGATATGGACCTTTATTTAGGTTACGTACTTCCAGGCAGTGGTTGTGTCGATACTGCTATATGGATGCACCACATGGACACTTACGAAGCGGCTGGAGAGGAGGCTGGACGGAAATTACACAAGAATGTTGAAAGCAGTATTAAACAAGTCCTGGCGACAACACCCCACGAGACTCCAACTATACGGACACTTGCCCCCCATCACAAAAACTATACAAGTTCGACGAACCAGACACGCAGGACACTGCTGGAGAAGCAAGGACGAGCTCATAAGCGATGTACTACTGTGGACCCCCACTCATGGATGTGCAAGAGTGGGACGACCAGCACGAACTTACATACGGCAGCTATGTGAGGACACGGGATGTAACCCTGAAGACCTGCCGGAGGCGATGAATGATAGGGAGAGATGGCGAGAGACGGTCAGGGATATCTGCGCAGGCGGCGCGACTTGATGATGATGATGATATTATTCTTGATAAAAATTTTGACTGAATTTTTTTTTTTATCGTTCCTTTCTTTTGTTAATTTTTTTCTTTTTTTCTTATATTCGTTAATCTCCTATTAACGAGTTGCAAGGCCCCAGTTTTTGTTTTCCTTTTCTTTTACGTTGAGCCTCAAATTCTTACTCAACGGAGCCGACTTCTATTGGCCGAATTTCCCCTTTCACCGGACCCCGTGAAAAGGCGACTTTTCTCGAAGCTCGAAACTGACTTTTTGGGTTTCGTTTCTTTTTGGCGGTAAAGCGCCCTCCCTGCCTCGACCAATGGCATGACTTCTCCTTATCCGGGTCAAGACCTTTGCCCCTTCTCGGCTGTTTCTTCCTCTGTTGCTAGGGCTCGAAGACTCGCCAATCGCCTGCCCCACTTCCGATTCTCATAGTAGTCCTTGCATTATAATCCTACCATGGCCGGTGGCCGTAACACTAGGTGTCCATATTTTGGAGATATGTCAGAATCAGTTAAGTTTTGTAAATGAATACACCTATGGTGTCATTTCATAGAACTGGCGTGGGATATTAAAGGAAATAAAAGAGAACGACTTTAATGACAAAGGAAACGTAATTCTAAAACTGCTTTTATCATCCATTTACTAGTAGGAGCAATAAAATCAAATCGTATACAAGATTTTATGGGATTATTAAAGACATTCCTCTTAAAAAATAAATTGATTTATTTTAACTATCACTTATTGATTTTTTCAGTGTTCACAGGAGGAACACACCTTATTTGCGAATGGGCTCCAGAACTGATATAAATTTGGCACATTCAGCAATATTAAAAAAAGAAAAGAAAAATTACGGTTATAGGAATAATAAACGTTGATATTTTGTTCTACATTTTTAAAAAATTACGAGCCAATTTTTTTCTATCTAAATATGTACAAAAATATTTGCCTAAATCATCGAGAAGGGATATTGTTTATACCATTGTGTTACTAGTTTTATGAAATTATTCTGGTTTCGGTTTTTTGTTTAATGGCATATCAACTCTCTGTAAGTTATTTAATGCCAAATTTATTCTCCTAGAAGAACAGTAGTGGTACCATTTAACCCATATCTTGGAGGATAATGGGGATCATACCTTTCCCAAGTAAACGTAAGAGCGCGACTGGAGTACGAACTCGCGTACTACGATTCCGCAGTCCAGCGCTTTAACCATTACACCACGTGGACATCCTCTGAAATTATTCTCTGATCGGTTTCTTAAATACGTTTTTAAACGCATACATATATACCAAAATTTTCACATGAATGACTTTTTCATGAAACTAGTCGTACTATAGAGTGGAAATACATTCACAAATATTTCGTATAAATTTCTTGAGAGAATTTATACGCTAAATCTTATAGATTTTATAAAAGTCAATAATGGAAGCTGGGCAAAATTCAAATAAAATTCTCGGCCGTTTTTCTTAAGAAAATGATTTATTAAAACGAATTGATATTTGTGATTTCTTGGACGCATCGAACACATCACTCGGTGGAATTTCACTCACCGTTCCACCTTTATTTTTGTCAATCTCCCATTATTCCACAATCAACGTAGTGTCATATCATGATACAATTAGCTGTAAACATTCTCAGTGTTATCTCAGAACAGCTGTGAAAATATTTGATAACAGGATACGTAAGTGAATTTTGCTATATTGATACATTATTGAGATCGCTTAACGTTTAAAACACCGACACGTACACACACGCACTGACATACACTCACACATACACACACACATATATATACATGTATTTATAAGTATATTCAGTCACTGATCTAAACAAACACATACTTATGTATGTATGTATGTATGTATGTATGTATGTATTTAACAAAGCCCACGCTTAAATAAAAAAGAAACAACAAACTATCATGTGTATATTTTTTATTGTTAGCTTCTTTAAGTGAATGTATGCACTACTCTAGCCTAAATGATATTGATATTTAGATTACATTTCAAGGCTTTAATATGTTATATCTACCATTCAAAAAATGTACAATATACACGCACCTGCATAAAGTGATAGATAGATAGATAGATAGATAGAAAGAAAAATGTAAGATACACCATATACACATACATAATGATTGATGAATGGAGATACGGACAGATCTTTTGAAACCATTTGTAACAATAGATGATACAGGCATATATATATATATATATATATATATGGAGAGAGAGAGAAGGAGAGAGGGAGATCTACTGAAGCCATTAAAAACAATTCACATATGTACATACATATCAATATATCGATGGGCACACACACACACACACACACACACACACACACACACACACACACACACACACACACACACGCACGAGCGTTCGCGCGCACACACACACACACACACACACACACACACAAATAGAAGAATAGATAGATCTACTGAAACAAGCCAAAAAGTATTTGGTTAAGGATATTTTTGCCATTATTCATGATTTCACCCAAAATAAAGTTAACGTCGAGAAATACGTGATCTTCAGCTGTTGGGTGTGACAAAATATATCTTAACTATTTTACATCTCTTGCTTTGGCAGTTCAGGTAATTACAATGAGGGGAGTGAAATTCCATATATCTCTTTAATCGGTTCTTTTCTCTTAATTGACAGTATAGCGGACATAAAAATGAGGGTTACATTTCATGAGTTCATCAAAAGAATTAGATAAAAATTAGAACGATCAAACGTAATTTAACTTTGAACTTGGTTTGGAGATTTCAGTTTGCTGAAAAGATAATCACTACTGAACTTAACACTTTCGAAACTACAGTTGTTTGTCTACATACAACAATCACATAGTAAATAAACTTTGAATAAATGAACGTAAAAGCGGGAAAAAAAGAACATCGGATGAAATGAGGGTAGACGTAGAAATCAACTTAAGGGATAGAGAGAAGAAATAATAGACGAACAAAAAACATAAGACTAAATACAGAAACATTAAAGGCGTAAAAAAACCAAAACCATAAAAATACAAAATCTGAAAACAAAGAAAACTAAAATAAATCAAAGAAAGCTAAAAGAGAAATAGAAATCAAAGTGTTTGGCCTATTTCAGCTAATCGCAGCACCGTGTTAAGGTTGGGAAAATAATTACCAAGATGGCGACGATAATGCGAGGAGGATCGGGCGAGTGGCAATCCATTATTAGATAATGGCGGGAAATCGAACAATTTGCAGACGGGAAATATTTCCATAAGCACGTTTGTCGATCGGCATTATCTCGCCTGCAGTATATTTTGAAGACTCGCTAATACACAAATATATATATGGTAATATATAAATGGACTCAGAGACGCAGTAATATATATATATATATATATATATATATATATATATATATACGCTATTCTTTGTATCATTCTTTCTGCATTCTAAGATGCCTGAAAGCACTTCTTTTTTTACACAAGACCATCATCGTACATTCTCATGTACATAAATATTAAAATTTTGCATCATCATATAAAGAAAATAGATACATTAATAACATTGATTAATTTAGAATGACTTCCGAAGATTAAGAAATATTTATGTATACTGTTATTTTAGGACGTCTTTATTAATGGTTAGTAATTGTCCTAACGTTTTCAGCCGATATTCTATCTATAACTTAAGATATGCTTCCTAATTCAAGTTGCTTTTTACAACAATCCATTCGGGTCGTCAATTCTTCAACAATGACGAGTTGTCCACATTGTTTTACACAGTAACAAGGTAAAGATTATATATATTTATATGAGGGGATATATATATATATATATATATATATATATATATATATATATATATATATATATATATATATTGAGAGAGAGGGAGAGAGTGAAAGAGAGCGAGCGAGAGAGAGAGAGAGAGAGAGAGAGAGAGAGAGAAAGAAAGAAAGAAAGAAAGAAAGATTAAGATAAGTGCAAACAAGCCGCTCTTCTAAAAATTAGTTGAAAGGAATAACCTGCTTTGTGAAACCCTGCTCTAAGCCCCCCCGCAAAAAAAAAGAAGGTTTAACAGGTTAAAAAGCTGATCGTACAAAGGATCATCCACTGTTACTCTGAGTTTCGTGTCACGTACTTTTCAGGCGAATAGATTTTATTTCTGAAAATGGTATCGGTGGAAGTCAATGATGCTAATTTGCGCAGAGAATAAATGCTTATATATATATATATATATATATAGAGAGAGAGAGAGAGAGAGGTAGTTAGAGATAAAGACTCAGATAGAGAAGGTGATAACACTCATAATAATTATTCTAAATAAAATTGACTTAAATCTCCCTCATTTTCCGAATTCTATCTTTTTTATCACAC
The DNA here is from genome assembly GCA_963585895.1 of Sepioteuthis lessoniana. Taxonomy (NCBI): domain Eukaryota; kingdom Metazoa; phylum Mollusca; class Cephalopoda; order Myopsida; family Loliginidae; genus Sepioteuthis; species Sepioteuthis lessoniana. The sequence continues at coordinate 61,892,421 of OY757909.1, read as the reverse complement.
CGGTGATGCATTCTTTATACTCATTTTAAATACGTTTTGTTCCTCGAGGTCATAGAAATGACAGATCTAATGAATTGTTAGAAACAAACTAGATATTTGAAGATAGAAGATATTACCACGACATGATTATTTAAAACAGTGCTAGATTTTCATGTAAAAGAGAAAACTTTCTTAACATTTCAAGTGTGTCAAACAATATGAAAGATGGTGCTAATCAGTAAGAGAGAGAGAGAGAGAGAGAGAGAGAGAGAGAGAGAGAGAGAGAGAGAGAGAGAGTTTTCTGAAATATATCTCTTTTATTCTATTATCTAAGTTCATGTTTGTCTTTTTTGTTTTATGCCCTTTTCCGAGGATATAACAAAAAAGGAAGATGGAGGGTCATATTATTAAAAATATTATCAATAAAGATTTACGCAAATTAAACGAAAAAAAATTATATGAATTGAGAATATTTAGTTACATTTTGACAATGTGAATTGAATGAGTGATTTTAAAGTATATTTAAACCCTTAATGGTTATTTTATCCGTAAATGTTTGGGAATAAACATTATTGTAGGTTCATATTTATACTTTTTCGTATAAGTGTTTCTTAAAATCCTTTTCCAGACAGGTATATGATATGAGGTATTCCTAATTCTAATAGATTTTTTTCTTAATGGGTTTTTTTGAATAGGGCACAGTTTAATACGAATTCTTTTTAAACAAATCTATTTGAATCATGTGAATATATCACGTTCTACCTTTCTGGGTTTAAGTGGATCTGTGATAAATAGAAATGAAAAGTACAATACGCTCCCAGATCTCCAGAACTGAACCATCACCATCAGATACAATTTTAGTGTGATTCCCAGGACGCCTTTTTTGAGAGGGGTTTTACTTTTCTACAGAGAATAGTAGTAGTAGTCGGAGACCGTAGTCAAGGGCGACCAGAAGGCTCCCTTTTCAATAGCTACAATACCGAGGTGTATGGGAGGGCGCTACTCCTTTCCCTGGATTGCTCCACATTTACCCTTGATACATACCTTATATTGCTGAGTATTAAGCAAGGAAGCATCAAGTACCATTTTTAAAGTCTTTGGTATGACGTGACATGGGATTGAACTTCTGGCCCTCGCTGATAGGGCAAGGATTATGGCGAAGAAACTTGAAGCTTTAAACCTAATGTTTTTCAATCACAACAAAATGGTACTATTTACCAACCCCGCCGCTCGGGCAGGATATGACACAAGGTCAATTTTTAAGCGGAGTTTAACAGGTTTGAATTCAGAGTTTTCCTTCTCCTAGACTAGTTTCCTAACCAAGGCTGAAGAACCTAGTCTATCCTACTATTTACCCATAGCTGGAGGGAGAATAATTGGATTCATACCTTTCCCAAGGGTATTAGTGCTATGTGAAATGCAATCAGTTTCGTCCCGGGTTTGAACTCGTATCGCCGTGTTCATTTCCTACGGCGATAACGACCACACCACGGGCACCTCCAACAAAATGGTATGTTTTTGTTCATAGTATGACGTTCCTTCTTTGTTAAGAAGAAAGACAATGATGCGTTCAGTCTCTGTATCAGGCAGTGCAATATATCCTATTTTAAATGATGAGACAAACGACACCCCAAGGACAAATAAAGTTCATAAACTAACAGATTCAAACCATCTTTTTAATATGGTGAGCGGAATAAGTACAAACTAGCCTCGAGAATAAAATAAACAGACACCCAAAGAAGGCCAGTTGGTACACTATCTAATTCTCTGTCTCAATCCTAACCACGATTTACACAGTAACAGCAAAAATGAATCATTTATTTGGTTACAAAACTATACAAAAATATACCGTGTCAATTCTTATTTTGGGATTGAAAGCCATACATTTATTTGAATATTTTCAGAAGGAATTGCTCAACAATGTCTTCTCATATGAGTTGCATACATCATTGATGTATGGTTGAGCCACTTGGGTTTCGAGGGGTTTTACTTTTCTATAGAGAATAGTAGTAGTAGTTGGGGACTGTGGTCTAGGGCGACCAGAAGGCTAGAAAAAGTGAAAAGAATGCTGCATGATGTTCAGAACAAATTCAGGAAACTGTACTCTACAATACAGAAGGCGCACGGCCACTTACCTCCAGTCACACAAACCATCAAAGACCAGCAATATATACTGGGTACTGTTAATAAAGCAAAGGACAAACTCACAAGTGATGTTCTTTAAGGGATCTGTACCCTTGGACATACCGGAGTTAGTCAACCAGCAAAAACCTTAATTCATAAGCTCTGTTCAGACCCTGGATGCTGTTTGGCAAGCTTTATAATAGCGATAACGAATATGAATAGATGGAGAGAAATCCAGCCGATGGAATACGTTCTTGCGACACGCTTTGCTACCGATGATGTTATTACCAAAGATCTTTCGAGAAAAAATATGTTAAGGAAAATTATCATTAGGGCGGAAAGTAGGCCCCAGTAGACATATAACATTTCAATTCATAAGATAAAAAGTGATAGTAACCCTCATTCTGATTCGTGTCATTCAGTAAATGTTTTAGTTTCAAACCTTGCCTATTTCGAAATGATATTTTTATGTTAATCTAGAGTAGTTATGCCAGAAAATTAGGATATAATACCTTAGAATTTTCAGACAGGTTCAATCAAATTAATCATGTAACAGATTCTATGACCTGTTTCTGAAAATGTCTTGATTCATTTCTCACTTTCTATTAAACAGATGTAGTAGATAAACAATCAAGATTGACTACATGTATAAAATATTTTTCAAACCAATCTCTGAGATTGTAAAATAATTATAGTAGAAAGGTTTGCCAAAATGCTCACTAAACGTCTCAAATCACACCAGGAATCAGACTATTCTAAGACTGTTTTGAAGGAATATTCGGTTGTTCGGAAAACATCGTCTGATTTTTGTATAAACTGTTTACATTCTTTTTCAACAAATCATTTAAAGTGTAGTCATCTAAAAAGTCACTTTCCTAATAATTAAAGTGTCATCTTTGTTAATTTTCCATCAATTCTATCAAAATTGTTTTTGAATGCTATATGTCCTTAATCATGAACAAAAAAGCGATGCGTTTGCTTTCTTACACGAGCAAAAACTTGGTCAGAATTTATCTCAAACATCAGCAAATATTAACAGAGCATAAGGTGAAAGATCAACGGGTTAGCAGGTAGTGTATAACTCGTTTCAGAAGTTCTGTTGAAGAAAATGTATATTGAAAATCAAGAGGATTTAGGACGTCCATCCGCAAAGGAAACCATCATCTGAAAAAGTTATTGAACAAAACCCTTGTTAAAATGACAGAGAAATGTCTCAAGCAATGACTCCGCATTTGAATTATATCGGATAATCTAAAAAGATTATCATGTTGAAGAAACTTGGTAAATCGGTTCCACATACATTCATTGAAAATGAAAGTGCTAGGCATTTTGAAGAGTTTTGGATGCTTTTTGTTTTTGATTGAATAGTGACTTGTGATAAAAAAAAATGATCCTTATGCATTATTTTAAACTATCGGCTCAGTGACTTGATCTAGACAAAGCACCCATATTTGTAGACCTTTGGTTTGGTAGTAAATAGGTATAAATGTGGATCTCTGAGAATATATATATATATATATATATATATCTTTAATTTATAATTCTGCTGGTGTGGAAAAACCCATATTGTACAATTTTGCAAATTCTACAAACTGATATGTGGGAAAAAATCAGTTAAAAAGGAAATATGCAAATTTTGTATAAGTGAGGGTTCTTTTTAACCAGTAAAGTGTATTTTATCCTAAACCACTTCGCCAGTACGATCCTGAAGAGCCGTTTGGTTAAACCAAGGTAGACTCGCTCTTAGCCGTGTAGGAATTATTTTTATTATATATATATATATATATATATATATATATGGGAGTGTATCTCTGGGATATATGATAGTACGAAGAACGAGAAAATAGTTCACACGACTAAGACCAAGCTAGATTGCTAATAGATCACCCTGGGTTTGTAAGAAGCGACCTCCTGACTTTTAATGACCATGTGGCTAACCATGGTAAAGGAAACAAAAGAAAACAGTAATTAACCAAACACTTTTAGTTTCTTGAGTATGGTGGAATAATATAGAAAATTCAAGAGGTTTCGACTACTCCATCGAAGGATATAAAAGCCGGTCTGGAGCCCCTGGTGTAAGTTCGAAATCCTGAGAAATGAGTTCCTTAGCATAGACCAGAGATACACGGACGAAAGAGTTATTAGCAGTCCCTAATGATAGCATCATATGGGAGGTTAGAACGTAAAGTGGAGGGATCAGAGTTATCAAAAGCTCACGACGTGACCGTTCTTCCGTGAGCAAATCCCATCTTTCTTTTTCCATTACTCCTGTGATACCACCGCCTCGAGGGCAGTCAGGTATTCATCTGTAGAACACAATAGCGTTAAGTCTGATATTGAGGCACGGGCAGATTTGCACAAGGCTTGATGCAATGTGAAGTACACGTGAGCAGGAATGTCAACCCGGTCACTCCGAAATCTTTTCAATACCAAAATTGCATCAGCAGAAAATTATGGTGAGTGTCTGTTTGCCCGGCATTGGCGTTGTCCATTAAAACATTCTGGAATCTAATCAAACCGTCACTGCAGATGTTTCTTGCCAGCAGTTGGATGAATTGTATATACAATTAAGCAAAATGCGTCTGGCACTAGTGTTCTATACTACAGCCATATCAATCACATTTGTAATACAATACATATACAAATGCAAAACACAGGAAGACTCTATCGTTTAGATACGAACGGTTTATTAACTTCTGGCTTTGGTTGTTCAACACGAGGAGAGAGATACAATTCTTACTATGCAAACCCCATTCCAACGCGCGGTGCATCTTGTGATATTTAAGATCTCTGTAGGTAGAGATCTGAAAAACCCAACTACACCTTTCAACGGTAGAAACTCAGCTCCTTACCTCAATGGCAGAAACTCAAAATCTATGCTTCAATGGTCCAATCTCAAATTTCAACCGAATCTTTTTCAAAATCCTCAAATTCTCAGGACCATCTCTTCCGGGCATGACATCCACACTCCAGCTCCATTTCCTGTCAGGGGTTTATTATGACAATGGTGATTGTCAAATCCGTTGCGCGCGAGCGTAAAAATGTACCCAATGACTATGCACCTGAACTCTTAACCCGAATAGCTCAAAGCCCAACCAAACTGAATGATGAAATATAATTAACGAAAAATGATTAATATAAAAAATTCATTCCTCAACTATATAACACTGGTTTATATTAGCAGTTCCATATTGCATTGTGACAATGCTCGGCCACATGTTGCCAGGATCACATGCAGAAGGTCACTGACTGGGGGTATGAGATATTGCCTCATCTACCCTATTCTTATGATCTTTTATCCATTAAATACCATATTTTCAAATATCTGGATACATTTTTACGGCAAAAAAAAAAATTCCGTTCAGAAATGCATTTGAATGTCTTGGCATTATAACCTTTGGAACTGTATCATACCGTCATAAAAAGATTTATTAATCGATTGTAAAATTACATAGATGTATAGGGATCATATGTTAAATGATTAATACTCTGTTAAATTTCTTTAATTTGGGAGTAAATGATTATTCGAAAATCGGACGTTATTTTAAAGAAATTAGTCTGTCCTACTATCCATCCATAACAGAAGAGATGATAGTTAGATTCATCTTTTTCCCTATAGTAAGCTATCGATCATATGAAAATCAGACCTGACCGATAAAATGAAACGCAGTTTCTTCCAGGCAGCGGTTTATCGATACTGCTGTATAGATGCACTACTTGGACGCTAACTAAACGGCTGGAGAAGAAGCTAGACGGCAATTACACAAGAATGCTGCGAGCAATATTGAACAAGTCCTGGTGGCAACACCCCCATAAGGCATCAATTATACGGCAACCTGCTTCCCATCTCGAAAACTATCCAAGTTAGACGAACCAGGCATGGAGGACACTGCTGGAGAAGAAGGGACGAGCTCATAAGTGATGTACTCCTATGGACCCCCACATATGGCCGGACAAAAGCAGGACGTCCAGCTCGAACTTACATTCAGCAGCTATGTGAGGATACGGGATGTAGCCCCAAAGACCTGCCAGAGACGATGAACGAGAGGGAGAAGTGGCGAGAGATGATCAGGTATATCCGTGCTAGCGGCATGACATGATGATAATGATGATGATGTGTGCTAAAGGAAATGAAAACAGGCTTACTCGGTATTTGAACTCGGGTAGCTGATTCTACTGCCTAGAAAAATGACTCTTGCCCTACGAGCACCTGCAAATCAGTTTTATTCTGGTTAGGTAAATAACCCGGTATAGCATCATCAATTTGGTGGAGGAATTGATTAAATATATATTCTAATTCACACGCGCACGCGCACAAACACAATCATATCTATCCATCTGTTTATCTATCTACCTATCGATCGTGTGTGTCTTAGGTTTATAGATTTACTTAGAAGCCCGTATTGGGTGTGTTTTATCTCAGTATGTCTTTGAGTGTATGTTTGTAAAGAGAGACAGAAACAGAGAGAAAGAGTGAGATAGACTTCTAGTTAAATTACTCAACCATCTGACTATTGCTGACTTAACGAAAACATTACTCGTTAATGGGATTGAAGCGTTGTTAAGAGACCGACCACTTGCTTTGAAAATCAGCATTCGCAATCCGTACGTTAAGTGGACTCAATAACCACTTTAGAAGCTGCAGCTAATCTTGTTAATGCAACCGGGAACCGGCTGCCTTGAGATTAGCTGAAAGATTAGGGATTTTAATGATATCAACATAGCTTGATAGGATTAGATAATTTTTTTTTTACTTCTTATACACACACACACACACACACACACACACACACACACACACACACACACACATATATATATATATATATATATATATATATTGTCCCATATGCCTGCCTTTGAAGCTATATTTCTGCGTGTAATACCTTCTAAGATGAACGGGTCTACCTTCTGTGATGTTATGACACGCTAGAGACTACTTAATGTCATTTCTCTTCCAATGACATACAGAAATAAAATCACCGCTATGTGTCTTTAAGAAGATCATGATTGAATAAACATTCCCTATTTAATACAGAAAGGATCATATAGATTTTCTTTGACATTTTTAGATCAGTTGTTTTTATATTAACGTTTTATTAAAAGTTTAATTCGTTGTTGTTGCTGGTTATCGGCCAGGCTTAGGATCCGTGTTATGTCTTGAACACAAATTTCTGTACGTTTCCGGATTAGGTTTATTCAAAGGGCTTGGTCCTGAAGATATACACCTGAGTCACCTTTCCTAAAAGTCTGGTGTTTATTCGTTTTATCAAGAAGTGATGGAGTACATATTTGAGCTGCGAAAGGTAATCAGCAACTAACAAATAAATTGAGTTACGTAGAAGACATGGAAGGAAATCACCCAAATTAAGCAGCTATGAGCCTGTTCCATACTTTGAGAGTTGACTAGGCAATAACAGCAAGAATTGTAATCGATATGAAGTCGTTGTACCAGGATAAACAGAATTTAATTATTCACGACATAAAAAGAAATAAAAAAAATCTAAATGTCTAACATGTTAAAATACAAGAGATTAAAATAGTATATAAATTTGATGTACCAAGACAAACACAATGATAAACATTTTGTTACTTTTAAGTGTCAAACTTAGGAAAGCCCTTTTTAAAAAGACCTTTCCCCTCTGTAAAGGATACAGTCTGTGTTTTTTAAAACCCAGGGTGAGGGTATTAATTTGGATAAAAAATTGAGATATATGAAAGAAAACGCGTCTTTATTTTCCTTTTATATTGAAAGATAAAAGTTAATGCTGAAAATTGGCATATGATTTTTTGTAGTTCTTTTATAATGTGGGACTTATCTAGAAAACATAGAGGAGATTTTTTAAAAAATATTTATTTTTCATTAGCGAAATTATGTATTATATAAATACATTTAAAGCCCCAGTCATAGGATTAATTGTGACATAAACTAATAAATCTTGTGGACATTGTGGCCCTTTCATCTTGATTTTAAAGTAAAATATTCATCCAATAACTTAAAAAAAATATTCACTTGTTGTTCACACGTTTATAACTAAGTGTAATATGTTTTCTTATACATATCATAAACGTAGAATAAGTTCTTTTTATTAAATACAAGCAGATTATCTTAAGACTAAATAATTAAAGGTTTGTTTCGAGGGTTGATCTTCAGCATCAATTATGAGTAAATAAATAAGTCAAGAACTTGATTCAAGATTTTCAATATCCAATAATTATTGATTGATGGAAATAATTTCATCTTAACGAGCACTTAATGTCATTAATGCTACTGGAGTAAAATTGAAGATGTGAGAATGACTTTAATATTAGAAACGATATGCAGTAATGAGAAATTTTAAGTAAATTAGTCTTACGAAGAGAAAATAAACCGGTTTAAACTCAGAAACACAAACTGACAGATAGATACACACGTACACACACACACACACACACACACACACACACACACACACACACACACACACACACACATATATATATATATATATATATATATATATATATATATATATATATATCTATCTTTCCCTCTCTCTCTCTCTCTCTCTCTCTCTCTCTCTCCCCTCACTCTCTCTCTATCTCTCTGATTATATAACCTGTACCCACGAACACAAAACACACACACATACACACATAAGCAGAAATAAAAAGTAGCTTTTAGTTGAATTCTAAAGCACGTTAAAAAAAGAAAACGACCAATAAGCTATATACCATATCAACTCTACACACGCCTAGAAACACACACACACACACACACACACGCGCGCGCGCACACACACACACACATACACACACACAATGACTCAGAGTAAAACAACAAAAAGTTTTATAGCATATCAAATATCAAAGACTAGTTGAGGAAATAAAAAAGCACCCTTAAGGGAGAACAGGAAGCACAGTTCGAGAAAGAGAAATAGAGGAAAAAGAAAAAAGAAGAGAAAGAAAAAATCAACCGGGACAAGGAATCTATCACAAAATGAAAAGTAACAACTGCCCCATTAAAACAGTGACCTCTATATAAACCCAATAACACAAAAACATTAAAAGAGCTCTCTGAAGAAAGCCATATGATGGAATCGTACGGTGAATGTAATAGAACATTTTTAAAACGATATAACTCTCCTTCTGCAAATATTCATTATGAACTATTCACTTTTTTCTTTCATTGGACCAACAAAAAATAAGTAATTAGATTTATATATATATATATATATATATATATATATATATATATATGGAAAATCAGTTGATGCCATACTAAAAACTTAAATTTTTGCTAAGTCTCAAGAAGTTGTAATTTTTGCATCAGTATTGCTGCATTTAATGTCCTTCCTTTGAGATATGGTCTTCAAAAATATTTGATGTAGTCGACAATAATATTTGAAGTGCCTCGCAAATTTTGAAGGAGCAAAACTGAACATACTCTAAGAAATCTTATTCCTTCTAGACTTTTAAAAATAACTTTTAACCAATTGATCTAATATGGAGTCGACCTAAATTTTAAAAATAAAGCAATAAAATAAATAAACATTGAGTGGATAAAGATAACATTTCTATTGGATATTGACTAGAAGTTCCCTTTGACATGTCGCTCAAGTTGCATGTAGGGCTTAAAGGATATACACCTGGTTCCTAAAGTAAACAGGACGGTACCCCAGCGAAAGTGATGCCTTCACTATCGCACATGGCGTAACAGGATGCATACGTGTTTCCTAAAGATAACTGCTTCCTCTGTGGAAGTACCACGCAAGTTGCGCAGATGGCATGGGAGATTTTAAGCCCCAAGAACAAAGCAGAGAGCCCGATAGGTTTTACAGAAAAAAACGCACAGTCGCCCCTGTGTGTTTGTGTGTTTGTGTGCGTATGTCTGTGTGTGATCATTTAGGTAATCTCTGACTTGCTCTCACTCTAACCATAAGTACATTTCAATTAATAAGAAAACAACAAAAGAAGAAGTAGATTATATTTTTATACACTACCTTTGTTGTTGTTCCTCTTCCTTGTATACAATATTTCTATTCTGCATAAATGTTTCGTCTTTAAACTATATCAACCGGACAGTTTCCAGTACCCTATCTCTACGGATTTGTGTCACATCAGAGCAAAACTTTTAATAAATTATAACCATTTTGTTGATAGAGTTTAGAATACGTTTACTTCATCCTCTGGAAATATATGAATCCCCAGAAAAATGTGTCAGGGCGTTACATGAAACTAAATCCTGGGTTGAAATTTCAGTTTTTTGAGGACTGTAGAGATTTCTATCTATGGTTGAAATAGATTTGTTCTAAGATTGCTGACATTGGATAAGAATAGATGAAATTATATAAATATAAGCAAACAAAGGGTTTTAATTCAGTTGAGTCATATTTATTTTTGATAGGAATACCTAAAACCATTGAACTATAAGCAAAGTTTTGGTATAAAGAATAATTACATGAAGCTATACTTGTTAACTAAGAAAATTTTTTTAATCACGTGAGACTAATTAAATGCTAGCAAATTATTGGTACTAGTTAGGAATTCTTGAAACCATATAAATGCAAACAAATATAAAATACGAATATTTTCTTTAAACCTCATAATTGTTCATACATTGGCAAAAAGCCTGGAGAAAAAGGTAGATAAGAACTGCATAATAATTCTGTGAGTTATTCTGAACAAATCGCGGAAGCAACTCCCCAGAAAAAACAGTTGTCAGGCCACTTTCCTCCAATCTTTAAGACAAACAAGACATGCAGGACACTGCTGGAGAAGAAAGGACGAACTTATTTGTGACTTTCTCTAATAGACCCGTACACAAGGACGCGCCAGCGCTGGTTAACCAAAAAGAATATACCAACAACAACACAGTGTAGACACAGTATGCAGTTTAGATGATCTGCCGGGAGCAATGGACAAAAGAGAGAGAGAGAGAGAGAGAGAGAGAGAGAGAGAGAGAGAGAGTCTGAGACATCTGTGCTTGCAGCATGACTTGAAGATTATCGCGGAAATCATGACAACGTGTGCAAAAAAATTAATAAAAATGAAATAGTGCAATGAAAAGGACAAACAATATGTTGCATTGTGTCCACAGTGAATGGTGAATCTTGCTTTTAAAAAAAAACTGATAATCTTCTCACACTCAGAGACAAAAGGAATAACTCCAGTCAGCGTAATGTCCATGTTTTGAAGTTCATGCAGGGATTTAAGAGAAGGATTTCGAATTTTAAAGAGATATCTCTCGTATATATAGGCCAGAGGATATACAACTGTTTGTGAGAGTTGGTGACCGGAGATAGAGTGTGTTTGAGTAAAAGAGAATATATATGACGATCAAATCGAATTGTCAGAAAGTTTGGATCATCCAAATCGAAGACTAGTCAGAAATAAGCTACAAGAAACATCTACAAGAAATTGTCAACCAACTCCCCCTTTCTCTCCATCTTGCTTCAAAAATGCAATTGTATTTTGACTAATTGCAATAGTAAATTATTGTTATGCTTTTTATATCATAATAACCACTCTTCCCCAAATCGTCACCCCATAGTGGTCCGAAACGGCTATCCATTAGACTCTACTCTCACCCCAAAACACACAACCGTTTTGTACCGTTACACAACATATGGGCTGTTATAACCTTACATTGCACATATAAAAGTTTGCAAAGCTACGGAGTTTAAATGGCAGGTTTTCTGGTTCTGACTAATATAGACCTTTGTACGCAGAGACATTTTAATTAATCCGTGTCGAATGGGTTTATGCGTGTAGCACTACGGCTTGAGTGTCTATCGGATCTCGTGATAACCTTGCAGAACATATAAAAACCCCGTCGTGGGTCGCAAATACTAAAGTCTATTCATTTCTACATTATTAATTGTCGTCGGGAAAAGAAAAACAGCATATGAAACCTGAATGAACCACGTTAGCTAGACAAAGAGAAAAATGTGATAAGGAGAGAGAGAGAGAGAGAGGAGGGAAGCAGACATAGTCGTTGAGTTATCTTCCGCTTTTTCTCTAGTAATGCTAACATGTGCTTCCTCGTGAGGTTTGTCCTCACCGCTTTGTGTCCGGGCTCTCCTTCTTGTCTTTACATCGTCGTGTTATGCAACCTACTGTTTTCTAACCCATGCCCACAGCCCTAATGGCGTTTTCATTCGAATTTCTTCCGCTAATTAGAACTCGTTGTGGATTCGCTACTGATGCATTTCTATTTTTAACCCAGGCGTCCCTAATTATTTTACAAATTATGTTCGTGACTGGCTTCTAATATACTGAAATAATTGGGTGAATACGATACATAATTCGATTTAGCGCAGCAGCTTTTGAAATGGATACAGAAAAATTATAGATATTGCTCGTACACATTTACAGACAAATAGAAGAAAGAGTTGATAGGCCATTAAATAAATGAACCAAGCTACACTATTTCAATATTATCTCCTTTATTCTAGGATTAAAATACAATTTTCCAATTACTGAATTTAAACTTTACCTCTTTGCAGTTGATCAGTTTTCTTGGCCACACTGCATTCCCATGAATGATTCATTTTGCTTTTGTAGGTATTATTACTTCTTTGTATATTTTGACAGATAACTAAACTATAACACACTCTAATAATTTTATTTTGTTTCTAATTTATCGAATGATCGCGAAGCTTTTTTTGTTGTCTTTGAAATTATATTTTCACTCTTGTTATGTTTTTGTTTCGATGTCTATATTTAGATATTTGTTCGTGTCTTGAATTTATGAGATTTTTTTAGCAGCTTATACTCGAGAGATAAATTAATGATCATTGACCATTAGCGACCAAACAAAATCAAAGAAAGAAACAAAAAAAAAAAAGGAATCGAACAGGGAAACAAACAACAAAAACATTTTAAGAAAAGAATCGAACTAATATCTAAATGTTGGGATCTATCTAAACAAATACATAGCATTTTACCTATCTGGACCTCACAAAAAAAAAACCTTAAACTCAAACTGGTAAAAAATTAAGCCAAAATAAAAAGACATCGACACGCGACTAGCGATATGGGCAGTTTTTTCGATCGTATGGAAGTCAGACCTGACCGATAAAATGAAGCCCAGTTTCTTCCAAGCAGCGGTAGTATCGATACAGCTATATGGATGCACCCCGTGGACGCTAAAAAACGTATGGAGAAAAAACTTGATGGCAATTACACAGCAACTGTACGACTACCTTCCACCCGTCACGAATACTATCAAAATTAGACGAACCTGACATGCGGGACACTGCTGGAGAAGTAGGAACGAGCTCGCAAGGGATGTACTCCGGTGGACCCCTTCACATGGACAAGCAAAGGCAGGGGGTCCAGCTCGAACATACATATAGCAGCTCTGTTCAGATACTGGATGTAGCCCTGAAGACCTGCCAAAAGCAATGGAAGATAGGGAGGGGTAGCAAGAGACGGTCAGAAATATTTATGCTGATAGCGTGATATATATATATATATATATATATATATATATATATATATATATATATATGCAAATTTCATTAAACATAATAGACATTTTATGTCTACATATTTTTTGTGGATCCGTTCGAATTCCCGTATTACTTATATCGTATTCGTACATTAGCACTGGTTTGAAAATTAATTCTATTAAGTGTTGGTTGCATGTTTCTAATATGTAGTGCTTCGAGAATCTGAAGTTTTTGTTTATTATTCTGATGTTCTAATATTGTTGTGTTGTCGGTGAGAATTTTTAAAAAATGCTTTTAAAAACATTCATGTCCAACAACACAACTACGGAAAATTCTCACCGACAACACATCAATATTACAACATCAAAATAATAAACAAAAACTTCTGATTCTCGAAGCACTACATATTAGAAACATGCAACCAACACTTAATAAAATTAATTTTCAAACCAGTGCTAATGTACTTAAATGTCTTTAGCTACTGGCGCTAATTATAGAATTACATTTAAAAGCAAAGGCCATAATCTTCAACGGCAAAGACGCCCTTACACAGCTGTAATATGCTAAAACAAAAGTTACATCACTTTTGTAATAGATCCTCCCCTGATGATGGACCCAAAGTCGGGCAGAAAGTACTAGGGATACACACAACTATGGACAATACATAATTCAATTCCCCCCCGAATACGATAAAAGTAAAACGGGAATTCGAACGGATCCAGAAGAAAATATGTAGACATAAGATGTCTATTATGTTTAATGAAATTTGCATTAACGAAGAAATGCTGCCTATATATATATATATATATATATATCTGTCTCGGCATTTGTCAGTTTCGCTATCTTTCTCTATTCCTTTTTCTCGCTCTCTCTCTCTCTCTGAAAGAGTAACTGAATAAAGATGTACTTGTAGCATTAGGAGCCACATCTGAATACTAACCAAATGTTTACCGTCTACGCTTCTTTTATCTCTGCCTTTATTCCTGTATGACTAAATTCATCATTTTTGTAGAATCTTTTGACAATTTCCAATTACGACACATGATAAATGAGGTGTGTATTGTGTAACGTTTCGTTCGTTGAGAAATTAAATACGGGATCCGATTTTAAGTCTTGTTGGAGACTTTCTTTTTCATCTCACGTTAATGATCTTGGAAAAATGGCAGGTCAGACTGTTTATTTAGTCTTGGTTTAGCACCTGGTCGAAGAAAATTAAACCTTTCAATTTAAAACAACTTTACACCTCTTAAAAATTGTTTTTTCTATCCCATTCTTCCTTTGATAAAGAGGTTGATCAAATACATAGATGATAAATATTTTTAAAAATGCAAGTCTGGAGAGCCTTTAAAATCGGCATTGACCATCGAATTATATAATCTAGAATCAAACCCTGATCGCAGGCTAGTGTGTGAAATGATCTACACCAAGAACTACACAATGGAAAATGTGTTGATATGACGTATAAGAATTATTTTAACATCATTGTTACGAGAAAGTTATTGTTGCTTTCTCACTAATCTTTCGTTTGTTATTCATTTGCCTTCCTGCTTATCTTTTAATTCAAATTGATTTTAAGGCATCTTTCCATTTTATTCAAATATTTTCTCTAGACGTAAATTTCTCATCACTGTTTTTTTTTTCATTCATTCTACCGTTTTTATTGCTTCTTACATTTTTTTCTTTTACCCATTCATTCGACTTGCCTGTCTGCTTTCCGCTATTTGCCTTTTACGCCTTTCATCTTTTCTGTTTGAAACCTTTCGAATTGTAGAAGACTGCAATCGTGGCGAAGACACAAGTCAGGTAGAATTATATTTTTATTGAAGGGAATTCTAAACCCCCATAAAAGATCGCCAAAATTTGGAGAAAAAATAAGTAAAAGGCTGAAAAACAGATAGAATTTGTTTTGTTATATAAAAAAGATTTCGATTTGTGAAGTGGCATTTATATTCATGGTATAAACACCTATTCATCTTAATGGATGACTTACGTGGTTTAATGTCTATAATGCATATATATATATATATATATATATATATATATATATATATATATATATATATATATATAAACAAATTTGAAAAAAAAAGATGTGTAGCAAGTAATATATAACAGAGGAATAAAATGGGAAAACGGTGAGAAATTCGTAGTATATATATATATATATATATATATATATATATATATATATATATATATATATATATATATTGGGGCGTATAGGTGTGTGTGTGTGTATTAATGCACTTATGAAAACTCAGAGAAAAATAAAAGTCTTGTAAGTAAAAAACAGAAAGGAAGACAGAATAACTGAAAAAGAAAGTACAGTAAAGCAGTAGAGAGTATATATATATATATATGGAGGGCGTACATTTATGTATTTAGGTATATTTTGTGTCTATGTACATGTACACACACAAACAACCACGTGTATGTATATGAGCCTTGAAAATGAGTTTATACGAACAGTATTTTGACTTTCGGTTATGCATTGAACCATATTGCACGTATGTGAACCTGTTTCCGTTTTTACGATCGTCCCCTTTTTATGCAGATCGTATCCAAAATGGCTTCGATATTGTGATATTCTGATAAAAAGTATATTGAATAAAGGGCAATAGTTGCATCAGTGGCAGTGATCTGTGGCTTCCAAAAGTACCTCACTAGATACAAAGTTACGTAACGCCTATCTGTCTGTCAAAAATCGACGAGGCGCAAAAAAACAACCATTATTTCTCGGATTTCCACTTACTCCGTTCTCTCTTCCAGGTTATTATTCTAAGACCGCCAATGCATTATGCCACCATTGTTATTCTCATATTCTTGAATTCATTTATCTATTTATGTTAGTTCTCTGACAAGTTCCGCTCTTTATCTACGTTTTTGCTTTCAGTCAATGTGACTAAAGTGGTTCGTCGGAGCAGTGAACTTCACCGACAGGCGAATTTTTATATTCTTGTTAATTATTAGATCTCCTGTAGATTTGGAGGTCGTTTTTATCGGGAAGTCCGAGAGTAATTTAAGTTAACCTTTTTCTTAGCGGTTTTATTAGAACCTCAGGATGGATGTTGGAAGTGGCACAGGCTTCACTTGAGTTAGAGGATAGTAAAGTAAAGCTTCTATCCTCAGCAGAGAGTGGTAAATGAATATTATGATCATTAACAAGGCACTCATATTCTACACACTTGTCTAAGCAGTTTGAGGGATTTAGAAAAATTGTATATTGTGATCAGTTTTGAGATACCTACAGATAATACTACTCATAACATATTTACCAACCCCTCCGCTCGGGCAGGATGTGACACAAGGTCAATTTTTAAGCGAAGTTTAACAGGTTTGAATTCAGAGTTTTCCTTCTCCTAGACTAGTTGACTCACCAACGCTGAAGAACCCAGTCTGTCCTACTATTTACCCATAGCTGGAGGGAGAATAATTGGATTCATACCTTTCCCAAGGGTATTAGTGCTATGTGAAATGCAATCAGTCTCGTCCAGGAATTGAACTCGTGTCACCGAATCCATTTTCTGCGAGGATAACCATTACACCACGGGATAATACGACTCATAATAATGTCCACGTACGTCAATGTCAGTGCTTCTGGGTGTTGGTGTAGGTGTTTGTGAACATAATATATATATATATATATATATATATATATATATATATATATATATATATATATATATATATATATCTCCAGTATATAGTTTGGAAGACCAGCCGGGAGCGATGGATGATTGGGAGGGATAAGGGAGAGAGTCAAGGAAACACATGCTTGCAGCACAACTTGATGATGACGATGATGGTATATATAAAATAACACACACTAACATAAATGCACACATGTGTGCACACCCACATACATATATGCACCAAAACCCACACATTATTCTCTAGTGTGCGTGCGTGTGTGTGTGTGTAGATGCTTTTGTGTGTGTGTGTGTGTGTGTGTGTGTGTGTGAGTGTTTGCGTGTGTGTGTGTGTTTTAACATGTAACCCAAACACAGACCGCTAAATCAAACTGATAGCTCAATTTCTTGGTCAGAACAAGAATAGTAGTTCATATTTTACTTGATAATCAGTTAATTTTTTGTCATCGTAAAGCCAAAGAATAGATAAACAGGTTATGCATTGCAATATCATCATAAATTCGTTTTTGCCTCCAGCAGTGAATATGCGTTTGTGTGCAATTAAAATCTGTATGAACATTTATTTTTCTGTCGATATGTAATAGTTAGTTTAATCAAAGATTGTAGTGATCCCCTTGCCAATATTTTTTAACGTATTCTTTAGACAAAATTATGTTATAGCCATTTTCCTCCCTATATCAGTCTGTGTATTTGAGTGTCTCAGAACGGGAGCCCAGTTGTCTGGAAGGTTCTGATAATTCTATTCGAAGTCACGCAGTACTCCTGACTTTCTTGCAAATGCAACATTTCAACTCGACTTGAACGCTTCTTTGTCTTTCGTCTCCTTTCTTTCATCTTGTTTTTATAAATGTCGTCTTTCTGATTCGTATTCACGATGCATGTTCGAAGCAAATATCAGAATAATCTTACGGTACTTAAATCAACACTTTAGATATCCGAACGCTCTCATATCAATAATTGTATTTTGAGATGAAATGTGTAGAGTAAGTTGGACATGTTTGGTCGGTCGCCGCAGATATGTTGCCTAATGTGTTATTTAATCAGAACTCAAATAAAGGTTGATGAAAGGAATGTAACAGGGATGATTGTAGAGTTTTGCAAAGGTCAAACTTTTAATGTTATAATTGAATGAACAAAAATGCACAACCATTCTTATTTCTTGATTTGAGCGGACTGATATGCGTCCAAGATACACATACATGCCAGAATAATGAATCAAACAAATAGATAAATGTATTAATATATGTTGTAACAGTGTTGGTTGTCACGAATTCATTTTGTGGGTTTGTAGCGAACCAAGTGCGATATAATTTGGAGAGTGCTCAATATCTAGGCTAGAGCTATTATATAATAATAAATAAATAAATAAATAAATATTAAATTTATATACTTAATCCCATGGATGTTAATATATATGTATATGTCTTAATATATATATATATATATATATATATATATATATATATATATATATATATATATATATATATATATATATATATGAACAGGGTTGGTTAAATAAAATGGAATCTCTATTATTTTTAATATCTTTTCTTTGAAGAGTCCAAATGTTTTTTTGATGTTACGGTCTTGAAATTTGTTAATAATTTCTCCAAAGAAGCCATTTGTGTAATAACGAGTATTTTCAGTTCTAATCATAACCATTATCAAGATAATATGATGTTTATTTCTAAATTAAATCTGTTTGATATTTAACCTAACTTTTGTTTTTGTTTTTGTATTTATCACCAAAGTGAGGTTTATTCATATTATCAAGATGATGCAAGGCGGTAGCGGATATTTATTTTTTTTTAATATTTCTGTTACGTGAAGTAGAATAAAATTTGTTCTATCATCTTTTGTATTATAGATTGTCCTATTTTAAACATTTTTAAATATTCTCACTAATTTAAAAATTAATTCTATTCATTGAGGGTTGTCTAAATTTTCTTCGTGGTTTTTTAATTATTGTCTGTATGAAGTATTTTTGTATAAATAACTAAAATAGTTATACACGTTATATTTAACCAAAACAGTTTAAATGAAAAGTAGCTGCACACACACACACACACACACACACACACACACACACACACACACACACACACACACATACATATATATATATATATATATATATATCAGTAATAAGCAGTCGGTGTCCAACGACAATGGGTGCGGATTATTCGTGTTTAGAATACAAGAGGAATTTCATATAAATCCTTCGGAGTGCTCGATGTATAGCTATTATTTCATATTCCTTTTCAAGTTTATATAATAAAACTCATATACAGAACGTTTACAATGTAACTGGAAGAAAAATCAAATCTAGTTATATTGCCATTATGAATTATTTCGCCGAAGAAAATTATAATTTTCGTCTCTGCAGATGACTTACGTGCATAATTTGAGAGTGGAAAATAGCAAATAGGGATTATATATATATATATATATATATATATATATATATATATATATATATATATATATATAATATTTTTCAGAAAAAGAAGAAAGGGAGTCTAAAGAACCCAGAAAAAGGGTGTTCCTGGAAAATGATCTATCCTAATTCGAATATATGTTAGATTTTTCGTCGTCAGTGGAATTTTGGAATGATGAAAATTTTTTTTCTGTTTACTCCTTTAAAATGTTTTAAATTCCTAAGTTTATTGGGCTATCGTCCTCCTCATAAAAAAGAGAATTTTCGGTACCCATCAGTTGCTTTTAATTTTATGTACTTACCCCGTCTGTTTTGCTACCTCAGTGGGGATAATACCTGTCTACACTAACATTAACCTAAAGATAGTCGAGGGGGATCTCACTACTCCAAATGATAAAAATCCTAATTACGAACAAATTTCTAAGAATTAAAACTCTTCTTCAAAGCATAATTCCCTGCGTAATACTATACTATTATTTACTGAAATAATTCTTTTTTTTTCAATAACATTCACCCAAATTCAATATCTTGAGTAGGTGCGCCTCACTCATGATAATGTAAATTTACATTTATCTCTACATTTAAACGCCAGTTTATTTGCATTATATAGTCCCAAGTTTTTATCATTATTTTCCAATATCCTCTTTGTACTAGGCTGTTCCCATCATAGCCGTAAAGTGCAACATTGTTGTCATTTTCTCCGTTGGTGTCTCTGATTTGAATTGTTGATTAATTCCTCGTTTTTGTACCTGAAGAAAACTGCTAACATTCCCAGGATGCTATCAAATTCTTCATGTTTGAGCACCTGCAAGTCATGACATCCGATCCCCTTGTCTGCCTCTCACGTTTAATTACAAGGAGTCCACCTGTCACTGAAGTACCCTTGAAGTTAGATTATTTTTGAGCGGGTCATGCAACCACACAACAAAATGCCTTTCGGTGTCAATTTCTTAAGTTTTATCTTAACTTTAATACCCGAGTGTACACTTTTTTAAATCTTAATCTGCTGGTCATATTTCTTTATTATTTTGTAGTCGAATCCCTTAGCTATCTCATAACCCTATTGCTCTTTAACGGTGTGATATGTGTTCCTGTAAGTGATAAGTGGTTTCGATTAAAAGTTTAGTTACTTGATTCGGAAGATTATTTCATCTTTCTATATTTACTGTTACCCCTTAAGCCTTTTTCCCTCTCTTTTTTTATATTATCCTCATATTCTACTACATTCTCTACGACAAGCCGTTTTTTTTATTATCTAAATCAATACAACGTTAGCTGAATGTTTTGAATCATTACAACGTTAGCTCAATGTTTTCCACTGAAGTTTCAGTGACAAAAAGCCTCCTCTGGTCTCCACGACAGTATTCTAGCCGATCTCAGCAATTCTGTTGTTTGGATGGTCTCCCTCGCCTTCTAATTCCTAAATCCTCCAAGCCCAATACCAATCCTCTGGTACCTGCACCGAGCGCGCCAATTACAGTTAGTGTTAACGTCATTTTCATGTCCCATAGTTTTTTTTTTAGTTCTTTGGCAAAGTCTAGGTATTAATCTCTCTTTTCACTTTCTCTTTCTTTTGTTGATTTTCTCTAGCTCTAGTCATCTGGCCAAGATTAGATGATCCGTTTGTATTACAGATCCTAGACAATTTTTATATTATTATTATTATTATTATTATTATTATTATTATTATTATTATTATTATTATTATCCTTGTGATTTTTACACTAGTTTTAACTGAAATCCTAGGGACAAGTATCCATAGATGTACAGGACTTTTCTAAATATTCAAGCTGATTTCAACAATGATGTGATCTGGATAGCCCTTGTTGACCTTCAGCTCTAAGTCCTTTTTTTCTTTTTTTTGCTTAACTGGCCTTTAAGGATCATTTAAATATCTTCACCTACATTTGGTATGATTGCTACCTTTACCTTCCTCGGACTTTTGAGCTCTCTGGTAAGATCCTAAAATAGGTTTATCCATTCATTTTCTTTTACTTTTGTCCTACGGTCGACTAGACTCGCAAAAGTCACATTATAAAAAAGTTATTTTATTTTATTTTTAAAATAAAACTAGGTTCAGGACCTATTTAATGTACAATGAATACACTGAATGTAATTTACTGTGACGAGTGTCTTTTTTATAGCATAAAAATTGTCAAAATGTTTTGGTTGTTGTCACCTTCAGCCTTATAGGAAGAAACAACAGCAGAAAATGTAAATAAGAACACACAATGAAGTCGTTTTCTTCAGCCATGACGTGTTGATATGATGAAGAAAGAAAGAAGGAAAAGCAACTGTATATATTACTATCTTTCTTAACTGTCACAAAAGAGATGAAAGATTAATGTGGTAACCATTTCATTGCATCAAATTTCAGTTGATAAAACATGAGGACACACACACACACACACACACACACACACACACATATATATATATATATAATCATTTATGTGTGAGGTATAATTTTAAGATCAAATGGTGGCAGTCTCTATGGCGTAATTACTAGCGTGACACCAATGCAAAAACAAAAGGAAACACGAGATTGATATTATATTATTCAATTTAAAGAATTAAATGAACTCGTGAGGAAATCTGATTAATTAATGCAATTAAATATTAGGTGGGGATCTAAACCTTCTCCATGAGTCAGTGCCGATTTTCTATATCTGAATAGCAGTCTCAATACGTTTTGAATGAAAGCATTTTGCCGAAACACAGAAATGTGCGAGTGCAACACTATTTAAACTC
Source organism: Sepioteuthis lessoniana (assembly GCA_963585895.1). Classification (NCBI taxonomy): domain Eukaryota; kingdom Metazoa; phylum Mollusca; class Cephalopoda; order Myopsida; family Loliginidae; genus Sepioteuthis; species Sepioteuthis lessoniana. Next base: position 61,870,042 of record OY757909.1, on the reverse strand, counting down.
ACTAGACTAACTCGGAGTTAATTTTTCTTTTTTCTAAAACTTATTTCAAGGTAAGGGGATTTGTATAGAGGGAATTTAAACAATTATGATGACAGATCTTCTCATCATAGCAAAATAGAGGTTCAGACATGCTTCGACTATTAGAAAACGCACTGGAATAATAATATTCAAAAATGTTTTGTTCCATGATGCCTTTCTTTCTCGCTAAATAAAGTTGCCTTCTTGAAAGTTTTAACACCTCCTCATATTCACTCACACACACACACACACACACACACACACACACACACACACACACATATATATATATATATATATATATATATTCAGTATTGTACAGTATCACATAGAATAGAGCAATACCACATATCCTTACCCCATGATATTGACTGTGATTCTGGACTACCATACTACACTCGTTTAAATATGCTAACCAATCATATCTTTATTTTATTTCCCTCGACATGTAATTCCTTAGTTATAATCACCAACACATATAGAAATAATAATAGAATTTTTCTCGGCCATACTGTTGCATCATTAGATACATTGACGTCTCCATCCGGTTAAAGATCGCACTGCGCATGTACCTCCACATACACATACACTATACACCATTTACACATACACACACAATAATACTTGACTATAACACACTCAAACACCCACAGGCACGTACGTATTCACACACACATACACACATACTCACATAAAGATTTCTGAAGGTTTTTGACTGTACTTTTCGATATTCGATTTATTCATTTCACTTAATTATCTGCCTGAAGATTGTTGCTTGTAAAAACATCATGAAACCAAAAGTCGCAGACAGACTTCCATGGCATTAAATATATAAATTCAATATATATATATGTATATATATATATATATATATATATATATATATATATAGGGTGCTATAGACAATTGTCTGAATTACGCAAAAGTGAAAATAACGCTCATACTGCACATTATTATATACATTCACCAAAATTACATGAAAATATTTTGAATGAAATATCGATTAAACTTTTCAAAGAAATATCAAATGGACTTAATACAGGTATTATGACGACTTTGGATTTTCCATCAAGCCATTCCGATGGTCTTCTTGTGTTACACATTGATTT
>OY757909.1:61723915-61863915 GCA_963585895.1 Sepioteuthis lessoniana | reverse complement strand
TTATTGTAGGTTCGTTTCTCTCAGTCAATCAATCTAGTTAGATAGTGAGTCCTCTTGCATTCTCGCTCGCTCAGTCTGTTCATATCTATCTATCTATCTATCTATCTATCTATCTATCTATCTATCTATCTATGCGTTCTTGCACGCCTGTGAACGCGCGTATGTGTGTATATTGTGTGTGAGTGTAGGTTTCTTTATATGTAGACGCATGTCTTTGTATATACAGTTTAATAATTACTGAATTATTTACGCAAATAAAGCTGCTCGAAACAGGACGCATATTTGAGTGACTCGTGCAGAAATAAGAGAAACGGGATCCACATGAAATGCTGTGTATATTGAGCGAGAAAATGTTAAGAAAAGAAGAACGAAGTGAAATCCCCAGGAGACATAAACAGAAAATCATGCATGATTGAATAGAAATTTAAGGAAATGAAATCGGCTTTCATAATCTTAATCCTTCTCATGTGCGCCCTACGACTCGTCTGAGGATTAAATCGCATCAGTTATGGTGGAGTGTATTGTACGAAAGAACACAATCGAAGATGTTTATTCTCAAATAGAAGACAAGAAAATAATCCTGTGGTAGATGTATTTACTGGCATCTTATCAATTGACTATTCAGTGATATTTAAAATACATCATATACAAATTTATATTACTAATATACAAGATAATTTTTTTAAAAAGTAAGGACTCTCATGGAAGTACATTAGAGAGATATTTAAAACAGTTTCCACATATTTATCATCCCTATCAACATATTCTTCGAATCTCGAAAAAAAGGTTATATTTGAATAGGAAATGAAAACCGATATTACGGAGATCTCTAAGTGAAGATTCCCATAATGTACTGACAGAGATGGTTAACAGTTTGTGATATTAAAATCATAATATTCCGAAAGAAACTCCCATAACAGATAATTTCAAAACATGGGTTACTATACTGAGCATTTCTTGGAAATAGAACTGCTCAAGCCTCTGCCTCTGCCTTGGAGTTTGAAGCAGACAGCAAGAGTTTGTGTTCTCTACGTGAACTCTTAAAGTAGGCTTTACGGGTTATAATGAATCATCTACTTTAAATGTCAAGCTTCTGAACTAAATAGGCCAGTTCATATACCTCGGTAGCTATATTACATCTAATAAAATTGATGTAAAGATACGCATAAGACTATTGGCAGGTTATACGGAAATCTGAAGTAGGTACGTTAGTATTACTGTATGATTGCTTCATTTCGGCTACCAGGAAACGCTTGGAGAAAAAGCTGAACGTAAACAATACAAAGATACTGTGAGTTTTGCTTTGTTTTTCTGGCATTCCTGCAAGCAGTAGCATAAAAGACAACAGGTGTATGGTAATTTACACTCTATATCGTAAACTTTTGAAACTTGGAATATAGGACGAATTCATAATTAACATTGGACATTTGAACTCACACATGATTGGTGATTAGTAAGAACTTATATTCAATACTTTACAGGCACCAGTTCCCATTTAGAGGACGTACAAAATGTGATAGCCGATTGTGGGGGATAGCAAGAGAAAGAGCCAAAAACTCTTTGATGTGGGCCCTCATTGATTATATATATATAGTATATTTTTTATGGCATGAAAAAAAGAAAAGCTTTTAACATTCTATGTCTGTTCAATTCGTTTTAAACTTATGTGATATCTTTAGGACTCCAAATTGAATATATATATATATATATATATATATATATATATATATATGTTCAATTTGGAGTGCTAATGATATCACATACTTTTGAAACGGATTGAACAGACATAGAATGTTAAAAGCTTTTTCCTTTTTTTCATGCCATAAAAAATATACTCTTAGACATAATTCAGAAGAACCAACATTACACATTAGCAGCTCTGACGACAGTTTAATGCAAAATCAGGAACGCTTTAAATTAAAAAAAAATAATTCAACTATAAATAAAATCGGCTTTTGTATTCCAGCTTTTTTATTATTTGTACACTTCCTACACCCAATATACATGCACACACACACTCACACACACACACACACACACACACACATATATATATATATATATATATATATATATATATATATGCGTGCGTGTGTGTGTGTGTGTGTGTACTGGTGTCCGTGAATGTACGAATTGAATGATAAATGTAACATGACCAGTAGTGAAAACAAAACACGTCAAAACAATGATGTCTAAAGTATTACGACAGAAACAAGAATATCAAGAATAATAAAAGACCCGAATGAATTAACGTATTTATTCTAGTGCTCTGTTGGTCCAATGATTTTTTTTTCTGCACGGTCAAAATGCTTTCAATGTCGTCCTCTTATGCCAAATAGATGTTTGTACCACCACGTGCCGAACGGGTTTTTGCGTGTATCTCTTCGTCTTAAGCGATAGTCAGACCCAGTTGTAACAAGGCCGTGGGAAAAGGTGAGGAACACACGAAACTCAGTTGTACATCATTAACAGAAATGTTTATTCGCTACTACACTCCTAAGTAGCCGTCGGGAGAAAGAAACAGAGTATGAAAACTAAGTTTCCCGCGTTAGCTGGATCAAGAGAAACAACATGTCATGAGGAGAGAGAGAGAGAGAGAGAGGGCGAGCGAGCGAGCGAGAGAGAGAGAGAGAGAGAGAGAGAGAGAGAGAGAGAGAGAGAGAGAGAGAGAGAGAGAGACCTTGATTTTTCTTTCTTTTCTTTCTGTTTCCCTTCTTGCGTACTTTTTCGGTGGTTCCGTCTCCATAGCTATTCGTCTCGTGTGAGACTCCTTTTCGGACCCCAAAATTAAGACCACCACATTCAGCTACTTTCCCATTGTCCGGTTTAGTGTCCACTCTCGTCTTCGAGCCAACTAATTCTCAAAACGGCGTCGTCCCCTTCCACCTGATATCGGAAGGAGGACATATCCGTTTCCGGTGGTTCCACAACTTTGTAGAAGATTTGGGACCTCTCTCTTTTCTAGTCATTTTAAATTGCTGTATCGTGACTGGTGAGGGTTTTCGCCTGACTGACTCAACTCAGCAGACCCTGTCTGCTTTTGTTCTTAATTTTTTCTTCTCCCTCTCCTTCCGCAAAAATTATCTTTATAACTTGGACCTACCATAACACGTTACACTCTTCCTCAGTTATTTTTTGGGAGACAAGAAAAAGTTCACACATAACTATAGATCTGCTGATGAAAACGTATTGGGAGTGGTAATCAAAACAGTCGAGAATCAGTACAGTCTAGTCTAGAAGATGTCTACACTGCCGGCTAGATGTATTAATATTGTTTTATCATATAAGCAGATCATTTGAGGTACTGTCTTCAATTACATTTTAGATTAAAAGAAAATAATGAATGATTGATTGATTTTAACGTTATATCAAACCGTGTTGGTTTATTTTATGCCACAAAGTTAGGGAACAGGATTTTACGTTCATATTGATATTCTTTTTGTAGTTATTTTCTAAGAGTTGTTGTGCACAAAATATTATTGAATACGAATGGTTTTTAAACAGATGTTTTTAACCCGGGGGGGGGGGCTCTATCAGGTACTTAAAAGTTCTGCTCTGAGTGGACCTAGTAGTATTTTCTTGATATGTTGTTTGGTTTGTTGTTTGATTCTAAATAATTCACATTTTATAAAGGTTTATTTCAGAAGAGACAGCAGAGCTATTAGGTGTATAACAAATTCATGCGTAAATAATACCGTCGTTTTCACAAGTTCTATACAAGTTTATATGACTAATTGGCGAGTTTTCCCTCTCTTTATAGATTGCTAAAAGCTTTACGTAGAGATATCAAATTTGTGATGAATACTTATTGAATTAGTGTAATGATTATTTATTTAAGCAATCATTTATTATTCCCAGTCGGCTGGGGCAGTAGAATACACCGAACATATATTTGCAAAGGGGTAAAACTCCCCCAGTGAGTGTCCTGATATGACACTAAACAATATAATAGTGATGTTCCGGTAATGCTGGGGTTTAGGGGTATGGGTACCCCTTCATTGCCATCGCTTCCGGGTCCATTCTGGCTCAGAGTGGAAGCACCCAACAAGGTCATATCTATGAATCAAATAGAATGAAACTGCGTATTTATGCTAAACTGAATTGTTTGAAATAGAACTGTCTTGACACTTAACAGTGTAAACAAAAATCTGTTCTTAAACTGAACCGCATTGTTTGAACCTTTATTAAAATAAATTTGGTGTTAAATGAACGAAAATGGTTGATAAGTCGTAATACCAATCAACCGACCTACCAACCAACCAACCATTCCACCAGCCAATCTTTTATTTACATTTGCTTATCTTATGTAGGATAATCGGCAAAGTTACCCTTCTCGGGTAAAAATTACACTTTTCAAAACATAGATATTTCCTAAAAGTCAGGTGATGGGAAATTAAATATCTACCACCCTGTCTATAGTTCTTAGAATACTCTAACGGTATCCTCCAAAGAAAGGAAGACCCTCTAAAAAAGTGGTGACGTGGGTATGATGCAAAACTGCATCCGATGTTGAAGGTCCTTTTCTGGAGCTGTAGTTATTGTTGAGTAACCCTCCCTTAGCAGTTTCACTGGAGTGGTAATTCTACTTGCGGAACCATCTATGAATTAAATAGATCTATTAAAAATTATTCGTATTCGATGGATCCCTCAAGAAGAAAAAAAATGAAAAACAAAAAATAAAACACAAAAACTACATAAGAATCATCAACAAAGAAAAATGTATGTGTAAATATTCAATGAGCCTTAATCCCCAAGATTTATTGCACATAATAACCCTAGACGTGTTTACATGCCATTAAAATCTATCAACCAACCAATAGATTAGATATCTAATTTCAGTTTGATATTACTTGTTGTTATTTATTCTTCTAGATTTGAGTTTAAAAAAGCAAGAAAAATTTATTTAACTCTGTATTATGAAAACCAGCAAAAATCGAAAAATAGATTAATAGCAAAAATGATGTTATTTTTTTTTCATCAACGATTCATTATTTCGGGACAGTGTCTATATAAGCATAAATAAAGACAATCGCGGACGTAATCATTGAAACTCTAGATATTACTTCATGATATCTCAAGGGGTTGTGAGGACAAATAGGAATCGGAAAGAATTGATTTTCAAGGCAAAGTAAAACACAGAATCTCGTTATCCTATCTTATCTTTTGGGAAACTTGTTATAAAATACGACTTTGAATATTTTTTATCTAATCGATAAAACAGGTCATTAGAGTGAATCTTTCCAAATCGAATGCACGTGAGATATAACTAGTTGACATACCCGTCTACTACTATAAGCAAACAAATATCAAACATCCTTTAGTCCTAGTTTATTTCATCCCACTATCGGCGGTTCGTAGAATATATTGATTGTATCTTCTGCCGAGGGGTCATGGGGCAATGAAACTAAACTGCATCTGATAGTGAGGCTCTTGTCTGAAAGATCTGGTTTGTAGAGAATCCCTTTATTTCCATAGGTCCTTGGCTATCACTGTTCTGATCAAATAGAGATGTTGAAATTATTTGTATTCGATAAGACTTACTGCAAAAAAAAAGACACCTCTTCAGAAAAAAAAACTATAAAAAAATGTAAAAAAAGAACGTATAACGAACATGATCCCGTAACGTCTATGGCATAAAATAGTCCTGAACAGGTTATCAATTAGTCAAACCAATTTCATTGCTCTAAACAATATAATATTTACATTCTTTCTTTGGCACTAATAGTTTAAAACAATAATCCTTAAAATAAAATAGTTCGGTTTGGGTTTTTTGTTTAATGGCATATCAATCCTCACAGGTTATTAAATGCCAAAACATTGTAGAAGAACAGCAATAGTACTATTTTACACAAAGCTGGGGAGATAAAAGGTCCATATTAACTAATTATTTCATTTATTGAATTGAGTTGTAATCAATTCAATAAAAGAAATAATTAGTTACATTTTTATGTTATTCTGTGCAAGTAATATTGTTCTTTGAAAACTCTTCCCTGAGATTTCTCAAAAAATATACATTTATATATGAGTGAGTGACACTGAAGCTATTAATCAATTTAAACATTTTTGTGGATATCGTTAATCCTAGAGAGCCAATAATTGTTTGTACTTATCTCATTACTATCCAAAAATACGCCAAGGGAATTTGGGCAGCGTGATGGCAAACAAACTACACTGTACGAAGGAAGATAAATAACTGTACATATGTTGTTTTCTCGGATGCTGTTTCGAGGATTTGTTTAAAACAACAAGCAGTATTGCATGTGGCGTAACTGCTATTGAAGTGGGTGCTGGAAAATGCTGGAATGTTGAAGAGAAGTCTATTGTGTTCATCCTTGCATCTGGTTGTCTCTTTTAAAACTTAGCCGAGGTTGGGCCAGGAAACAGTGTACTCTGCCGACTGGAACCTAATCCCACTTTCATCTCGGACGAGACCAGCGTTTATATCGATCGTTGAGCACATAAAATCTTCTAGACAATTTCACAATATTGGAGAAACAGGAATTGCTAGGGTTATTTCCTTTTTCTTTGTTCCTTTTATTTTTCGGGAAGCCAAATGCTTACTTAGGGTCACAGGATTGTTTTGTATGGTTTTGTCAAAATCGGCGCCATCATGAATTGACCATGATACATGACACTAATTCCAAACCTGCTCATTGGTGGGGGCATATATATATATATATATATATATATACATGTGTGTGCGTGTGTGTGTGTGTACAACCACAGCATAATAGACAGGTGAACAAATGTCAGCATCCACCCTTTTCCCAAGAAGGGTGACCTGTGTGTAGTCAAAATCTACCGTGGTATAACCCGTACTTCCATAGTGGCCAAGATTTTCAATGGTCTGCTTTTCAACCACATATAATCTGACTTTGAGAAAATTCTTAGGAAGAACCAAAATGGCTTTCAAAGAAATCGATCCACGACGTCACAAATTTTGACAATCCAACGAATATTAGAAGGTGTTCGAGCAAAAAGCCTTGCGACAACACTATTATTTGTAAACTCCTCTTAGACTTTGACGCCATACACAGAGGGAATATGTAGCAAATACTTCTGGTCTATAGTCTCCACAAAGAAACCGTCGAAGCCATAATGATGTGATATAAAAAAAAACAAAGTAAAAGATCACTCACCGGATGAAGACACTGACTTCTTTGACATTGTCGGAGATGCGCCACAAAGAAGTAGATTAGGCCAATCCCGGTTTATTATCTGCCAAGGCTATGTGCTTTGAGCGTCGGTAGATTTAATGAAAAAGTGGCTTTACCAGCGTAAAGCAAGAAGCAGAAAATACTACGTTGATGACAGAGGTGTTCTGGAAAATACACCCATCAAAGCCAAATCCCAACTACATATTCTAAAACCGGCAGCAGGTGGCATAGGCCTCCATGTCAACGCAAATAAAACAGAGTTCGTGTGTTTTCATTAAAGAGGCGAAATCTCCATATTAAATGGATAAATAGGCGGTGCATTCAATAAGTTACAGAACTTTTTTTTTGCACAGCCATTTAACATTGTTGTAGACTCTTAAAAATTCAGTTTGTTATTGCTATATATCTTATGAGATGACTAACCAATTTTCATGATTTCAGGTTCAAATGAACAGCTACATCAGGAATTGGATTACACTCTACTAAAGCCTGATTGAACGTGGAGAAGAACGATATGCAATAAAATTCTGTTTTAAACTTGGAAAAAATGCCCCGAAAACGTATGAAATGATTCAGACTGCTTTTGGAGCATCTTTCATGAATCGAGCATCAATTTTTGAGTGGCAAAAGAGATTCAAGGAAGGCAGGGAGTCTATGAGGGGTGATGGTAGGTGTGGGAGGAGTAAGGAAGTCAATACACCACAGTTGATTGGCCAAAGGGTTAGGGTTAGGATTAGGCTTACTATGTTGACGTTTTAAGGGAGTTGAGGAAGAGATTCTGACGGAAGAGGCCAGCACTCTTCAAATAGGGTCAGTGGCATTTCCACCAGGACAATGCACCAGTCCACAACCCCATCCTTGTAACAGATTATTTGACCAAGATGGGCATCAAGACAGTTCCTCAGCCTCTCTATAGTCCAGACCTTGCTGCCTGTGACTTTTGCCTTTTCCCCAAGCTCAGAGGCTGTCGTTATGAGAGAATTGAGGAGATGAAAGAGGCTGTGACGAAGGTTATTGACACGCTCACACAAGAAGACTTCCATGGGGCCTTGCAGAAGTTGTTGGAACGGTACAACAAGTGCATTGCATCCGGAGGAGATTACTTCGAAGGGGACTAGAGCTTCATGTGTGTACTATCAATAAAAGTGCCCATACGAAAAAAAAGTCTGGAAACTTATTTAAGGATCCTCGTAAAGCCTACTTTTTTCCGACCAGCGGTCGTGTCAATACTGCTGTATGGATGCACCACATGGACTCTGACTAAGCTCATGGAGAGAAAGATTCACGGGCATTGCACAAGAATACCGTGAGCTGTATTGAACAAGTCCTGGAGGCAGCACCTCACAAAACATCTACAACAGCTCTGTACTGATACAGGATGTAGTCTGCTCGACCTACCATGAGAGATGGACGATAGGGACGAGTAGCGGGAGAAGTTCAGGGAAATCCGTGTTTGTAACACGCCATTATGATGATGATGATGTATATATATATATATATATATATATATATATATATATATATATATATATATAAAATTAACTTAAATCTCGAGTCGGAAATCTAATACTAAAGTTTCACCTTAAGGGATCATGATCCCTTAAGGTGAAACTTTAGTAGGAGATTTCCGACTCGCGATTTAAGTTAATTTTATAATTGGCTCCACTCGTGTTGAACACTCTTTTAATTGTAGCATTGCAGCGTTAACGGAGGGTTTTAGTTTTCTTTTGACCAACTAACTGCATATCTCTTGATTTTTTCAACTGGTGTGACGGGGTTGGCCTTTTCTTTTTTTTCTTTTTTTTTTGTCCTATGGTATTTTTTCTTTTTTCCCCCAGGCGGTGATTCAAGATATTTTTATCTCTTGTTCCTGGTGGTTTTTTTCTTTTTTCTGGTAACCGTGAATGCTGGTAGATATTAGATTAGTAAATATATATATATATATATATATATACATATATATATTCTTTTCTTTCTACAAACTGAATTCCATCCAATATTCCCACGAAGCTTTTCCTCAAACTGTTTGATTCCAATTCAAGTGGTTTTAAAATGTAGCAGTAATACTGTCAAAAACTCTTTAATATCAATATTTTGTTAGTCAAATAATTAGTTATTTTTTCCATTGCAATTTGTTCAGAAAATGATAAAGTTTCAGTTATTAATATGCTATTCTTTTTTGCATGGAAATAGGATTATTTTACAGTCTCCCTTTCTTTTACACGAAAATTTTAGTTCCATAATTTTTATATAACTTTGCAGTTGAATGAAAAGACCACGGTGTTATCATTTTTATTTTGTACTGAAGCTCTTTTTTTTTTTCAAATTCTATATCCAAATAAACCGTTCTCTTCAATGATATTGTTTATTTTATTTATTTACTTTTTGCTTATTAGATGTCATACAATGTCATTGCTCTTATACAAGTAAATGTAATATAAACGTAGACAAAATGTATGTTGCCCGTGGATAAATATGAAAATCTTACTGAAGTATCCGTCTACGTGGAGTAAGAGTTCAAGATTTGGATCACAGTTGGTTGACTTCATACAAGTGTTGAACTGGTAAGTGTTCTGTCCGTTTGAATAAAGGTACACGAAACAAATCCTGGATATGTATTCAGACCTGAAAAGTTTTAAGTTTTTCATAAAATAGTGTTTTAGATTTAGTATTGACCTTAAAAAATGTTTTTGATGGGTCATTGTCATCATCATCATCATATCGCGCTGGTAGCACGGATATCCCTGACCCTCTCTCGCCACTCCTCCCTATCGTTCATCGCTCTAGGTAGGTCTTCAGGACAACATCCTGTATCCTCACATAGCTGCTGAATGTACGTTCGAGCTGGTCGTCCTGCTTTTGCGCCGCCATGTGTGGGGATCCATAAGAGTACATGTCTTGTGAGTTCATCTCTGCTTCTCCTGCAGTGTCCTGCATGTCTGGTTCGTCTAACTTGAATAGTTTTCGTGATAGGGGGCAGGTGGCCGTACAGTTGGTGTCTTGTGGGGTGTTGCTGCCAGGACTTGTTCAGGATTGCACGCAGCATTCTTGTGTAATTGCCATCTAGCTTCTTCTCCAGTCGTATTGTTAGCGTCCATGTAGTGCATCCATATAGCAGTATCGATGTTACCGCAGCCTGGAAGAAACTGCGTTTCATTTTATCGGTTAGGTCTGATTTCCATATAATCGATAGCCTATTGATAGCTGTCCATGCTTTCGTTAACCTCGTTTCGATGTCCTTTTCGGTTGATTCGACGTTGCTTCCTAGGTACGTGAATTTGTCTACTAGTTTAAGTGGGGTTCCTTCTAGAGTGGAGATGTCCCCCGTTTGGTTATAGCACTCAGATTTAGTTGCTCTAAAATTAATAATCTAAAAAACCGTAATTAATAATTCCGTAGATCTTAATAAATCCATCATCATCATCATTATTATCATCCACTCTGATTAAGAATTTTAGTACCAGCTAGAGTTCTAGATATGGGTCAAATAAAACTGTCAACAATATTTTTAATTCATAGGACCTTGTGCAAAAATTAATAAACGAATAAACACATAATCGTTACACTAAGTCATTAGATATTCATCACAAATTTGGAAGCTCTACATAAAGCCGTTTACCAGTCCATAAAGAGATAGAAACAGTCACCAATTAGTTATATAGTCTAACATAGTACATGTCAAAATTCCAATATTACTTACGTATGTATCTGTTTTACAACTAATACCTCTACTACCTTTTCTGTAAGAAACTATTACAAAATATGATTGATTTAGAACCAAAACACACCGGCGAATATATATAGAAAATTCTCCTAGGTTCACTCAGAGCAGGATTTTCGAACACTTGTTAGATTACCACTTATCGGTCAAAGACGTCTGTTTAAAAACCATTCGCATTGAATAGAATTTTTACGCAAAAACAAAAACAAGAAAACTCTTAGAAAAACAAAGAATATCAATATGGACGTTAAATAAATGAGATTCCAAAACTTCATGGCGTAAAAAAAAAACTTTAAAATCAATCATTCATTCATTGTTTTCTTTTAATGTAGAATTTAATTGAAGCTAAGATCTCAAATGATTGGCTTGTATAATAAACTGATATCTAAACTTTTAAATCAGACTATGTTTTCTCGATTGTTTTAATCACCACCCCCGATACCTTTTTATCAGCGGAGCTTTCGCTATGTATTAAATTTTCTGGTCTACTAGAATAAAATTAAGAAAAAAGAAGACAGGAAAAGCTATACGACAGTTCAGCATGACACAATATCAGAAAAAACGTTGTTAGGATGAATGAAGCTCTAGAGTAAATGCGTTGAATTCTTTAGGGACTTCCTTTATTTTTTGAGGGCTTCATATGTATTGCCTCAGCCATGATAGTGATAACGTTAGATACCTTTTGTTTTTAATACTGACCGTGTTACATTTACCTCTCTATTCGTAAAATAATGGAAACGAATATATATATATATATATATATATATATATATATATATATATATATATATATATATAAGGCTTGTCGACAGTACTTATTTTTAATGTATCTCGCCACCCGTTTCTTTCAGCCATTACTCTTCTGAATCATTTAGATTCAACCATCTTTCCGCACTAAGTCGATGAATGTAAGTTCTTACGTGTCGACTAACACTGGTGGTTAAGATTTTGTCCTTAGTTGTCGAACAGAACCCAGCATATCTTGCTCGTCTGACTTGGATGTTTTATTAAATAGAAAAAAATATTTGCCTGTACAACAGTTTGGTAGTTAGCTTCCCCAATTGTTCAAGGCAGCATGCAACATTGGATTGTACAAACAGATAATGCCCATTAAATTCATTCGAAACTATGTATATTTTCTAATATTTATCATATGAATAGTAAATTAGTAAGAGTTGTTATTTCCATGTGGTTAGTAAGTTTTCTAGCCAACTCTGTATCTGTTATAGATGCATGACATAATGCTACGGTAAGATTCCAGAAAAGGTTTTAAAACTTCAGAAACCGCATCCTTTCGTTGGAAGATCGATTTAATCCGCCTGAATATACAAGGGAAACAGAAGAATGTTAACGAGAGCTCGAGGGCTCCCTGCTTGAAAACCTACCCTTCTCTAACCACCATAAAAGAATAAACAATGTTGAGAAATAGGAATTTATGAAGCCTTTTGCTTCAATGTGGCACAAGACAGAATGAATGGGGCACCCAGTGAAACTCGTTTTCACTCGTGTAGATTTGCTAGTCTAGCTTTCAAACCATTACACTACCAGAAGTTCCCAACAAAGTTGGGAACTAAATTACTAAAAAAACAGTGACGTTTTCAAGTAATTCAGTTACTAACTATAGAATTTAACTGTTAATTGTAACACGTTAAAAATATAAAATTTGGGACATTCATCCTGTTTTTATAAGCAATAATGATGCAGAAATGTTAATTCCTCAAACGGAATTCAGGACACCTATATATATGCACACCTTGTAAGACTTAGTTTCTAGGGCTAATTCTATTGTTCTGGAGATTTCGACATTCTAATGGTTAACCCTGCTCTTCTGGAGACTTGAACTTTCTGCTGTTTAACTCTATTGTTCAAGAGATTTAATTTTTCCGTAAAACAAATATAATTCTATGATTTCTTCTGAACTTTCAATGTGCCACCTTCTCGTAACACTTGTAATTGTTCAGATTTTTGTATTATATAATGATTGTGAAAGCTTCAAACTATTGCATTAGATGTTTGATAGATATTAGTGCTTGGAGACTAAACGGAGTTGTCTGTCTTGTCACAGTATTTGGGGAAATTCCCCACGTCATGAGTCCATATTGTTCATGTGACAACGTGAACTCGGGAATCAACCTCTTTCATGAACATGACTTGAAAAAAGCAGGTGTGGTGACCCGCTTCTCCGGACGAGCACATGAGGCCACCCTCTTTTGTATTCCAGACATGAGAGGAATAAGTGGTAGCCACCTTTTCAGTGCTATGGACTGTTTTGTTTGTTCTTTAAACGCTTGTAACTCTTGTAGAGTCAAGAGAAGGAACTGAGTTCGTTACTCATATTTTGTACAATTAAATGTCTTATATAAATTGACTTATTCTGTTTCTTTCCGAATATTCTGTGTTAGGTTACTCTCTTAGATATAACCTAATGCATTATAATAAACGGGGTATTATACACGAATTAACACCTCGTTACATCTTATATTAGCATGATTATATATGTTAATTAATTGATTAATGTTAACCTGTCGAAAGTTATTTATGCATATAGTTTAGTAAATCAAGTTAATTATGCTTTCGTATTTATTTTTTCTTATATAAATTTTTGAATAAGTTTTCATACGGACAAATGGAAGACGAATAAGTTTTAAGCGTATATGTCTAAATCATGGATGATGTCTAAACAAGCACTACCAATTTGGTTGGGAGTAGACCTGCATGTAATAGCAATGAGTGGGTACTTCACTTTCTCCTAAGCTACAGAACTTGAGAGTCACCATCAGATTCAGTTTTGTGCCAAACCCAAGGAACTTCTGTGTTTGGGGCTGAAGAATGTTTTAATCCTCTGTATAAAATGCAGACAGTATAATATAATATCCACTGACTGGGCATTAGTGTAACAGAAAGTGCCTGTGGTGTAATGGTTATTGTCGTAGGAAATGGACACGGTGACACGAGTTCAAATCCTGGACGAGACTGATTGCATATCACATAGCACTAATACCCTTGGGAAAGGTATGAATCCAATTATTCTCCCTCCAGCTATGGGTAAATATTAGGACAGACTGGGTTCTTCAGCCTTGGTGGACCAACAAGTCTAGGAGAAGGAAAACTCTGAATTAAAACCTGTTAAACTTCGCTTAAAAATTGACCTTGTGTCATATCCTGCCCGAGCGGAGAGGTTGGTAAATATGATTAATGTAACAGAATAGATTGAGTCTAGCCTGCTAAAAATACTATTCGGCGTTGATTAAGAAGATTGGGGCAGTATGCTGACAAATAGAGAAGGGATGTTTTTATTATTCAAAATAATAGAAGATGGGAAAAGCGGAATGTTTTTCTAAAAAGCCATAGATATTTTATTTTCATAAAGCAAGGAACAATAAGCAGTGCAGATTTTAGAATAGTAAAATCAGTACATTGTTTTTTTTAAAGAGTGATTCAATATATTGTCACCATGAGAAGAATGAGAGAAATATTGCTTATTTTTTGGCTTATAGAAAAATTACAAAAACATTGAAAGTGATTTTTCTAACCAAAGAAATAAAGAAAGACGGGAAAGCTAAATTTGGAGGCTCACTGGCCATAACAATAAGCTAAATAGGATTTGAGGTCACACAGGGGTCAGACTGGCCATAACAATAAGCTAAATAGGATTTGAGGTCACACAGGGGTCATTGGAAATTGGCATTGGAAAAAAATCAAGCATTTAGAAATGGAAATTTTTTATCTAATTTTGGAAGTGAGTAAATTATGATGTCGTATGAATCACGTGAGGAGAAAAGGGCTGTCTTCTGCCAAGAAATGGATGGAAAGAAACGTGATGAGAGAAGATGGACGCAAATCCCTATTGTAGCAGTTGTATGGAGGCAACCAACCTCCCTCTCAATTAGCAGGCACAGAGATTCACTGCTGGGTGTGTGAAAGCAAGAGTGAATGAAAATAAATTGGTGAAGATTAATTAGAGGCCGTTGATGAAATACGCCCATTTTGAGAGAGAATAAACAATTATATGAATCGGATTTTTGCTGACAGTTGGCAGTGCACCTTTGTGGGGTTGACTTGACGCAGGGAAAACCCCGTAGAAAGAGCCTTGCGCCAGACTCGGAGATAATCAGATATTCTCAAATCTTATTTTTTTCTAGAGGCCGAAGATAAGACTAACGTAACGCATTGAGAATACTTAGTGAAAAAGAGGGACCGTGGACTTAAACTGACCGCCACAAGATAGGGGCTTGATTCCTAGACATCCTGCTTGTATTTACGGGGAATGGAACATCGAAATATTTCGTGATTGTTCATTGTTATTTTTCTGAATAAAAACTTTATCATTTTATTATTGAACTCTGTGTTTGTTCCTTCTCTGGAATTCAACGCTTTATTTTTGTTTTTATTATCGAATGATCCGGTTATTTCGGCTTTCAGCGTAAACAATTAACCCAATTGTTTGGATCTAAAATTCAAATCATGGGTAGACGACTTGTTTAGCTGAGATTTGATCTCCTCTTAGAAACGTCAGACGTTTAGTGGTCAAGTGAAAGCTGGGTGACATTAGTATATCTTTGATATACTAACTCCGAGCCCAACGTATTTAAGAGAGATGGTAAACACATTTATATATACCGAGAATAATGAAAATTACATATATATTCACAATATAACTCTCTGCAAGCAATTAAATTTACTCATATTCACAAAAAATATAATATATAAGATAATTTATATTTTCATCTTCACAAATTGCAGTGGAACAGCATAATGTTGTCTGATTCTACAGAATATATATGACATTGAATTTTACCCATAAAGATCCATCGACACTTGCTGAATGATTACAGAGACTAATCAATGAATGTGATCATAGAAAAGGAGTTATTTATGAATTTCTGCAAAGGTGAGAGTTATCTAGTAATGTCAAACAGATTTCCTGTAGGTCCAGGCTCTTGTATATCACTGGAAAAAAATTGTATCGTCAATGTGTAGATATGTTATTATGCATAAAGATAGTTATTCTGGAGCTGAATATTAGCTCTGTTTAACGCTAATATTGTCGGTCACCCACGTTTAACAGCCTCTTACATAAAAATTGTCTGGTTTCTTCTCGGGTTTTATTATAATCATTTTTTTTATTCGTGATTATCTTAGTGAGTAAATCCGTCTTGGAGAAAGAAAAATCTGAATTCCGACCAATTAAACTCTCCTTTAAATTGAGCTTGTGACACATCCTGCTCATGCTGGGTAAATAAATATTAGGAAAATCGCTCGTACCTTCTGATTACTCAACAGTTGGTGAAGCTTAGAATACACTGATTGTCTCACATCCTTAGGAGAACTCCACAAAGGTTTTGATGTCCTGGATATGATACTAAACTGTATTTTGTACTGAGGCTCCGATTTTGGAGATCCCGGGAGTGGGGAGAACCCCTGAACTGTAATTAGTATAATATACTCAGTAGGGTACTTAGCCAAATAACCGGTACGGAGATTGTATCGTATCAAGCTTACAATTGAAAATAGTTATTTACGAAACTTAGCTTAGTTGTGGTACAAGTCAAGAAGTATGGGACACTCATTGATATTCGAACTTACTATCAATGGTCTGCTTTTGTAGTTCAATAAACCTTATACAAAAATACTTGCCCTTTCAAGTGAAAATACGACATTTATAATTAATGATTATTTAATTTTCCTTTGTTAATCATCATCTTCTTATTTTAATTATTTTATTTTCCTGATCAATATTCTCGGTTCATAGAACTCAACGTCTTCGGTCACAGGGCGTCATAATCTCGAAAGATATTTTGGTTCAAAATTCTAAGTCACTTCCCTCTTTAATATCACCTTTCAAAGCACTGGCTTCTAACTGGGCTCACATCCTAAACCTTGGCATCGTTGAGCAATGTGTAAACATCCCATCCACAACTCCTGCCAATATGAAAGCATACGCTTAAATGCATTTTGAGGTGTTAAATTTAATGTATTCATGAGTTCAGTTCGAAATAAATTACATTTTTCTGTATCAGCATTTTAAACAGACTATTTAACTTTCATATCAACCTCATATACATCGACATTTTCCTGTAAAAATGCATTATTTATGAGACAATCATGAGCACACACACAATCTTGATATTGAAGTTGCTAGTCTACTGGCTTTGCCATAAGTTAATAATAAGCTTTATTAAGTTAAAATATAATGTCAGTTTTCTGTAGAGTCTGTTCGTTCTTGTTGTTTTGGATTTTTCTTTGTTTTTAAAAACAATGAAATTATTCATTGTGTAAATGATGTCGGAATATCTTTTTCAGTCTTTGCGGTTTGTATCAAATATTCTCAACAGAGAAAGAAATATAAAATAATGAAAAAAATGAAAACATGTTAAAGCAATCACGAGATTCAAAGGCCAAAGTATTGTAAAAAAAAAAAAAGAAATTTTAAAAAGACGCCAGTTTCCCATGGAAAACAAAGGACCAGTTTTATTTATTCAGGATTTATATTTTGAATGGGAAACTGATAAGTGAATTCATAAACATTTCTGCAGTTATCTTTTTAAAAACAATAAGTTTCATATTTTCTTTTAGAGAGAG
Organism: Sepioteuthis lessoniana; assembly: GCA_963585895.1. NCBI lineage: Eukaryota > Metazoa > Mollusca > Cephalopoda > Myopsida > Loliginidae > Sepioteuthis > Sepioteuthis lessoniana. The sequence continues at coordinate 61,846,455 of OY757909.1, read as the reverse complement.
ATAATACTGATTATTATTTAACATTATTCAGGTAGCGATATATATATATATATATATATATATATATATATATATATATATATATATATATATATATATATATATATATATATATATATATATGTATATATATATAGTGGTTTTCGTTCGAGAGAATAGAATCGCCATCCTAAGTTCAAATCCTGGACTAGGCTTCCTGTGTTTTTCTTCGCGCTAATACCCTGGAGGAGGAGATGATTCCTTCCCTTCTCCTATATATATATATATATATATATATATATATATATATATATATTGGAGGGTTAAAAGAGAGGAAAAGAGTGCCTGGAAGTGGATGTGGGTGAAAGAGAGAGAGAGAGAGAGAGTGAGAGAGTTAGAAAGAAAGAAAGAAAGAAAGAAAGAAAGAAAGTTGCATGAGCAGACGGGTAATTCAAGCATCTAAAGAAAGACATTGCAAAATGAAAAAAATTCACTTTGCAATGTTTGCTCAGACGGTTGAATTCCTCAACAACTAAAAATTACGCCAAATTTTCACATCAACTAAAGGAATTAGTTGAACTTGTTCTCAGAGAAACCATATTGAAAAAAAAAAAATGAATAATCTATATTACCTAAATCTACGGAATTATTCAAGAGTTTTTTTTTTTTAAATGCCTTTCAGTAGACTCTTGGTCTCCAGAAATAAAACGCTAAACACCAAACTAATGTCTCTCATATTAAACAAAGTATGTGTATAGTATATATATACGAGGTGTATACGATAAGTTTCCTTTTTTGGGGGGGGCACTTTTTTTGATAGTACACACATGAAACTTTCGTCCACTTTGAAGTAATCTCCTCCGGCAGCAATGCACTTGTTGTACCGTTCCAACAATTTCTGCAAGGCCCCGTGGAAGTTCTCTTGTGTGAGCGTGTCAATGACCTTCGTCACAGCCTCTTTCATCTCCTCAATTCTCTCATAACGACAGCCTCTGAGCTTAGGGAATAAAAAAAGTCATAGGGAGCAATGTCTGGACTATAGGGAGGCTGAGGAACTGTCTTGATGCCCATCTTGGTCAAATTGTCTTTGACAAGGATGGAATTGTGGACCGGTGCATTGTCCTCGTGGAAATGCCACTGAGCCGATTTGAAGAGTGCTGGCCTCTTCCCTAGGAATCTCTTCCTGAATTCTTTTAAAACTTCAAAATAGTAACCCTAACCCTAACCCTAAACCTTTGGCCAATCAACTGTGGCGTATTGACTTCCTTACTCCTCCAACACCTCTCATCATCCTTCACAGACTCCCTGACTTCCTTGAATCTCTTATGCTATTCAAAAACTGATGCTTGATACATGCAAGACGGTCAAAAAGAAATCTGAAGCATTCCATACTTTTCTGTGGAATTTTTTCCAATTTTAAACCTGAATTTTATTGCATATCGTTCTTCTAAAGTGTCAGATTGCATTTTTGAAATTCACTAGCTGTGTCAATCAGGCTTTAGTAGGGTGTATTCTAATTCCTGCTATAGCAGTTCATTTGAACCTGAAATCATAACATTTCTTCACTGCTAGCACCTTAATATGCTTAAAAGTAACGTAATTGAATTATATAGCTTGGTTTGACAAAAGTTCAAAATACCTGGCAAACTCTTAACAACCGACTAATATTCATAAAGTTTTTATTTGATTCCAGTCAGAGGCTGTTTTGTAACAATACTTTAACGTGATGACCGAAGCATGTGCGTATGGATAGCCTAAATCATATCCCTGTAAACCGCAATATTTATTACGCTGTCCTTGGACTAATTAGACGTATGTTTGAGGCCGAAATGGAGCAACTACAGTAATGTTAGATTCCTGAATCCGGGCTTGCTCGTATTTTACCCCATTCAGAAAGAATACTAGAACCCAAATTTAAGTAAATAAGATAATACAAATTAATTCACAGCCATTAGATCAAATAGTTTTCATACCAATAAGTTACTAAACACTGTTAATTTGGTGCAAGGCCTAATATATCGGGGGCACACTGAGAATAACTCAAATAATCAATGTTGTTAAAGTTTAGTTCTGCTGGTTGAGAATGCAGAAGAGCAACGTTTAGACGTGTAGGTAGCGAGGTTTAGAATACACTGACTGTAGCTATCAGGGAGGAGTTAGAATTCTCCAAAAAGAGGTGCCGTGAGTTAGACAATAAGCAACATGTGGTTGTGAGACTCTAGTTACGGAGTTCTGGGGAGTGTGAAATATTTATTTATTACAATTACTTCCGGGTTAACTCTGATCCCGAATAGTATTGCCTGTCATGGTTCCATCTTGGAATTAAAAAAAATTGTTGAAAAATATTTTTCATTCACTAGGACTGTGTGTAAGAAATCTTTAGAAACAACAACACAAAATGTTAATATAGACGTAATTCCCAAAACGCTAGACATAAAATAATAATACAAGAGTTGACTTGCCATTAAAATAAATTAATTTTCATATTAGTCTTAACTCAGGCTACTTTTAGAAGGAAATTTGATTTGAAAAAAAAGAGAGTTGCAAGTGCAACACCTTCAATATTCAAATTACCACGTGTTTTTTTTTTTTTTTTTTTTTTTGCTTTTGTTTGGTTCTTTAACCATTCCTACGGTAGGATTGAGAATGTTGAGGTTATTAAGAAAAATAGCAAATAACTCCGCAAAAACAATTCCCGACGCCCACGACGCTGATGGCATAGCGCTTCTGGCAAATGCACCCGCCTGGGCCGAAACCCGGCTACATAGTCTGGAACGAGCCGCCGCAGACATTGGTCTCCATCTCAATGCACACAAGACGGATAAAATGTGCTTTTATCAAATAGGCAACATATCCACACTAAACGGTTGCTCTCTGAAACTAGTTGACAAGTTCACCAACATAGGAAGCAGTGTATAGTCAACCGAGACAGATATCACCATGTAACTAGTAAAGACATGTACAGCTATCGAAAGGCCATCGATCATATGGAAGTCACACCGGACCGATAAAATGAAGCGCAGTTTCTTCCAAGCTGCGGTCGTGTCGATACTGCTACATGGATACACTACATAGACGCTAACTAAACGTATGGAGAAAAAGCTTGACTGTAATTACACAAGAATGCTTCGAGCAATATTGAACAAGTCCTTGAAGCAGCACACCACAAAGCAGCAGCTGTGCGGCCACCTACCTCCCATCACGAAAACTATCAAAATTAGACGAACCAGACACTGCTGGAGAAGTAGGGACGAGCTCATTAGAGATGTACTGTGGACCCCTTCACATAGCTGAGGGAAGGCAGGACGACCAGCTCGAACATACATACAGCAGCTCTGCGCCGATACGAGATGTAGCCCTGAAGACCTACCGGAAGCAATGGACGATAGGGAGGGTTGGCGAGAGAGTGTCAGGATATCCGTGCTGATGGCGTGACATGATGATGATGATGATGATGAATTATATATGTGCATTGATCAATGGAAAACTCAACCGAAAACAAATGATTAAATACTTATTCTATAAAGGAAGACTATCTTTATTAAAGTTAACGTTCCATTTCTATGTTAATTCTGTCTTCGTTAATACAGTTTTAGTTTACGGAATTTTTTCACTCACATTGTATATCAATAATGTGTTTTATTTACTTTTTTCTTCCTCTCTGCGTTCCTTGAGTTGTTTTGTTTGAATTTCAAATTCCGTGTTTAGTTTTTATTTTTGTTTTACTCAGTGTATAATTTAATCTGGCTTTGTATTATTGATTAATATATGAATTTTTTTTTTTTTTTTTGCTTTGAAAATAAGAATTTATGTTGTTGTTCAAACTGAGAGGCGATTAATGTACAAAACTGTGGCATATGAATTATGTTGTATTGCATATGGTCATAGCTGAGTAGAAGATATATTTACTATCGTTGTAGGGGTCGATTTTTAGTGTGCCACCCAATTTTAGCCGAGTTGGCAAAATTTGGTATATTTGCATCGCAAGATGTTAAGTGATAGGATTTTTTTCCCCCTTAAAATTAGATTAGTTTAGCACGATAGCTTAATTATGAACTTGTTAAAATGGTCTGTTAGTCTTGCTTGCTAAGCATTTTAGGGGGGCTCAAAGAATAAGGTGTCCTATGTATGAAACTAAACTACACCTGCATTGGAAATACTGGTAGTATAGTGTACGCCTTCATTTCCGTTACTCCCAGGTTCAACCTAACCTGGAGTGGTAGTAACTGGTGCATTCAGTTTAGCTTTTGTTTTTACTGGCATATCAACCATCATGGGTTGTTTAATACCAAAGCCATCCTTATAGAACGGCTGTGGTACTATTTAGCTTATAGCAGGGGGCTCATAAATACCCAAAGGTTTTAGTTCGAAGGTGAACATAATTGTGAGATTAGGGTAGTAATAGTTAGCACCCCATTAATGGGTCAAAATATTTGTCTTCAGTGGGACAGTGTGCACACAAGTCTCTGAAGAAACAACACAAAACATATAAAGATGAACGTACATTAAACGCGATTCTCTTGAATCTTGGCATAACATGTTTTACATGACTTTAAATGTTTGACATATCATTAAAATAGTGTGATCAATTGATCAATTAATTAATTAAAAGGTTGGCATTTTGCGCAAGAGCGCAATTATAGGTTGCCTATTTAGGGTCCAACTCATTACTAAATAAGTAAAGTAGAGTTGGCGACCGTAGTCAAGGGTTACTCGATGGCTCCCTTTTCGATATCTACTACACCAAGATATAGGGGAAGGTGCATCTCCTTTCCCTGGATTGATTTACTTTACCCTTGACCCGTACCTTATAATACTTTGTGTTAAGCAAGGAGGTATCAAGTGCCGTTTTTTGAGTTTTTGGTATGACTCGACCTGAGATTGAACCCAGGTCCTCTGGCATATTTGCGAATACTCTAACCATCATGCCAATATTTTTCTTTGCTCAGGCCATCTACTGCAAAAAGCCAGAATTATGGGTCACAAATTAAGAATCGACTTCTCCATGTCTTGATGAGATCCGTTTTACCACACCAAAATCGCTAAAGAAATTAATGCCTAGACCAGATACAAGGTTGCTAGTATGGGGCAGCGAGTGAGTATCGAACACTCTACACAGCGAGTCTATCATATAAGCCATAGACTTACTAAGAGTATTTTAGTGTGACACCAAATCAGAAGGGTTGGGGATCCAATAAGAAAAAGTTACCAGAAACATGACACACACTACATTCGTCACACTCACGACATACACACAGGACACACACAAACACACACGCGAGACACACAATCACACACAATCAGTACACACATACACGTTACATAGAAACACGCAAACACAAATATGACGCATACCCCATACGACACAGGACACCTAGGACACACTCCCGTATCACAAATATCATCATCATCATCATCATCATCATCATCATCATGTCGTACTGGTAGCACGGATATCCCTGAACCTCTCTCGCTACTTTTCCCGATCGTTCATCGCCTCAGGCAGGTCTTCTGGACAATATCCCGTATCCTCACATAGTTGCTGAATGTATGTTCGTGCTGGTCGTCCTGCTTTTGCACGGTCATGTGTGGGGGTCCACAAGAGTACATCACTTATGAGTTCGTCCCAGCTTATCCAGCAGTGTCCTACATGTCTGGTTCGTCTAACTTGAATAGTTTTCGTAATAGGAGGCAGGTGGCCGTACAGTTGGTGTCTTGTGGGGTGTTGCCGCCAGGACTTGTTCAAGATTGCTCGCAGCATTCTTGTGTTATTGCCGTCTAGCTTCTTCTCCAGCCGTTTTGTTAGAGTCCATGTAGTGCATCCATATAGCAGTATCGATGCGACCGCTGCCTGGAAGAAGCTGCGTTTCATTTTATCGGTTAGGTCTGATTTCCATATAATCGATAGCCTATTGACAGCTGTCCATGCTTTCGTTAACCTCGTGTCGATGTTCTTTTCGGTTGATGCGACGCTGCTTCCTAGGTAAGTGAATTTGTCTACTAGTTTAAGAGGGGTTCCGTTTAGAGTGGAGATGTCACACGTTTGATTATAGCACATATATTCCGTTTTGTGTGCATTGATATAGAGACATATGCCGAACCAAATCATGTATATTTAATATATATGTAAAAAGAGAAGTTTGCATTAAATAACCTACAATTGTTGATAGGCCATAAAACCCAACCCAACCAAATCATATTTATATGGTACATATGCATAAAGAACACTTGGCATTAAGGAATCTATAATGGCTATTATGCCATAAAACCCAACCAAACAAGTTTCATTGATATGGGTACCATTTCATTTTTTATATATATAAATTAAAACAAGGAAAATATTCCTTATGTACATTTATGTTGGAAAGTCAGAGATTTTTTAGATATTGTACTATAATTACTTGTGTATAAAACGCACTACTTTTCCTGATTTTTCAGCTTAAAAGATAGAGGTGCGTATTATACATAATAACTATATTATCAACATTTTTCCTGGCCACATGCCTCACCTTGTTTGGGACAGGGTGACCGAAAGCATGTTATTTCTACAATAAAAATTAGTGAAATTTACGCCGTTTAAGTGAATATCCTCGGAAATGTATGTTTGTTTATAATTTTGTTTCTTTTAATCATATACCCAACCCCTCCCTGATGGGTCTGATGTGATACAAGATCATTTTTAGGTATTCTAAAGCTGGTTTGAATTCATTGTTTCCCCTTTTTTAGACTTCAGGCTTATTCAAAGCTATAGAATCCAGTCACCTTTACTATTAACCCATAGCTTGGGAGAGGAAAGATGGAGTCATAACTATTCCAAGGTCATTTGCGCTAAGTGAAATGTCCACAGTCTCGTCCGTGAAGTGGATATCCATATCAGCAACTACATGATAGCTATTGTACTAATGCACACTATGCATCTTATATATATATATATATATATATTTATATATATATATATATATATATATAAAAACTAGAAAAAGCATACGGTAGAATGGAAATATTCAGAGTGTACAGACCTTAATGAAGATCTAAGAACCGAAACGTTTAACTTTGTCAAATGCTTTAGCAAATAAAATCATATTCTGTAGACCTTGTGTTTTTCATCGCTGAACGTTTTCATATATATATATATATATATATATATATATATATATATGTATATATATATATGTACGTGTGTGTTTTTGTGTGTGTGTGTGTGTGTGTCTGTGTGTGTGTGTGTGTGTGTTGATACGTGCGTATATATTCGTGTGTGATAAGTCATCGTATCAGACAACATCTGCTTGCTTATATGTCTACTATCAATAGCAATAAAAATAATTCAAACAGCACAGTGGATTTGTCTCCGAACAACATATAAATACGTGATTTCCCAAAGGGAGAAGTGAGACGGGTATAAGGCTTACGATATTAAATTTCAGTCTGATATTATACAATGTATATAAAATCTCTAGAAGCCATTGTTTCTAGAATTTCACTTTGTGCCAGACTAGGTTAAATTAAGGATCTAACTATTGATGCTACATATGCATTATTTGAGGGGAACGTAAGGTACTTGGAACGTAATTTATTTGTGCAGAAACGATTACAAGAATACGATTATCGGCATAAAAATAAGAATTGACAAATTGTGCAAAACTCAAGACAAACGAACAATTTTCTCTTAACTTCCCTTTCTTTCCAACTGGAATATTCAGTAAATAGAGCAATAAATCAACAAAAGCACTCTCAATATTTCGTCTTTCATTTCTTTTTATAATTATTATCATCATTAGTAGTTGTTGTAGTTGTAGTAACAGTACTAGTACTAGTAGTAGTAGTAATAATAATAATAATAATAATAATAGTAGTAGTAGTAGTAGTTGTTGTGATGGCGGTGGTATGAGAAAATGGAGTAAGAAGGAGAAAAGGAAGAGAAGTATTGGAAACTGAATAAAAATACAATGCCCGTTGGACATTACAAAACAGAATAAACACATAAATGTCAAAAGATTTATCGGGCCAAGCGAGTGAGAAAGAGAGAAAAAATAGCAAGAAATCAAATAAATGATAAAATAATCATGGGAAAAAAAAAAAAAAAGACAAAGCAAAAAAAGAAACAGGAGGAAATAATAAATACGGGAGAGAAGCAATAAGGTAACATAAAAGCCGAATGCACTCTTGACTACCGACTTGGCAACAGTTCTAAGAGAAACACCTTCATATTTGCTTGAACTACTGCCAAATACGCATGCGCATATAAGATGTGAAATCACATGGTACGCTTGAGGTTGCTTCCGTTTGTACTTAACCTATTTGAATACCAAAGCATTTTAATGTTTTCTCTGTTTAAATCGATTTACTTACAATTGTTTTCTATTACCACGATTTAGTGATTTGATAATATATTTGCATTTATAAATATACATCTATCTATCTATCTATCTATCTATCTATCAAGTCAGAAACAGTCTATGACAGTTTTTTCTTAACAATTTTTAGATAATTTTGCTATCTTGCCAAATGGTATCTATCTATCTATCTATCTACATACATACATACATACAGACACAGGTTATCAGAGGAAATTGTCACCGTTTTGAATTATTAATTTCGTGCGTGTATTTTATTAGTTTCAGGTTTTGTCTAATGTGCAGCAAACTAGAATCAGTTGGCACTGTCTGTGAGGAAAGCAGGATCATGACGGAATTTACTTCCCTAGAAATTTGTAAATGGCAAACTCTGTAGTTTGTCATTCACTGCGGAAGCTTTAGTACGAATGTTTCAGAATGTCTGAATATCAATCTGAGAACAAATTCATACTTACCTTGAGCAAGATGAAATACCCTGTTCTCATCATAGTGCTTGGAGTAGTAACTAATAATGGAACGTTATGGCTCCATTCATCTTTTAATAGAGCCTAACACAGAACACGGAAGCCTGCATCAAGAGACTTGTACATTTACAGCTGCCTTTAATCAAGCAAAAAGCTCATACCACACAAGCAGAACACAGTATTGGCTATAAGAACATTCCTGCGAATTCATCACATCTAACTCTCCAGTTTGCATTTCCATTGATTATTATGAGTAGTTGCAGTTGAGTGAGAGATCAACAAAACTTCGTGCAACGCAAGATATCAAGTGAAGGCACTTTGCCTTCAGTTCATCAAAGATTGTTGATTGGTCATTTAAGTTCCATTGCATATCAACCATTGTAGGTTATTTAATGCCAACTTAATTTTTATACAAATAATCGGTTCTATTTGAAACAGTTCAGTTTTGGTTAAGTATACAGTTTAATTGTCAAAAGCATTTCTATTTCACGCTATTCTGTTTAATAAAATAGTTCTAATTCAATTAATTCAGTTTAGTATAAGAATAGTTTTTTTCCACACACAGCTAAATATCAAAACAAATCTTTTTCAAAGAATTCAATTTATCATGAGTACGCAGTTTACATGTCAAAACAGTTCTATTTCAAGTAATTTAGTTTAGCATAAGTACGCATTTTAGTTCTATTTGACTCATAGATAGTACCCTATCAAGTGCTATCACTTGAGGCCAGAGTGGACCTTGGAGCGATGGTGATGAAGAGGTACTCCGCATTCTCCAAGGCTCCAGCATTACTGGAACCTCACTATCAGATTGTTTAGTGTCATATCTAAGATACTAGTTGGGGGCGTCTTACCCCTCTGCAGAGGTGCAGTCGGTGTATCCTTCAGCCCCAGCCGACTGGGCAAGGATATCCATTCATCAAAGAGACAGTTGGAAAGGCTTTCAAGACATTCCGAAGGCATTGGTTGGCTGTGCTTGAAACTATAGGTGATTTCTTTGAATGAAATTAAATCTGTAATATTTCAAAATATTTTCATATGGTCTTGGTAAAAATATGTGGAAAAATAAAATGTTGGTGTTATTTTAATTTTTTGCATAATTTAAACAATTGATCCATCGAACTCTTTCTTAGTCTGTTCATGGCCCTTTCTCAATTTTGTGACTAAATGTTTTCATGCAAAAATAAAAACCAATATTTTTCCCACAAGTGTACTTCCATCTTAAAATGTGACTTTCCAGTAGACTATATTTTGATTAATCAGACACTTTTTCTACTTTTCTGTCTGATGTTTGAGCACATCACATGAAACTTTTAGAAAGACACATCCTACATTCCTATGAAAATTTAATTTAAGGTTTTATAATTGCTCTAATATGATAGCATTGAGCACTTTTTCTGAAAACTTTCCTTATTTGCATTTTTCTTTATATTTTAACGATTCATTGACGGAATTCAAATTGTGGTCGTAAGTATTATAGTTCTACCCGATAGTTCATGAAGTGTCAGTTATCATCGTGGGAGATGAATATGGTGACATGAGTTCAAATCCTGGACGAAGCTGATTGCAGTTTACATAGCAGTAATATCTGTGGGAAAGGTATGAATCCAATTATTCTTCTCCCCCACCAGCTATAGGTAAATAGTAAGACAGACTGGGTTCATTAGCCTTGGTTGGGCAGTCTTTGAGAAGTATAATTCTGAATTCACACCTATTAAAGTTCGTTTTAATATTGACCTGTAATCAGATCCTGGCCATGTTGAGTTGATAAACAGCTTTAAGAATGCTTTCAATTTCATTACCCTCATTATTATATACAGTTACTTTAAATTTCTAGACGTTTCCCATATATACTTTTTTAATCGATCTATTTTGTAAACTGCTAATTTTTTTCACTTTTTTGGGGTGGGGGGTGGGGAATTGATTATATTTTTAGTTGATGATTGATTGAATGAATGAGGGATTTTAATGATATCTTAACTCATTTAGGATGAAGCGATGAAGGAATCGCGTTTATTGTATTTTCATATTTACATTCTTATGTTTTTTCTTCAGAGTTCTTTTTTTTCCCTTTTTGCTCACTATTAATTTCTAAACGAACCAATTTGACCCATTGATGGGAAAAAAACGTTTTCCACCACATTGTGTTAGAGTGGACTTGGGAGTAATGAATCAATGAAGAAGTACTTCGCACTCCCTATTTCTTCAGAAAAGGAGAAAGACCATCAGATGTATTTTGATGTCATTTGTCTTTTTTTAATCTTCTGCAGGGGATACATTTTGCGTATTCTAATCCCTTTCGATAGGGTGAATTTTGATTGTTCTCGTTACTATATTTGGACAAATGTTTCCCTGTTCGCCGCTAATATTTTCTTTTTTCTGCTTTTTTTCTGCTATCACGTTCGGCATTGCATTATTTGTATGCCTTTCTTTTATCTTCTTCAGGAAGGGGTTAGAATAGGGTTTTAAATGAAAATTTCTTTCTCTTCTTATATTTCGGAGAGGCAAAAATTAAAAGGTCTTCAATAAAATCCAATTATTATTCAACATTTGATTTTATTGCGGAGGTTTGATAAAAGAAATATGTGACTTTTCAATGTCGGGTTTTTTTGGGATTTAGAAGTTCAATTCGTCATATTTTCGAATTGCTACTATGTCCAGGAAAGTTCGCGTTTTGTTTATTCTATGAATTTAAATTTGGTAGGGAATTCAATCTTAATTTTGTTATGATACTTGGTATCTCAGTTTATTTTGGTTTCTTTATTCTAATATCATTTGGTTTCTTTATTTTAATATCATTGTATCAATCTTTGTGGGTTTATCAATGACAAAGCCATCCTTGTAGAAGAACAGTAGTACTATTTAAACATCATCAGGAGGGTTAAGAATGATTATACTTTTCCTGGGAGTATTAGACCGAATATGAACGTAAGGGCTCAACAATAGGTCGAACTCATTTTCTACAATGTCACCGTCCAGCCTAGTTGTCATTACTTGATTGAGACTCCACTCCTGGTTGTTAGGTTCAATGTGTGTATAGTAATAGTCTATCATGTACGTGTCGGAAATATTTGTGATTTTGGGTTTATTTTATTTCGGAATGTATTGGGAATTAAAAAAAGAAACAAAAACTGCTTTAAAAGGTGAAGAAAGACAGTTTGCTAATTAGTTTTCAGAGTTCAATAATTTTGCAATATGTAAATTTTCTGAGTTCTAAAAATTTTCCTGAGTATTTTTTTTTTAAAAGATCTCAGCATTTACTAACTGGTATATCCGCGTATAATGATATGATTTTCAACACCATAAGCTCCTTTTTATGTCTGAATTTTTTGAGATTGTTTAGGAGAGCTCAAGGCGTACCGATTTTTTGCGTTTGAAGTAGACTCAGTCACTCCATCTAAAATTTCGAGTAAAGTTGTTTATATTTCACATAGAATAATCAGCATTAGAAAAAGTTTTAATCCAACAACCCCCCACCTGCAACTAATAGGAAATTAGTAGAAGAGACTGGACTCTATAGCATGATATGACTACCAGTCTACGGAAAGGAAAACTCATCAGTCAAAAGGATTGTAGATCTCGAGAAACATGACCTATTCCAACGCACTACACGCTATATGAGCTTGATATGAGAAGAGGTTATTATTCTTAGGATTTATTGTTAACATTTTAATTTGACCCTAAAGTAATTTTTGTGGAGAACAATCAATATTCGATAATATAAAACGCAAGGAAATATCGGTCTTTTTAACCTTTACAATGACAAATACGAGGTGCCTCCAATAAGCTTACAGACTTTTTTGTACAGGTATTTAAAATCGTCGTAGACTCTTAAAAAAATCAGTATGCTATTACTATACATCCTATGAGATGACTGGCCAATTTTTATGATTTCAGGTTTAAATGAACACCTACAGCAGGAATTAGAATACACCCTACTAAAGCCTGATTGTCAAAGCTGGTGAGTTTCAAAAATACAATCTGGACGTGAGAACACTTTAGAAGAACGATATGCTATAAAATTCCGTTTTAAACTTGAAAAAAAATGCCAAAAAAACGAATAAAATGCTTCTGCCTGCTTTTGGACCATCTTGCATTAACCGAGCATCAGTTTTTAAGAGGCATAAGAGATTCAAGAAAGATAGGAAGTCTGTGAGGGATGATGAGAGGTGTGGGAAGAGTAAAGAAGTCAGAACACCAGAGTTGATTTGCCAAATAAAGAATGTCATGGATAAGGACCACCCTGTGTCTATTGAGGCCATTAGTGTACAGTTTAATGTCAGTTTGGGAACTGCACACCCAATTATTCGCGAGGAACTGAAGATGCTGAAGATTTGCGCGAACTTTGTCCCAAGGGTGCACCGAGAAGATCAGAAAGAAAGACGTTGTCATGACAATAGGGAGATGGTCGAGCTGATCAATTAAGATCCTGCTGTTCTTGATGCTCTGGTGACCTACGATGAAAGCTGGATCTACTGCTATGACCCATAGACCAAGAAACAGTGTTCCCAGTGGAAGCGTGCTGGCTCTCCCAGACACAAGAAGGCTAGACAGAGCGAATCCACCCACAAACTTTTGATGATCCCTTTTTTTGACAGCACTGGCATGATCTACATACAATGAGTTCCCGCTGGACGGACAGTCAACAATGAATACTATGTTGAGGTTGTAAGAGGGTTCAGGAAGAGATTCCGTATGAAGAGGCCAGCACACTTCTAATCGGGTCAGTGGCATTTTCACCAGGACAATGCACCAGTCCACAACTCATTCCTTGTCACTGACTATTTGACCAAGATGGGCATCAAGACTGTTCCACACCCTCCCTATAGTCCAGACCTTGCTCCTAGTGACTTTTGGTTATTCCCAAATCTCAAGGAATTGTCGTTATGAGACAATTGAGGTGATGAAAGCGGCTGTGACGAAAGTCATTGACACACTCACACAAGAGGGCTTCCAAGGGGCCTTCAAAAGTTGTTGGAACGGTACAAGTGCATTGCAGCCGGAGGAGATTACTTTGATGTGTCTATCAATAAAAGTGCCCATACGAAAAAAGTATGGAAACTTATTTAATGAGCCTTTATGTATTATCGCGATATCATATCAAATACTAATTAGTGAAGGTGTTCGAAGAAAAAAGGTATCATAAATCTATTATATCTAAGTTATATAAACTTCTGTTTCACACATAAATGCATATGTTCATGTGCGCTTGATAATACATGCTTAATATATATATATATATATATATATATATATATATATTCCAAAAAGACATGGCAGAGAAACTTTACTGAGTATCAAAGGATGGTTTTCAAACATGCTTCAACAATAGAAAACTCTTTTAAAGAGTGTTTCTTCCATAGTTTATTTCTAGCTAAATAAAGAATCAGTCTGGATACTTTTGAACTCACATCGTAAATTCAGATAATATTACTTGAGGCAGAAGCAATAAGATTAAACATTTTATAAACGTTGCATTTGAATCTTTGATCATTTCTTCCCCCTCCCTCTCTCTTTTGCTTTCTATCTCTCTCTCTCTCTCTCTCTCTGTCTGTCTCACACACACACATATATATATATATATATATGTGTGTGTGTGTGTGTGTGTGTGTGTGTTCACTTTTCAATGGTCTGTGTTACAATCGTTATCTTACTTAGACGTGATACCGTTCAGTGAACTTATGTTCTAAGTTACAGTCACATCCACAAAGAAAAAGAAACGGATCCATTACATCTAGTGTAGGTTGATTTGGTATTACATCGAATCATCCAGTTCTAACTCTTTACCCCCAGTTTAGATTTATCGCCTTGTGAATTCCGGATTTCTCAAGGACGCCACTGAAACTCACTGAAAGTAATTGATACACAATTAAACGCCCAATGGGGACTCTGAAAAGAACCTCGAAAATCTATTTTGAAAATCTATTTTGTAAATGAAAGGAAGTTTGTCTTTGTTAAATTTTATATCGGCATATCGACACTATACGTTAAACTTCTTTCATTGGTCAATATTTATTTGTTAGCACTGTGTTATATGGTTTCACGTATTCCTGTCAAAAATTAATTTTCGAACAAATTTATTCAAACCATACATTGGAGTCTAACAGACATTATGAATTCGGATCAATTTGACTCTGGAAATAATGACAATAAAGTGGCACTCAACCCTTCCCAGATTTAAAGAAATGAAACCTCACCACCAGATGCAGTTTAATATCAAACTTGATACCCTCTTCTTAGGTGGAGTTCTTAATCTTCTACCGAGTATGGAGGCAGCATGGTCGATATGGTTGAAGGGCACTCAAGATAACTGTGTATGTTGCTAAGAAGAGTATTTTTAAGATGAATTATATGGTATTGCCTGAAGTATGCAGTTTTTTGTAGATTTTAAATTGTTGGATACTAAAAGGACAAATTTCGTGTGTGTACACTCGCATGTATTCTTGTAGGCAATAAATTTCGATTAATAACAAACAAGTGTATTGGTTGCTTTTGTTTATACTTTGATGTTTATTGACATCATACTTAGAATATTATCAATAGACTCGCTTATTTATACGCGAACGTACATAAAAGTACAATAATGTAAACAAACATGTAGAATAAACTTGAACAAATTGAATAAAAACTTATCAAAGAGAATACATAGAAAGCCAATATAACATCGAAGAAGTGGATAGAATTTCCTTCCATAGATGAAGTTAAGTCAGAATAAAGAATACGTTGTGTATGAAAAACCCAGGAACTGATACTGTCCGAGTATTGATTTTGAAACAAGATTCTTTTTCAAGTCACTCTATCCAACATGTATTAAATTTATACAATAAAGAAATCTATCTATCTATCTATCTATCTATCAACTTTCCGGTTCATATATTTGTCTATCTGATTGAAACTTGTCAATTCAGGATTGGTTTTGTAACAAAGTTTTGGCATTATTGACTGTTCGAATTTTGAGCGTGCTTGTTTTACTCTTGTGCCGACTGGACCAGATCCCTTCCTAAAGCTACCATCACTGCATGTCAGTCTTGGGTCAATTTTCAGGATGTATGGAACGATTGGAGGAAGGTGTGGATTTATGTCTTAAGAAATATATCATAGTGAAGCAAATGTAGTCAGAATTTGAACTTGATTTCGGTTCCCTCAACTTCTCTCTGACACACACACACACACACACACACACACACACACACACACACACACACACACACACACACACACACACACACACACAGAGAGTCTCTCTCTCTCTCTCTCTATATATATATATATATATATATATATATATATAGGGAGGTGCCCGTAGTGTAATGGATATCGTCGTACGAAATGGACAGCAATACGAGTTCAAATTCTGGACGAGACTGATTGCATTTCACATAGCACTAATACCCATGGGAAAGGTACAAATCTCAATATTCTCCCTCCAGCTATGGGTAAACTGTAGGGTGGCTGGGTTTTTCATCCTTGGTGAGGAAACTAGTCTAGGAGAAGAAAAAACTCTTAATTCTAACCTGTTATACTCCGCTTAAAAAAATTGACCTTGTGTCATATCCTGCCCGAGCGGAGGGATTGGTATATATATATATATATATATATATATATACGAGGTAGGATAAAATAGCATTTAGACTTGAGATTTTATTTCAAAAATTAAAACTTAATTGAAGAGGTGTGAACTGATTAGCAGTTACCAAAGTAAAATGACCTCTAGACGTATCAACGGTAGTCTGGACGTTTACACATTTTTCGGAAGACCCACAATCAATTTGAAGAACATTTGGAGCCTATATTGCAATTTTTTAACGAAATCGTTTTGTTGAAACACGGGGTTGTAAAAATTCACCATCTTGTATACCAAAAAGAACTAATTCCGTGTGACCGTTCTTCTTTGCTATACTGAAAATTCCCCTCACGTATATTTTCGTAGGAGAATGGGGAATTTCAAAAATATAACACAATGGCTTTATTCTAAATCAAAAGAGGTATTTTTCGAGTGGTTTTGATTAATAGAAAAAATTCTGGAATGAGTATGTCAAACCACAAAAAGACTATTCTGAAATTAATGTTTCATTTTTGTTTATTTCTATTGTTCTAGATATATATTCAGTCTCCATACTTGTTGAAAGCACGTCGTAGAGTTAGACAATCAACTAAATTCAGAGATAACCGGAATAATTTTGTACCAACGAGCAATTAGATCTTTGATTACTTATAAAAAAAAAAGTTAATCTATATAATCGTAGAAATGGCGTCGTCTTAATGACATCATCGATACAAATATCACCAGATAAAGTTATGTCTGCGCCCAACTAACGACATTCCAACTATAGGTTAAATAGTCTCATTGCTGTTTTTTTTTCACAACCATGTATTTAAACATAAATTACCCACGAAAGTTGATATGTCTTTAACGATAAAAACAAACATTCAAACGAAAATTAACGATGCAAAACATGTGAAGCGAAAAACTTGAAGTCTAATAACTTTCCTGTCGAAAGTGATAGAGTTTTATCTAAAATACCATGACTTGTACGAAATATATTCTAAAGGTACCGAGATCGAAGCTCTAAGTTTTGAAATTTTACATATGAAGATTTAAATAAAGATGTATTCACTGATGGTCTACTAATATAATACTCAATTTTAATTGAGGGTTACTACCGGTTATAGTTTAAGAGAAAGTTTTTAAACATCAATGCTAGTTTAAAACAAATAAAAAATCTCGTCTGAAAATGATAATAATGTGGTTTTTGATTAAACACATGATTGTGCTAGGGCAACAAGTTTCATACTGACCTGATTTAGTGACGTGTGACTTTACTTTTGCTATCCACATTAAAAAGTCAGGTCAACGGTAATATTTGAGGGCGTAGAGAAGATTAGAACTAATTGGATGGAATAGATTCAGGCGGTATTAAAAAATTAAAAAAAAAAAGAACACAGTTCAGCGGTGCGTCCATCAATAGAAAACTCGTTGGAATAAGGGTGTTAAATGCTAAGAAGTGATTTTTCACGAACTGCTTATTAATCTCTCAGTAAATATAGCTTCAATTTCTCTACTTAAAAAAACACAAAAAACATCGTTATTTCATGGTATTTCAGGACAGGTAATATTATTTTTGTTTATGCAACAACATTTCTGAGGCTATCCTTTCACTTAGATATGACTAAGGGAAGGAAAAAATACTTAATAATCGTCTTTTGGTTGATTTTTTTTTTTTTTATCATGGAAATTAAGTGTACAAAGTTTACATATATGATATTTAAGATTGTATTTTCTTTACTTGTCTTTAATTGGAATCATTTTGAGATGAGGCTTTGCAGATAAGGATTTATAACACCAAAAAATCCATCCTTGATCGTCCTTCGGCCCGTGGCGCAGCGGATAGAGGCGTTGAGTCTCTCCGGTTCCAGGTGAGCATTGTCAGAAGATAGCGGTTTCAAATCCTACCCAAGCCGGCCAGAGGTTTACTTGGTCAAAAACGTGGTGCGATCGACAACAACTATGGAAGGCAGTAATTACTGGGGATACGGTTACAAGACTCAGCATTCCTATCAGAGGTCGCGGTAAATCACCTGAAGAAGGCCGAAACGTAGTGAAAGAAGAAAAAACACAAAAAACTACCAAGATGAGGGGGAAAATCCGCAATAAATAAAAATTTATTCTTGTATTTTCTTTCTGACACGTGTTTCGAAGAGTGCCATATTATTTCTGATATAGCTACATAACAGTATAATGAAATATCTTTAAGACTGATTCTTTTTCATTTTTCAGGTCGGGAAAGATGATTAAAAACCGATACTCAAAAAAAATGCTACATTTCAGAATCCATTTTAACAACACATGCTTATGTAAATTAACTTCTTTCTCGAGCACAAGTTTACGTCTTAAAATACATTTCTGATAACCAAAAGGCTCTATGATGCCCAAAGTTCTGATAGACCGGTCGCTTCAAGAATAATTCTTATCCGATTTGATTTGATGGTGAAAATGCCAGGTGATGAATTGACATGGATCAACTGATTTTCAATCCGTCTTGTCAACCTGAAAAATTAGAAATCAGTCTCACTGTTTTGTGAACATAATATCAATAAACGTTGTTAGAGCTACGGTTATCGTCGAAGGACCTGGAATCAATGATACGGGATGAAATTCTAAACGAAGTTATTTGAATGTTTCACTACACACAAATGTTCCGAGGAAATGAAATTCGTTTAAGTTCGATATTTTTTGTTTGTTTGATAGCCTATCAACCTCCTCGGGTTATTTAATGCAAAATTCATCCTTCATGAAGAACAGTAGAGGTACGATTAAAACCATAGCCTGAAGAATAAGGGGGTTCTTACGTTTCCCAAGGGTATTTTTCCGAAAGTGAACGTAATAGCGCGATTGGAGTTCGAACTCGCTTACTACGATTCCGCAGTCCAGCGATTTAACCATTACGCCCCGAGGATACTCCCGATAGGAAATAAAAGAATCCATCTCTTCTTTCCTTAGCTTCGGGTTTCTATTAGGAAAAACTGATTTCTTTTATCAGTCTATGAGTTGAAAAACTCTGAAATTTAAACAGCAGAAGTCTTCTTAAACAATTAGCTTTGTGTTTTCTCCTGCTCATAGCAGAGAAGGTCGGATAAATACTGACTTTCAGTTAACACGTAGATGTACCTCAGGTGGTAAAATGGTCAGCAAGCTAGATTATTAAACCCAAACAAGTGAGTTTGAATCTCATTTGGTGTCCCATTCATTCGACCGTGTGCCACATTTAAACGAACAAATCCTGAATGATGTATTTTGTGTTTCCTTTTGCACGAAAATCATTTGGAAAAACAAGAATATATATCTAGATATAGTACGGAAAACCGAGTCTCTAGTTTTTATCAAGAAACTGCTCTATGAGAATGAAAACTTTGAATTACAAGCAGCAGCATTACATTTATTAATTTGTTTTGTGTCTCATTCATTCCGTAAACGATTTTTTGAGCGAAACGATTATTCTTAGTTTTTTTTTTGGGGGGGGGTGAAATTCACAAGTCAATGTAAGGCTGTTTGGGGTCATAGCATACTTTTCAAGAGAACGTTGGAATGTCAATATTGATGGAATTGATAAACGAACTATCTTATTGAGTACAACGTTCTTTCATAAAAAAATATGGTTTTGAGTGTTTATTTACATAAAAGTTATTCAATAGATTAACTCAGTGTGTTCCGTCAGCAAGCAGCCTCAGTAGATTGTGATGTATAGTTTTGCTGACAACTTAATTTCAGGAACGGAAAGGTCAAACATATAATTACAGAAAATCCCGCTCACTTTAAGATGCTAAGGCTTTCTGCTAGAACATGTCTCAAAAACATAATCACCAAGTGGTATTTTCAATTCGATCAAGGCAAAATCTATTTTTTGGCAAATCACACCAAATAAGCCCAAAATTTGGGTCGTTTCCTGTAAATGTCGCCCAAACGAAATTACTGACTTTCTAAACATTCTCTTCTCTCGAGTAGAATTATCTATCCTCAGCAAACGGGTAAGACCTTAGTGTTCCTTAGTATCCCATTAAACTTCAAACTGATTGTTTGGCACCAGCCTTTTCAGCTAAACACACTGTCGTTTGAACACTTTAAACAGTCCATTACTTTTTTTCCTGAGAAACCGAGTACACTTGGCTCAGACCATAGTTTTACCGAGAAAATTCGGTCAATTATAACACAACTAAGCCAACCACACGTTCTGATATGACAATGCTTTTATCCAGCTTTGATAGCTCTGGATGGGTTTCCTGTTTCTGCAGGGCCGTATTGAGGGATAGATTTATTAATCTCTTTATAAGGGTGGAGTGTTATGGGATGCTACTTTTAGATAAAGGCTCTATTTAGTCATTATTTTAAGTAAACATATTTTCATAATAATTTTCCTATATATAAAGCTCCCGAAAAATATTGACTCCTTTATCATATTTTATTGTGATTATCATAGTAAAATAAAATACATCATGGCACCTCATGTGGTGCGCAAAATAGATTAGGAGGTCATATTAAATGTGTTAAATTCTCATAGGGGATCCATGCTTTTGGCCTAGTACCGCAAAAAGCTAAGCCTAGTAAATAACTATGTTGAATATATTAAAATATATCTTCAATGCCAAAGATTATTCTATGATATTTCTGCTCTTAGTAGAAAGTCTTCTTAGATTGAATAAAATCTATAATCTTTACAATATAGGTTTTTTCAGTGGAAGCAGGGAGTGATTGATTTTTTTCTATAGGAAAGCAAAGCACTGTCCTTCATTTTTATGAGGCATGACAACAAATTATATGTCAGATGTATATTCAATATAATCAATCTACTTACTAAATTTACTCTTGCAGCTAAATTAATTCATTATAGAATAGAGTGGTCGTCCACTAATCAATTAACATAGGATTCTGATGATTCTTGGATTTGTGAAAAGAATCTTACTCAATCTGAACAACAGGTAATATATTTTTGTCCACAAAGTCACCCTAATAAGTTTAGTAGGTCAATATTAGCAAAGTGTTAAGGAATAACAAACAGAACCGGTGATCAGTGTTCAAATCCTAGATTAGGTTGTTTGCATTTTACTTCATTCTAATCCTCTTCTTAATACCAAGGATCCTTCTCTTATCCCGACCCCACATATGGGTAAATTGTAAGACATTCTGTGCTCTTTAACCTGGGCAAATAAAACAGTCTACAAGAAAGAAAACTATACATATAAATCAGCTGTGATCTGTTTACCAAGCTAACCTTGTGTTGCATCCTGTTCATGCGGGAGGGTTGGGGTTCATAAATAAAAGAAAATTTGCATTTTGACCCGAAAAGTATATACCAATTTAAAAATTCGTTGCCCTGCAGAATATACAAATAAACTTTTTGAAAAAGTGTAGGGGGCTCATTCCTTTGTCCAGCAATATTTTCACCTGTCAGTCTTAGTAGGGAGATATTCGATAGAATTAGAATCGGATTATTTTAACAAGATGAAAGAAAATAAACCACAAGTATCCAGTCAGTACCTGGCCAGTGTAAAATCAAAAATGTACATTCAGTTTGTCTGCAAAGTAATGATGCCTGGTTCCGCTTCCTATTTCCTCAAGTTACCCCCGTATGTATCACTGGTTGTAGTATCGTATATAAGGTACTTGTTACCTCAGAATGGAAAATAAACCATTAAAGAATTTTGTTGAAGTGTTCAATCATATCTTTAATCGATGGTGTGCAGCACTTTTGCTTAACAAAACGAAATATCTGTTATTCAGTTAAATTATAACAGGGTTTCAATACACATTTACAAAGATAAGCTTCTTGTATCCTAAGTTCAGAAGTATTGGTCACCAAGTCAGGATGGAACTTCTTAACGATGGTCTGAAAGCATAGCACACTAATCTTTACATCACGCCAGATAGCCCACAAAAGAAGTTAAGTAAGAGCCATGAATATCATTAAACGCATTTAAAACAAGCAAGGAATGTTTACCTATATTCACAAGAATGTACCAGCAAATAAAAATGTAATGAAACCAAATTTATGTATTGCATAATAAGGCAATGAAACCAGAAATGTCCTAGAACCAAAATATTCAGCATGTTGCTTAATTGAACGAAAAATTTAATGTAATCCAAATGATAGGATACATTTTTATGTAAGTACTTGTCTACCCTCACCGCCATCTGTAGGATATAACAGAAAACCAATTTTCATACGGAGTAAAGCCGGTTTGAATTCAGAGTTTTTCTTCTCCAAGACTGGTTACTGAGATAAATCAAAAGAAATCAGTCTGTAGGTTGATGTAATGGAACCAGAAATCTAATTAAACCAGAATATATAGCATGTTGTGTAGGGGTATGGTAAATTTCAAATTACAATGGGAAAATAATGATGGTGTTTTAAAGACGTAGTTATAATTTGGGTGCTTTGAATATTTTATATTTAAATTTATAATATAATAACTTGACCAATTTTCATTCAAATGATTTCATATTATAAGATCATATGTAGTAACAACTCAGAATTCTAACTTTAATGTTTTATCTTTTTTTTTTTCTTTTAAGCACGGAAATTTTATTCACTGGAAAAGAAAAGGCGGTTAAACATTAAACGTAGAATTTTGAATATTTTCCAGAAAATTTGAAATCATGGAACGATAATTGATCAATTTATCAGAATACAAATATATAGAGATCTTTTGAAATACCCTGTATTTCAAATCAGTGCTGAATAAATATTATTCGGGTAAAGGAAGATCTATTTTGCTGGTGATCGGATAGTTTAGCACCAAAATGACCGCTGAACCTTCCTATAAGAAAGTCTCGTCGCCTGCTTATAGTCCTTAACTAGATCAGCCTTTTTAAAATGACTTTATCAGATGATATAATGCCTAAGTCTATCATTTCGATCATATATAATAATATACTGTAATTGAATTAGAAAAAATATTAAAACAATAAAAAAAATGTTGCTTTTCTTTGATCGGTCCATTGTTTGGCCTGGTGGATTGTGTTTCAATGTATTCACCAGTGCGCCTAGCATGAAATGATGAAATTCTTTACGGTTTTATACTAAGCCGGACTTCGGGAAAATTAATTCTTAAAAAATGTAAACAATAAAAGAAAAGAGTAATTAAAATAATAATAATAATAATAATAATAATAATAATAATAATTTTCTAAGTTAAATCAATGAAGAAGCGAAAAAGAAAATGTTATTATTTCTACTCGATCAATAGATTTTTACGACTTTCTAATTTAAGTTGGATGAAGACGAAATGCTGATCGTGAAGTAAGAGATATTTATGACTGGGTGTGTTGACGTTTCTCTGTTTTATAAGGTCATAAATTTCCAAAAAAAGCATTGAATTACGAGAGAATGTGACTGCATTATGATATTAATAATGATATTATTTTGAAAACTATTGCTGTTATTCTTAACATGGTCAAAATAAATGATGAGTAGTAATAGTAAGAGTAATAGAACAAAATTATTTTTCTGATTATAAAGGAAAAATAAAATAACGAAAAAATGCTGTAAAAAATTAAAAGATTATAGAACAATAATAATATAATGATATAATTTAATATAATATATATAATAACATATTATAATATAATGATTACATAATTTAATGTTATCTTGTTTTTTGGGGTTATCATATATTCTAATCAAATAAAATCAATCCGCGATGTAGTTATAAGAATGACTTTAAGTAGTTGATCCTTGTGAATTTCAAAATTTCATCTTGTTCTGCAATTTATAAATAGTTTTTTGTTCGTACCTTTATTTTATGTCATAAAATCGAATAATTTTTCTTATCAATTAATTTATTCATTGTTTCAAAGTTTCTGCTGAAATATCTATTGTAATTATTTACAACTTAATGTCCGTCACGAAAAATTGTGATCTTTCTTATTTTATTGAATACTAACACATTATTAATGCTGCTTAGACACGAAGTAAAATGATTCCTTTCAACTGATGGTGATTTCACTTAGTCAGCTTAATATATATATATATATATATATATATATATATATATAATCATGTCGTGCCATTAGCACGGATATCCCTGACACTCACTCGCCACTTTTCCCTATCGTTCATCGCCTCTGGCAGGTCTTCAGGGCTACATCCCGTATCCTCACATAGCTGCTGAATGTATGTTCGTGCTGGTCGTCCTGCTCTTGCCCGGCCTATGTGGAGTCCATAAAAGTACATAACTTATCGGCATGGAAAAACTCTGTCAATGCCGCAGTAGGAGGGGTAGGAATGCTTATATATATATATATATATATATATATATATATATATATATATATATATATATATATAATTCCTTTGAACTGATGGTGCTTTCACTTAGTCAACATAAGTTATATATATATATATATATATGGGGTGGTTGTTTTTGTTAGTGTTGGTCCAATGAGAGAAAAGTAGATATATTCAAATGAATAGGTCTGCAAATGAAGCTGAATCTGGTATTAAGGTTTATATTTTTAACATTTTCTTTTCTAACCAGAGGAATTATATTGTAAATAGAATTACCATGACAAAAGAATCTAGCAAACTCTTGTACGTGACATACGGAACTACTGGACGGCTGCTTCGACCTTATTAGGTCTCATCAGCAGTGTATACCTTCATCCCCTCCACTGGAGATCGAACCAGTGACCTCAAAATGCAGAGCAAAAACTCTACCACTGAGCCCTCGGTCCACATCACACACAAACGATTCCAAATTAACTAGTCATCGCAGTTGTGTGGCCAATTAACCTGAATGTATTTTCTAAGCCACATCCGTACCTTTTACAGAGGACACGGTCACCTCCAGGGCCACGTCTTCCCAAGAGCATTGGAAATACACATCCACGTAATTATTATAACCTCAATGGCAAGGATAAATAAGTACATATTCTTTTTCAAGCGGAGGAATTCTATTGTCGCAGGAAAGAATTGGCCGGATGGTCTGGTCTTGGTAATCCAATTTACAATAGGTTTAAATTATTTCATATATTTGTGCTCTACATGTATTTTAGACCTTATGGTCTCCATCAGGATATTGATAATTGTTAAAGTTGTCTTTATTCCTAGCTTTTATAATGAAGATTGTTTTAATAGTGGCGTGACCCTTTTTAAATCAACTGTATGTTCGTTAAATGTCCTATTTTTGTATATTGTCCGTATAAAACTCTGTCCTCAGCAAATATTTTTGATTTTGTATGTATGCATAAGCAAGTATGAATTTTTTTGCATGCGAGTGTATGTGCTTGTGTATGTTCTGTGCATGTACATTTGGTCACATGCACATACACCAGTATATATATATATATATATATATATATATATATATATATATATATATATTGTCATCCACGGGCAGACTGTTTCATCGAAACCCATCCAAATTTAGGTTAGACTAAGTCTCGGACCGCTCGGCCAACAAGAGTACCACGTTGGCTAAGGGAATTTTTAACGTATTTATGTAGAAATGTTATATTTTGACCTTTTGACTCGGCCCAAAATGCCATTCAAGGTGATGCACCGGAAGGAAGTAACACATTCCAATGGCTGTTAGGAGAGGAAATCGCGTGGGCGGAAATTGGGTGATGAAATTGGACGAGATGACAGTTATTTCCGCTTGATGACGATTAAACATTCTATTTCAAAGATCGAGTGGGCGTCGAACGATTATATAACTCAGTTGAGTTCGACGAGCCAGTTGAATTGAGTTCTGTTTCCAGTTGAGTTCGACGCCCAGAGGGCCAGTGGAGTTGCCAATAGAGTTCATGCCAGTTAGAGTGAGATGTGGTAGGGAAAGCCACACCCGACCGAGGGGGCACTCGAATACTACGATGGAGTTTGGGGTCCAGAGAAGATGCTGATAAGATGCAGTAAAGAAAGCCATCATCCAGCAGAGTGGGCCCTAGGCCTCCGGTTGAGCAGCCCAAGAGAACAAGAAAGACACAACATGACGGCTATAAGAGTGAGGGGTCAAAATATTACAGTTTATGTTCGGTCTCCAGCTCCCTCTCACAGTAAAACCCGCACAACCCTTTCGAACCTTACAAATAAAGTGAGAGGTAAATATATTTGTAAAGAAGTCTTCCTGCGTCGTTCATTACTGCGTCTGATTAATCTATTGCATCAGTATGTATCCAGCATATATATGTAAATTTCTGCATGAATCAGCAGATGATGATATAACAGCAACAGCAGCATTTTTATACCCTATCGGCTACCAGAGTGCTCAATTCTTTCAAAGAGCTTTGCATTATGCGAGCGGTGGCAGAAAATTCCTTCGCCACAGTGCTCAAGCCCCATGGGGAAGCGCATATATATATATATATATATATATATATATATATATATATATATATATATAGACCTGCATACATATTTTCTGGGTTGATTTTTCTCTGTCTCTCTGATACGTTCTGAGTTTGATGTGTGTGTGAGAGAACACATTTGACTCTACAGATATATGTTTTAAGATACTCTTTGTGTGTATTAACGTTTGCATATGAATGTGTGTGTGTGTGTGTGTGTGTTTGTGTGTGTGTGTGTGTGTGTGTGTGTGTGTGTGTGTGTGTGTGAGGGAGAAGTTCAGTTCTGTTTTCATGTGTGTACTTGTGTCTGCGCGTTAAATTAAGCTCTGTTTAATATAGATTTGTATATATCTATGATTTTTTTTCTTGAATTAATGATTAATTATCAATCTGGTATATTTGCGTTTTTGTTTTTTTTAAAGTTTTCATTGCTGCAATCATAACATTTTTTGATTCATAGATTTTTCTATTTTCCGGTAATTTGATATTCAATTGATTTAAGATACATAATTCTAAGTACAGGCTATGTAAACCTTTTTTACAGCTGGAACATTGGAAATGTTAAGTATGACTTTTGAATTCCAGAAAAGATTTCTATCAATTATAAATGCTGTTTTTTGAGTTTTCGAAGGATTTTCCTTCTATAATTATATAACATACTTTTATACTGCATTTTGAGACTCCCAAAATTTTGATGAGGTTACTTCCAATGCTTTTCCTTCTGTCTTGTATGTTTTTAAGTTGTTCTTGATTCTTTGTTATTTCAGTGTGTAGATCGGGGTTGTTTTTGCTGAATGTTGAGTCATAGGGTTCTTCGTTACGTAGTTTTTTTGGTTTCTAAGAACTTTTAATGTCATTTTTTCTACTTATCCAAATCCCTTATGTATTAATGCAGCCGGATATTACCTCTGGTGGAGGTTTGCACATCATTCCTCTAGACGTTTCTATGAGTGACAGTGGTGCATATTCTAGGTGCTAGGATGTAGTGGCCAGCGATTTTCACGAATAATTAGCTCCAATAGAACATTCACTGACTCGAATCTTGGATTTAAAAAAGATCACCCCTATCAAAACAACCTACACTATAAAAGCTGGGAAGAAAGACCGCTCTAAATATTATCAATCTCTTGAAGAAGATTATACTGTCAGAAACATGTGTAAAGCACTAATATATGAAATGATAAAAGCCTAAATACCAAATTCACATTCATTTGCGGACCTATTCACAATAAGAAACATATAATTCCATATGTATTTGAGAAGTGTTGTAAATACATTGCATTGCTATTGCAGTAAATAATATATTATGTATAATATGATGGATTATATATATATATATATATATATATATATATATATATATATATATGTGTGTGTGTGTGTGTGTCCACAATATTTATCCGCTCCTTTTCTTCAAACTATTTTATTTTCCCTCTTTTTACTCTTCTTTCTTTCCTCCCTTTTCCTCTTATTCCTTCTTTCTTTCATTCTCTACCAATGCAAACTGACTTTTTATAGGTTCCGGGTTTCTACGTAACTTTAAAAAAATACGTTTCATGACGGAATCTTTTTTGATCTTTTTCGAATATTTTTCTGTATTGTTCAAACCATTATTTTAAATTCACAATTTCCACACTGAGGAAGACCCTAAAATACCTTCTACCAGAAAGTTTCGTTATTTCATATCTTAGATAACTTCATTCATGTTGGTCGATAGGCGTCGGTGGACCTTAACTAATATTTGCAATAAATTTTCTAACCCATTTAAATGTATTTTTCTTTCCGTCTTTTTAGAGCACACACACGTACACACACACATATATATATATATATATGAATTAATACACTATATAATATTAATATAAATTTATTCTATCATATTGTACATACTAAATTATATATGTATATATATATATATATATATATATATATATATAATTTATTATGTACAATATGATAGAATAATTTTATATTAATATGATATTGTGTATTAATTTATCATGTACAACTTAATCCACTTTAGACGTCTTCTAGTTCTTTATCCAACTATTTGCTATTCATAGAACATATGTTATACTGGCAAATACATAAACAAATAATGAAAATACTTTTTAACTAACATTTGATGAAATAACAATATTCACCATGATGTAAGATTTTCAGATTGAGTTGAAAATTTAACGAGGGATTTTTAAAACTCAGTGTTAGTCTTAGCTCAATATATTAATATACACTTAAAAGTAGGATCTATCTATCAATTTATCAATTTATCTATCTAACTAAAAGTGTATTTCAGTTTATACCATGCCCCAGAAAAAACAAACGAATTATCATATCGAGATTTTCATTAATGATATATAATTAAAATGCAATACATAAAAATAGAGGTATTGACTAGTTTGAAACTGAAAATTTACGTTTGGTTGGTTGGTTAAGTTTTATGACATATCAACCTTTCTAGGTCATTTAACGCCAGATCAATTTTTATGCAAATAGTCTGTTCTATTTCAAACAATTCAGTTTAGCATGAGCACACTATTTAATTGTCAAAAACAAATTCTATTTCAATCTATTCAGTTTATTCAAACATTTCTAATTCATCTAATTTATTCTAGTATAAATTACAGATTTACACATACTTAAATGTAAAAACTGTTCTATATTAAAAAAATTAGTTTAGTGTAAGTACAGTTTTAATGTGAAAAATATATCCATTTCAAATATTTCAGTTTAATATAAGCACGCAGCTTAAATGCAAGTACACAGTTCAATTGTCAAAAACCTTTCTATTTCAAGCTATTCAGTTTAGTCCATCAGTTCTAATTCAAATAATTCATTTTAGCATAAGTGTGCAGTTTAGTTCTATTTAACACATACATAGGGTCCTATCAGGTGCTACCATTCCGGGCAAGAGTGGAAAGGGGAGCAATGGTAATAAAGGGGTGCCTCGCATTCTCCAAAGCTCCAGCATTACTGGAACCTTACCATCAGATTGTTTAGTGTCATATCCTGGACACTCATTGGGGAGGGGTCTTACCCCTCGGCAGCCCCAACCGACTGGGCAAAGAAATTTACGGGATCAGCATCGTGTGGAACTACTGTCAGATTGTCAGAGGCAAGATGAGATGAGCAGAAGAAAAATATCCTTTTTTTTTCGTGTTTCAGCTTATCCACAGATCAATCCGAAAATCTTGGAGACGTGAATTAGTATTTTTTGGATCGAGGAAGAAAAGAGCCCAATACTCGAGAAATTATTGCACATCGAAATCGAAACTCCAAATTTGTCTTCTAACGATCAATAACTCACTAACACCTTGATAAAATCTCCAAATCTCGTTTGTCTGGTTTTTACAGTTACCCCCAGTTATCTCCTGGTTGACTCTTTGTTGTTTGTCAAAAAGACAGACACAAGATTTAACTTTGGTGGTGAGGTTGCTACTAGAATGGAGAACATACAACACACGCACACGCACATACCCATACGTGTGCACGGGAAAGTTCCCGTAGCTGACTTGTTAACGTGTTGGAGAGTGACATCAACGTAAGCGAGTTTGAACTCTTTTCATGCTATCAGGTTCACTTTCACACTAATACCTTTGGAAAGACTCTCGTTTATCTCTCAGCCATAGATTAGATAGAATATCTAACGATCCTCCTTTTCCTTATTCCCTTACACTAGTCCCATTTAGAATAAAGACATCAAATTGTCTAAAAAGTATTTTGCAACAAAATCAATTCCACCAGAATAAAAAAAAAATTTTTCATCAGAAAATAAAGGAACACTTTCACAAATTAATTTTATATATGCGTAAGATAAAATGTTTGGACGTTAAAAATTAAAAAAAATTTTTTTTTTGTTTTTTTTTATTTGTTTTTCTAAACCTCGATAACCACTCAAATATCATGACCCGGTTTGTAACGGGATTAGTCTCGGAGGGAATGGAGTATTTTACGAGTCAGAAAATATTATGTCTGTTGACACCTTGGGATGCAGCATAGTGAATGTGATGCAAATCGGATTAATTCAAAGATAGGTCCACGGCAAGCTTCACCAAATGCAAGACGGAAAAAACTCACATGTCAACGGTCATGATCAAATAGTTCATTACAGAAACTACCATTACTCATTTGGAAGGTGGCCTCTATTTTTGAGAAAATAAAAACAGTTGACGAAAGACTACGATAATTTCAATTTAGGCCGTATATCCGAATTACATCGCCCTTCACGTGAGTAAATAAGGGGCAAATACTGTTAAGGTTGGAGCTCTTGCTCCGGTGCTCAAATACATATACAGAGCTCATATTCAGTTTAGTTAGATGCAAAAACATTGCTGACATAGCGAGATTTAAAGTTAGGACTTCTCAGTGCAATCAACCTACAACTTAAGCTAACAGTATCTGCAGCTGAGACGTTAAATGCGTACAAAGTCACTGTCATGAATATAGGGAAATAGACATTTTCCATGATACCGGCAATGGGTGGACATTTCTCTTAACATCTGCATGGAAAACTTCCGTCAATGCAACTACTGAGGAAGAGGAATGGCATTTAGTCCCCACCGTAAAAACACTAAATAGCATGAATAAAACCCAACCAAGAATAACGTGTGCTACATTTAATGGTAACCTCTACACAAGAACCGTCACTTGCAACAGTCACACCAATGCCTGTGATGAAACGGATATCAACAACTTTTATGACAGGCTACGTTGTCTTTCTCAATACATTCCGAGATAACTCGCAATTTATCTGTGGAGAAGTGAATGTACAAATAGGCAAAGACGAAAATAATAAATTTGGTTTACACAACCTACCAAATAGAAATGACAAATGTCTAACATATTTTCCCTTGAGGACAGTCTTTCATGGCTAAACACTAAATAAAAAAAAGTGTGAGAAAATTATTGACATACACCAAGCAAATAACTCTAAAGCAGAACTATATCATAAACACATAAACAAAAAATCGATGAATAGCGCTCCGAACTAAGAGGCTTTGGAAGGCAAATCACCCGGTCACAGAATCATCTTTGCTTAAATCTATGCAGAAATAAGAAAAAATAGTCAAAAAGAGGGTGACACCGTGGTGGAATTGTTAAAGAGTTGCACTGCAGAATCGTAGTACGTAAGTTCGAAGTCCTGTCGTACTATTACGTTCACTTTCGGACAAATACCCTAGAGAAATGTATGAAACTCCTTATCCTCACATCTATGGATTAAATAGTACCGCTACTGTCCTCTTAAAAAAAAGGATTGATTTGGCATTAAACAACCCGAGGAGGTTGATAGGCCACTAGATAACAACCAAACAAACAGTCAAAATCACACATTACAACTGATATCATTTACCAAAAGAGATATAAAGAATAAATATTCTGTAAATGTAAGAAACAAATGCAATTCTCTTCAGGAGATATCTGAAACACCTACTCCGAATGACAAATATGAAAACTTCGTTACTACCCACTATGAAGCAGCAGCAGAGTGTATAACAACCAAACTATGAGCCAAATGTAGAGTTCAATGGGAATAATGAGTAATTAGGAAAATACGAGATAACTTTTAAAAAATGCATCCTTACTCAGTAAAAGAAACCCAACAAATGCTGATACGCAAACCTTTCAATGAAGTAACAAACACATCCCCAAAACAGCAACCGGAATACATACGCCTTGAAAAAGGCATGTAATGCTAGAGACAGGTTATTAATTAATTAAAAGTGTGATATATGCAATGAAAATAAAACAGCATTTCTTCAAAGGTGTAAGATGTGTTTATACTATTCTAGAGATTCACTACACGGACGCGAGCAAAAAGCTTGTGCAGTCGGCTGGGGCTGTAGAAAAAAAATCTCTTTGGCTATTCAGTTTAGTCGAACAGTTCTAATTCAAACAATTCAGTTTAGTATAAGTATAGTTTTACTTGACACACAGCTAAAAGTTAAAACAGTTTTATTTCAAAAAATTCAGTTTAGCGTAAGTACAATTTGAATGTCAAAAACGCTTCTATATCAAGCAATTCAGTTTAGCATAAGTAAGCAGTTTAAAGTGTAAAAATAGTTATATTCAAGCTATTCTGTTTATCTTAAGAACACCGTCTAGTTCTATTTGGCCCATAAGTAGGACTCCGGGTCACAGTGGAGCTGGGAGCGATGGCTATGAAGTGGTACTCTGCCTTCCCCAAATATATATAATTACTGTAACCTCACTATCAGATTTTTTAGTGTCATATCCAGGAGTCTTGTTGGGGAGGGGTCTTACCCGTCTGCAGAGAAGCAGTCGGTGTATTCTACTGTCCCAACCGACTGAGCCATAGATGATAGAGATGGATTGCATGAGAGGACCGAGGAAGTCCGTGCTGCAATGCGACATAATGATAAGGATGAATCCGTAGAGGGCATTTGCAATACTTAACTCATGTTGGTTGTCATATAATCTAAAAAAATGCATATATATATATATATATATATATATATATATATATATATAGATACACACACACACACGCACACACACACACACACATATATATATATATATATATATATATATATATATATATATTATGAGAGTGTTGGTCGTCAGTAAATCACTTTGTGGTTATGTATCGAACTAAGTGCAATACACACACACACACACACACACACACACACACACACACACATATATATATATATATATATATATATATACATATAAGTAGTTTATACGGTTTCTACAACTAATCTGTGTGAATCCATAGACTTCAAAATTTGCACCATACGTAATGATTAAATTATATAGATCTCCGTATATTGATTGTACACTTGGAAATATCACGTATAATATTCTACTTCTTCAAAAAAAGTTTCAATATCATTACAGACCAATGTTTCTCCAAAAAGCCACTGACTTTTTCGGTAGTGAAGGTATAGTTTCTCTCGTTTTTACTCCATTCTTCCGATAGTGGTACTTGTATCATTTAACTTGAAATGTTACAATAGATACAGGTATTTGGCAATTCTATTCTGATAAACCGTTTTTTTTTTCTTTTCATTTCAATATTTATCATGCTGCTATCTATGGTCTTCTTTAATCTTTTCATATCTAAATTCAATAGGCATATGCAATATATATATATATATATATATATATATATATATATATATATATATATATATATATATATATATAAATATATGATCATCGATTCTTGTGTGCGCGTGGTCTCTTTAGGATTAAACCAGCCTGAAATGTTAAGTGGATTGCAGGTGAGATTAAGAGAACTTACTACTTCAGATACGACGCTCCATTTTGAGATTGCCGGGGCTTAGTAAGTGAGTGCACCTTGTATTTTCTTAAAGGAAGCCACGCCAAGTACGCTAGTTGCGCAAGAGACAAGCCAAAGTCAAGTTCCATTAATCCTATTAGACCTCCAGATAAACAAGCTTAGCAAACGTTTGAACAGCGGAAGCGTGGTCGGATTTTAAGGGGAGGTAATTTGGTGGTGAGCGCACAGAAGCAGAATTAGAACTCTCTAAATGGAGATAAAAACAAATGGAATGAATTGATCAAATAAAAATGAAGAAAACTGTGTGTAGACGAAGAGGGTGGTTATCTTGAAAGGGAGATGGGAAGTAAATGGGATAAAAAAAGTGATTGAATCAAATAAATATACGACAGAGGATTAGTTAAGATGTATTATAACACCTTCAGGAGGTTTGAAAAAGATTTCTAAATATTTCCCATCAAAGAACTTACATATGTTAGGATGGAACTGTGCTGGATTGACGTTGTACAATAAACGTTCTTCTGCAGCAAGTAAATCTATGATCATCCTTTTACTTTATTGTGTACATTAGAACAAACTTTCTTACATTCGCTTGAACATTCCAAAACATCTTGATAATCCAACTGTATTCAACTATAAAATGTCTTTACGAATATTTCTATAAATATATTGTGGCTAATAACTGAATTTATTGAGATCGTTTTGTATACAATAGAACGTAAAGACATGCACGATAAGGACAAGAGAAATTTATTTAAAATCAAATGAAAAAATTATTGTATAAACACCCCATATATATATATATATATATATATATACTCTCAAAGATACATACATACATACATGGAGGCGTTCATGGGGAAATAGTTACCGTCATAGGAAATGGATGCGGTGAATCAATTTCAAATCCTAGACGAGGCTGTTCATATTTCATATTGCGGTAATGTCCTTACGAATGGTATAAAACCAACTATTCTCCTTCCAGCTATGAGTGAATAGCAGAACAGACTTGGCAATCGGTCTAGGAGGAAGAGGAAAACTTAATTCAAACCTGCTCAACTCCGCATTAAAATAAACCTTCCGTCGGATCCTGCCCGTGCAGAGAGGTTGGTTAATTCTTACACACACACACACACACACACACACGCGCGCGCGCGCACACACACACACACACACACACATATATATATATATATATATATATATATATAATGTAGTTTTGAAAACTTATAAATCAAGAATGCTTAATGTCCTTAACAGAGCGTTTCTATTTAAATAAAGCAGAGCAATTGTCAGTTTCTCACTAATGCGGCTGGATGAACGCACAGGCACCACAAAAATTTTCAAAGAATCGTTGATTCCGTGTCAAAGCTATTCCAACTTGTATATAGTAGACTGATTTTTTACTTTTCTTTTGAATATCAAAAAATATCACTTGGGTAAATTTGAGTGATTGGTACGAGGAGTATCGACAGCGGAGGTGCCCGCGGTGTAATGCTTAGCGTCGTAGGAAATGGACACGGCGACGGGAGTTCAAATTCTGGACGAGACTGATTGCATTTCACAGAGCACTAATACCCTTGGAAAGGTATGAATCAAATTATTTTCCCTCCAGCTCTTGGTAAATAGTAGAACAGATTGGGTTCTTCAGCCTTGGTGAAGCAACTAGTCTAGGAGAAGGAAACCTCTGAATTAAAACCTGTTAAACTTCGCTTAAAAATTTACCTTATGTCATATCCTGCCCGAGCGGAGGGGTTGGTAAATATGGATAAGTATTGACAGCAAAAAGTAGGTTTCTAACATGCACCAATTTTTATTAATTTATTTTTAAAGATCTGCTTATATAAATCCCCCCACCCACCACTATCCTTGTTTTATAAATTTAAAAATGATAGTGCTTTAAAATCTAATAACTCCAATCCAATTTACCAATTTCGTTATTCAAGTAAAATGGATAAAATATATCAAAAGTAGCATTCAAATGAAATTATAACCCCCACTGGCCTATCAGTTAGAGTGTTCACCAATGACCCGGGAGACCGGGGTTCAATCCCAGGTTGAATCATACCAAAGACTTTAAAAATGATAGTTGATGCCTCTTTGCTTAACACATCGTTATAAAGTATGGATCAAGGATAAAGTGGAGCAACCCAGGGAAAGGAGTAGAAGCCTTCCCTACACCTCTATGTCGTAGCTATTGAAAAGGAAACCCTCGGGTCACCGTCAACAATGGTCACAAACTTTACTTTACTTTTATATCCCCACTCCACCCACCGGCTCAAATAAGCTGTATTTTTCCTCATTCATCGTGATACGTCAGTAATACCATTGCAAGGTATTTAAAACAGTTATCTTTTTTAATCAATGAAATAAAAGCAAACAAGTATGAACTATGCTGAAAACAAATTAAGGGATGATGATTTTAATATAAGATACTATTGTAATTTGAACAATCCTCAAAATATCTACTTTTTTCGAATAATGGGTCGGTTAAGTTTCAATCATACATAATGATTGTAAGGCATAAAGTTATAAAAGACTTGACAAAAATATATGAACGTTGTGAAAATAATAACAATTGTTTTCATGCCTTCATATTAAACTGTTGTACATAGGAGAACAAAAAAAGATCTCACTTCATGGCATAAAACTTTTGTTATGATATACCTATGCTTTGCTTCAATTCTATAAACCGATTGGAGTTGTTAATCTTACTGCCCTTTCGACACTTTGTGAGTATGAAGGCAAATTAAGCAACTATCATTTTATCCCACTCTTTAATGATTCCAGAAGTTCATAATCTGAAAATTCTCCACTGAATCTAGGTTCACGAACTTTATTTTATAAAAGGTCGATCAAGTGAGTCCAATGTGTAGCGTAGAAATTAATTTTTTGGTATTTTTTTTTTTGCCTGTTTTTGAATGGCTTCCCACTCCTGAAAAAATAACTCAACTTCTTGAATTAGAAAAAAAAATGAATGGCTAAGATTATATCTTTAACTTCGTCCCTCACTTCAAGTTCATCCGACTTTGGATACAACGTATTATGCTGAATATTTTTAACGCAACATCCTGAAGATCAGCTGGTAGCTCCTTGGTTCTTTGCAACATAATGAATATATACAGTTTTTGGTTATGAAATTTATAATTTCATTTAATTTCGAAACAGCTATCTGCCTACACAGCAGCAAAAAACTTCATCAGGCTGTGTAGTTTTGAAAATATGTTTTTAGGGTAAGTCCACAAATTAGTCTGGCGGCTAACGTCAACCATCTTGCCTAATTTAAAGGCCTAATTATCTATGCAGTATATCTAGAGTTGAGTTTTCCTCGTGAAATTCCTACTGTATATCCTAGAAGTATCTGGTATCTGATCACTACTCAGATTATCTGTCTGTTTGATCCAAGAATATTGGCTATCTAGAGGCCTAAATGTTGGTATAAATTTGACCTGGGGCAAATTATGATAGTCAAGCAATCTAAATTTTGGTATAAATTTTGGTATAAATTTTGGTATAAATTTTGACCTGGGGCAAATTATGATAGTCAAGCAATCTAAATGTTGGTATAAATTTTGGTATAAATTTTGGTATAAATTTTGGCCTAAATTTTGGTATAAATTTTGGCCTAAATTTTGGCCTAAATGTTGGTATAAATTTGACCTGGGGCAAATTATGATAGTCAAGCAATCTAAATGTTGGTATAAATTTTGGTATAAATTTTGACCTGGGGCAAATTATGATAGTCAAGCAATCTAAATGTTGGTATAAATTTTGGCCTAAATTTTGGTATAAATTTTGGCCTAAATTTTGGCCTAAATGTTGGTATAAATTTGACCTGGGGCAAATTATGATAGTCAAGCAATCTAAATGTTGGTATAAATTTTGGTATAAATTTTGGTATAAATTTTGGTATAAATTTTGACCTGGGGCAAATTATGATAGTCAAGCAATCTAAATGTTGGTATAAATTTTGGTATAAATTTTGGTATAAATTTTGGTATAAATGTTGGTATAAATTTGACCTGGGGCAAATTATGATAGGCAAGCAATCTCCCAATTGGACCAATAAATGATGTCGGACTTCTTATGCTGCCAACAATATGCTCTAAAACAGCTCGGAACGGAGGCTCATTTTGATATAGAGTGCACCAATGATGTGTAATTTTGTTTATTCGTTTCTCTAAACTGAAACTAGCCCAGCTTCAAACCAGTATTTGTATGAGTGTAGTCCAGTAAAACATTGTTCAGGATATCAACACGGTCATACACTTCCAAAATATTTACGACCTTCTCTGCTAGAACAGCACCATTTGCTCCAGTAATAGGGATAACTCTATGAGTGAGATATTTTACACTTTCACCATATCTTATCTTCTTTTCTGAATGTATTTCGAGCTCCTTTGAAAAATACGGAAATTTGCAAAATGTTGCAAATTTGTATGTAAACTGTGGTGTTTTAGGCCGCAAAATATATTTACTTGAAAACAGAAGAAAGTTAGTTTCAGGAAAAAACACGAAAAGATTTGCAGTTGCATAGTATTATATTACTTTTCAAATAGATTGTCCTTTTTGCGGCTACATAACCTTATACAAAAATGAACATAAAATAGTCTGTTTAACTGAAGTCCTTATGTCGTATAAACCAAAGTGTACCGTACTTATATGGCTCTGTCGTTCACGGCTAGACTTATAGCAGAGACATTTTTAACGTTCACTGGTCGCAGATATCGATTTAAAAAGAAACCAAGGCATGTCTTTTTAAATTCTAGTGCTTATGTATGCGGGTCAGGGTGTGGTTATTTTGAAAGGTGCAGAGACCAATTAAATGTGTCATACGAAGCTTTTAGAGAGTGGGGCCGTCCAAGGATGAAAACCCGTTTACCTCATGTATATATACATTTTTTTAAATGCCGATTGGTTTTATGTTCCTTTTGTTTTCTTTGTTCCTTTCTATCTACCTCCACAATTTCTTGGTATATCAAAGTATTTTTTATCTTGTCTTCCATCAACAACAATTCAAACATTGTTTTTCTGTTTTATCAATGTTTTCGATGGACATTTTATTTTGTTATTTCTTTTGCGCGGTCTATTTTAGATTTATACAATTGCTATTAACACTTGGATTGTGAAGGCTCATAGCCCGCAAATTTGAAAGAAAAGCATTTGCAAAGATTGTACCTAACATCGATGAATCATCACTCCTGATCATCCAAGTAGCATACAGAGGAATTTTTAAAAGGCTGTATATACTCTTGAAATATTTCAGACTCCTAATCTTCATCTATTTTTTCACTATTTAATGACTGGGAAAGTATAACATTCTAATCATAAAACATAAAGGCAGTAGGGGATTAATAGACTTGTTTTCGTCTTTCTCCTATCACTACGCACGTTTTGAATTTCTCCATGGGACCTTTATCGACAGTTCCAAGTTGGAAACTACTCTTGGGTCCCTTCCTCTGGTACCTGAGACATTAGATTTAACTTATGTTGAATGAATTCATCTAACCAACGGATATCTCAAAATATTATTTCACATCAGGAGAATACAGTGCAAGTTACTTTTTCGAACTTATATATATAAGATATTTTTATAGCAATTTATCTGAATTAAAATGTTTATAATATTGGGATTTGAATTTATTTTAAAAAGAAAATAAAAACGGAAAATAATTACACCTTATCTTTGAGAGGACTGTAGTGGATAGACAAAGAAAAAGAAAATGAATAAAATAAGATAAATTCAAGGAGAGCAGAAGTTCCCATATACTCCTTACAGGAAGTTGGCACGATGCATGCCCGGTCAGAGGACCGTCCTTGCCTAAAAGAGTAATTCGCTCTGACTTCAGTGGTACCTCTGAGACTAAAAAGACCACCTTTCTAGCGGCCGCCAGCAGCAAACAAATCGCTGATTAGATATAGTAGCCTGATACCATGTCTGCTGCAAGCGAGCCGACACGCCGAAACTAACAACTTTGCCTTTGGACTTATCACCCCCGAAAGTTAAGATTATATTTTAACACTATGTCTAGGAGTCACTACCATTTCCATTACTTTCAGGAAGAATTTTCCCCACCGACAGAATGGTTGTTGAACCTAGAAATAAAGTTAAAATTAAAATGTATCATCATCTTTCTTTCTTCCGTCATTAAAAATTACCAAACTATCCTATAACCCCTACAGGAAAAGTACAGACTGTTCCTAGTCGGACAATTTTCATTTTTGCTCTTCAATTTTTATTTTCACAACTTAAAATCGGCAATTGACAGGAACAAGAAGAAATGTCAGACAATGTATCCAGCATTTTTACTAATGATTTTCATTAACACTGAAGAAAGACATCTTCTATTAATCTAGTGTACTTTCTATGAGGAGGTGTATTTTGTAGTGAATAGAAAAATAAAAATAAAATAAATAAACTAAAAATAAGTTTTCAAAAATGCTGAAATTCACAAAGGTTCATGACAAGGAAGGCGGTGATTCATCCGCGATAAAAAGGAACTGTTCCAGCGAAATGATGAGATTTGGCCAGACTTCAGCAGAAACCTTCAGACTGAAAGGACTTTTTCCCAGCTGACTGCATGCAGGTAGCGCCCATGTTTTTGCCAGGTTTGCTAGACTTCGAATGCTGGTTGGGTCTACTGTTAGCGAGCTGACACGCAGAAACAAGCAAAATGAAATCACCACTGGACATGACAACACTGAATTTGGACATATTAACCACCGGAGACGACTAATATATTCCAACGCCTGATTTGGGAGAACAACGGTTCTAAAATAGTCCAGAAGATATTTCCTCGCCACAGTGTAGCCTTGCGAAAATCCCAAACTAAATCTGTTGTTGAAGTTGAAAAGATTTTTAAAATACCCCTATAATCCATAATTGTGACCAAGATATGTGCTTAACACTCGTGATGGAAGAAGATTTCCAACATGAAATGAAAATCGTTCTGCGTGGTCAAAGTATTCTGATATAAATGTAAACAACCAGGACGTGCGTTGAACACGCGTGATAAAAGAAAACATGTCAATTTGAAACACACAACTTTCCACGTGTTGCTCACACAAAAAAAAATATGCCACGACGGATATAAACAACATGCCAACATGGAAATGAACTGCCTCAACGTGAATTACTAAAATGCCTGCAGCTACTAGCGACGAAAAGTGAAGGAAAAAGGTATAACGAAACGACACAAAAAATTATCAAGAAGATGAAATAAGTCAATAAATGATCCTCCTTAAGATAAGGGCAGTCAACGTCAAATCATAAAAAAAGGAAGCTTGATACTGTTAGAATATATAAAATAGATTTAAAAAAAACCATAAGTAACCATATATATATATATATATATATATATATATTTATATATATATATATGTATGTATATATAGCAAATTCATGATTAACTGTTCAAATACAAAGCATAACAAGCATGAGTTCACCCACGACAGGCTTCAATTGTAAACCTGATGGAGTGTACTTAATACCTCAGACTAGCAGTTCAACAAAGCAACACATATCAGATTCACAAACTATTTGTCACAAACTATTTGACCAAGATTGGCATCAAGACAGTTCCTAAGCCGCCCTATAGTCCAGACCTTGCTCCCTGTGACTTTTACTTTTTCCCTAAGCTCAAAGTCTGTCGTTATGAGACAACTGAGGAGATGAAAGAGACTGTGACGAAGGTCATTAACACGCTAACACAAGACGACTTTCATGTGGCCTTCCAGAAGTTGTTGGAACGGTACAACAATTGCATTGCAGCCGGAAGAGATTACTTCGAAGGGGACTAGAGTTTCATGTGTGTACTATCAATAAAAGTGTCCATACGAAAAAAGTCTGGAAAAAGTGTAGTATATATATATATATATAATTTAGCTGATATCTATGAAAAAAATGCTCACTGTTATAGAGAGTTTTCCTGATCAATGTGGTTTGTGAAACGCCAAAATAACGTAAAAAAACACTTAGTCTGACGAACTCATCGAAGAACTGACTGTTAGTAAGCATCTTGAATCTATATCTATCCCATCTTCAATTACACACACACACACACACACACACACACACATATATATATATATATATTCTTTTATTTAAAAAAAATTAACAAGTCCCGGAAGCAATACCCCACAAGGCACCAACTATACGGCCACCTGCCTCCCATCACGAAAACTATCCAAGTTAGACGAACCAGACATGCAAGACGTTGCTGGAGAAGCAGGGACGAGCTCATAAGTGATGCAGACCCATGGACCCCCACATATAGCCGGGCAAAAGCAGGATGACCAGCTCGAACATACATTAATCCGCTGTGTGAGGATACAGGATGTAGCCCTGAAGAACTGCCAGAGGCGATGAACGATAGGGAGAAGTGGCGAGAGAGGGTCAGGGATATCCGTGCTAATAGCACGACATGATGATGATGATATTCTTGTTACTTGCATTTGCCAGAGTCGTTTTACACATACACATATATATATATGTGTTGTTTAATAAATACCAGTGTGTATATAGCAGAGAGCCTCTTAGAGTACATTGAATATATCTTGACTTCTAAGTAAGTCAGTATTAATTCTGCATACATTTTATCTGCAATTTCTCGTGCAAAATATGTTTGTGCAAGTGCAACATTATCCATACTCTTCCTTGTGGATCTGGATTTTCTGGTTCTCTAAATTGACAATCTGTCCCGGTTTAAGATCTGAAAATGTACAGGACATTTAAAGAAATACGACAGCGTAGCTTCACACCGTATTAAAGAAGTTTTCTAATATTTCTTACTGTTACACCCGAATATCAGGACGTTACACCAGATTATTATAGCTGGCCATTACTTGAACTTGAACACTAGCTGTTTGAGATGAATAACTGAGCTGAAAGCACTGCATCCCCTCGGTGGTCACCTTCTCACACTGAGCTTTCCCATAAGTGAAATATTAATGTAGATGATAGTAATTATTTATGCGTGCTTTCGTATGTATCTGCGGAGTATTCGTGCGTCAGTAATTGTATAGGCGTAAGCCTAATATATACAGAGGAAGAACGGACGGACGGTTGCTAGGAAACATAGTCAATATTTATGTTAGGTCGGATCCATCATAAATCGACCTCGTCTATCATCTTCTCTGCCTTCCAAGATACATCCCAAATCTATGTGAATGTGCAAGCGTGCGCGTGTGTATGTGTGTGATTCTTTTCCGCCTTCTCGGTACTTTATCGGCGTTTACAATGGCCGTATCTGTCTTAGTGTGACCATTCATAAAAGCGTCGCTTATCTTCACTGCGATATTTACAGGCATTTATCCCACACATTTCTACTCCATGCATTTAGAATATATGTTCAGAGACACACGTACT
Source organism: Sepioteuthis lessoniana (assembly GCA_963585895.1). Taxonomy (NCBI): domain Eukaryota; kingdom Metazoa; phylum Mollusca; class Cephalopoda; order Myopsida; family Loliginidae; genus Sepioteuthis; species Sepioteuthis lessoniana. The sequence goes on along the minus strand of OY757909.1, from coordinate 61,803,182 downwards.
CACACATTCATGAACACTTCTCATCTAATAAAAAGACACGCTTATACTGCGAGTGTGCACCTATTGCATTACTGTGTTACGATAAATATATATGTATATATAGCAATAATATGTATATATTCATATATATATATAGGAATAATATAGACAAGCCTATACAAGTATGGTGACATGGAATTTGCATACATATATATAATTAACCTTACAGAGAGGAACCAAGAAAGGATTATGCACACAAGGATTAAGAGACAAAGTTAATAAAGATCACGTTTGCACAAGTTATCAAGTATATATATATATATATATATATATATATAGAGAGAGAGAGAGAGAGAGAGAGAGAGAAAGAGAGAGAGAGAGAAGGATATATATAGGCAGAGAAACGAAACGAAAGAGAAGAGAAAGATCGAGAGAAATAGACATAATGACAGACGGTTGGTATTGCGTAAACACATGGTAGATGGCGTAAAGTTACTTCTATTTTCTCGCCAATGCCATTCTCGGATCTTGTGGTTGATATCCGTCTAAATGCTATTGCATGATGAGGGAAGTGACCTACTTAGTTTTCTTTGTAGGACATTCTACAGTCACCAACCACCATCGATTCACGGTATTCTCAGATATATTAGCTGCCTCGCCGATATTGAGCGGTTTATGTATATATAGCAAACATCATTATATATATATATACTGAGAAAGAAAGAGAGAGAGAGAGAGAGTAGGACTAGTGACCAAGATTTGGGGACCACACTGATTTTTTCTTCCATAAACCCAAAAATGAATAACTTACTTATCTGGAAATAATTTTTTCTATGCTTGCATGTAATTATGTAATAATCTAAATCAAGAGGAATGATAAATAATTTTCATTTAAGTTAAAGAAAATCTATATTTTCTTTTCATCAAAGAATCAACCGCGAATATTTATTACTACAGAGTAAACTCTAAGCATCTTTTCCTGTAACTTATAAAAGTATTTACCTATGTAACATAGCCATAGATGAATATGTGAAATGTACATAAAATGTTCAACAAATGTTATATGGATGACATAGAAATCCTGCAACACAAAAAAACACTTACGAATTCTTAGTTCAGGGACGAAACTTTTTATTACGTTTGAACTAAAAGGTTTTTGGCATGAGGAGAGAGAGACACAATCCTTCGATGCTGACTGCTTTTACATTGTCAGCTCTCAACCCAACTAACGCACGGCGCCCGTAGCGCACAAATTCGTCTGGCCACGACGATCCCCGAAAGTCAACCTTCTTCTTCCCAGACAGGAACTCAACTAACTCACTTTTCTCAAATCCCCAAAATCCTCCGCACACGCTTCCGGTACATAACGTCATTCACATAACGTTATACACATTCCCCGGTCATATTTACTATCTGGGATTTTTATTTTGACATCTCTGAATGACACGTTCGCTCCGCGTGCGCATGAACACCTACGCTCATCTTTACTCCTAACTAACCCATGCGCTAAGCGAAAGGTTCTCAGCCTAACTAAACGGAAAGGCAAGATATATAAAACGAAATCCATCGGCCATTATATTACACGTGGATCTGATTCTCAAGCAGTCTGTAAATCTGTAAACAACTCTCACTTATCTTCAGGCAGTTGTCTTAGAAATTTAGATTAATATCAAAATGTGGATTTATCATAAAATTAGAGAAACAATACAGAGTAGGATGTAACTTTTGGTCCGTAGTATATATATGTATATATATTCGTTTGTATTAAAGTTATGATAATTTTTAGGCAGGTTTTTTCTCATCAATAGACGCAAACATTATGGATGAGTTGCAGTTATTACTGAGTGAACTATTTCATTCTGGCCTTTTACCGATGCAGTTTTCTTGTCTTTGGAATGAACTGTCTGGTTTTACATCTACCATGCTGCAACCTATGGTTTCTAATGATATATGCTTGTGTGGCTCGAATATTCCTCTTCTCTCAATAATTCTTAACCAGTGAAAAGCAGGAGCAAGATATCTTAATGAATATGGACGCAGCAACAATGAATAATGTAGGATTTGAGCGCTATGTTTTGGTTGATTTTTTGTAGTAACAAAGTTGTGCATCTCTGGTGCTATGCTCATTGGATTTTGTTAATGTGAGTTTTTCTTAACTACTCAAAAAAGAAAGAATCAGATGACATCCAGCAGTACTTATAAAATACACTACGCTACGCAGATGATCTTGCGCTTCCTTAAAATACCCCTGATCAAGACGAATCCCTGCTACATAATTTGATGCTAGCACCTAGAAACCTTTGCTAATATGTACAGCGGGGATCATGAATTTTAAGCAAGATGGAGCCATCTCCGCTTTAAGAGGCAAGCCTCTGAAATTGTTAGACCGGATCATATATCGCAGCATCAATATCCCATTTAATGAAAAATATGTCAACATATGCCTAACGAAAGCGTGGATAGCCATTGACAAGCCATCGATCGTATGGAATTCTGATCGCTGTGATAAATAAAATATAATTTCTTCCAAAGAGTGGTTGTAGCTATGTCAAAACTACAGTATGGATGCACCATCAGGAAGCAAACGAAACGATGGCTGAGGACTTCACAAAAAAACCTACATTCTGCTTTCAAGAAATTCTGAAAGTAGCGCCCCACAAAACAGCAATTGTATGGTTAATAACCTCCCATCTCACAAACAATTACAGTCAGACTAACAGGATAGGCTCATAAACAACATTCCCTTATGGATTCTTACACATGGATTTTCTGAATTTGCAAAATAGCAAGGACTTACATCTTTGCGGACACTGGATTTAGTTTTCATGGACGAGTAATAACGATGGATGATAATGATATATTGCAAAGAAACAAAGAAAATCTGTGCTGTCATCGTGACTTGATGATTATATGTATATGCATATATATATATATATAATGACTGACACATATTGTCAAATGATATACTTCTTTACTACTAAAATTGCTATTCAAATAACCGAATGACTAACTCAATTTGTTAAAATGTAGAAGATGCATAAGGTTACAAATATCTCAACATTGGTGGATTATACTGACTACTACAGGCAGGGTTGCCTTCATCACGGTTCTATCATTATACTGCGGCCCCTTCTACGAAAAACACGCAAATGATATATATATATATATATATATATATATATATATATATATATATTACTAATCTAATATCTACCAGCATTCACGGTACCAGAAAAAAAGAAAAAAAAACGCCAGGAACAAGAGATAAGAATATTTCGAATCACCGCCCGGGGGAAAAAGAAAAAATATTATAGGTCAAAAAAAAGAAAAAAAAAAGAAGGAAACAAAAAAAAAAGAAAAAAGAAAAAAAGAAAAGGTCAACCTGGTCAGACCCCTTGAAAAAAATCAATGGATATGCAGTGAGTTCAAAAGAAAACTAAAAACTTCGGTGAACACTGCAATGCTACAATTACAAGAGTGCTCAACACGAGTGGAGCCAATTATATATATATAAAATTAACTTAAATCGCAAGTCGGAAATCTTCTACTAAAGTTTCACCTTATCGGATCATCAGGAAGTCGGGGTTAGACTTCCCGATGATCCGATAAGGTGAAACTTTAGTAGAAGATTTCCGAATCGCGATTTAAGTTAATTTTATATATATATATATATATATATGCCAATTCTCGATACGGTTTAATAAACAATTTAACCTTCTAAATCCGTATACGTATATTTACCCAACAATTCAAGCACAGGTATGATGTGGCACTTGATCAATTTTTAACTTAAATACATGTTGTTTGAATTCAGAATTTTACTTGCTCTATTCATGTTACTGTACCAAGGTCCGTATTCACTTATATTCACCCATAGCTGTGAAGAGATTCATTCATTCCTTTTTAACTGCATTTGTGTTAAGAGAAGCATATGCAGCTTCGTCCAGGTCTTGAACTCCACAATCCCCAATTACGCCATGCACTTTATGATCGTCAATACATTTAGTTTTCACACATATATATATATATATATATATATATATATATATACTAATTTTTTTTTTATTCGCCCTACGAGTGAAAAGTAAATTTTCTTAAATAGATTATACCGCAAATAAATTTGAATGGGGGTACTTCAATTTGTTATTTCATACAATTATACCCTACTCATTTTTTCGACTTTGTGGTGTTCTACTGCAGACTAATAATTATCAGAGAATTTTTTTTTCTGACTATAATAGTGTGGATTGTTTAATAGGGTTGTGATTCTTTGTAATTCCAGGATTTGCGTCTGCGAATGTCCTGTAGGAGTTAATTGTCTGTAAAAATCTCTGGTCTCAGCAGATGTTTTATATATATATATATATATATATATATATATATAAAAGAATGTACGTTGTATGTATGTGTGTGGACATTTAGGTACATGTATCCACACATACACACTTTTACAAACATATTTCCATGGTTATTGTTTTTTTCTCTTTATTTAATTTTCAGTAAAAAGACCAGAAAAAAAACTCCCCCTACCATTATTAGTAACCTGAAGAAGCCAAAAAGTTGGAAACACGTGTAGAGCACAATTATATGACATAATATCTTACAGTACCATATTCTAATTCATTTGTGGACCGACAAATTTTATAATATATATATATATATATATATATATATATATAATTCTTGGTTGATTGGTTGTTTGGGTTTAATATGCATATAAATCTTTGTAGGCTATTTAACGCTAAATCTAATTTTATGCAAATAGTCGATTCTATTTCAAACATATAATTCTTTGGATTTTTGTCCTGGGGTTCTTTCGAATATATGTAGCACATGCCTAAACATTAATCATCGGAGTTGAACCAGGCTTATTGATATAGAAATCATATTGCATATCTTGTGCAAAGCCTTGCTAGATATTACGCCGGCAATCTCAGGTGTTTTGCCGAGGAAAAGAAAGTGGCTTCAAATGAAGGAAGATAGAATCTTGCTACAGGATGTTACAAGTTACGCTGTAAAACACCAATATATATATATATATATATATATATATACAAAGAGAGAAAGATCGAGTAAGTGAGAGAGAAATATGCTTGAGTATATATATATATATATATATATATATATATATATATATATGCAGATGCTCGTGGTGTAATGTTTATCATAGAAGGTATTTATCACAGCTACACAATTATATATATTCTTCCTCCAGCTATGAGTATACAGTAGGGGAAACTGTATTCTTTAGGAAATCAATGTAGGAGACGGAAAACACTGAATTCAAACCTGCAGAGAGTTTGGAGTATATATATATATATATATATATATATATATATAAGTGTAGGGATATTATATATATATCGGTGAATAACTCTTCCCTCCTCTCTCTCTCTCTCTCTCTGTTTCTCTATCTCTCTCTAGTAATAAAACCAGACTATATAAGGAAACACAAGATCAATTTTCAGCGGAGTTTACTTGTTTAAAATCCGATTTTCCTTCTCCAAGAATGGTTTCATTACCAAGCTTTTAAGTGCTCAGTCTGCCCTACTATGTTTTACACACACGCACACACACACGCACACACACACATATATATATATATATATATATATATATATATATATATATAACTGAGAGAAAGAAAGAAAGAGCAATAGACAATAATTAGAAGAGTTAGAAAGGGAGAGAGAGAGATAGGGTGATATATATATATATATATATATATAGAGAGAGAGAGAGAGAGTGGGAGAGAAAGGGAGCGTTGTAGACTTAAGTGAATTAAAACAAATTAGGAATATCATTTTCTGTTGTAAAAGGATCACTTCTGTCTCCCTGTCACAGGTAATTAGACTGTCAGAGAGAGTAGGCAGCCGACATATTTTGTGACTTAGAAAGTATACCCGATTATTAATGTGGACTATCAGATAATTTTGATTTCACAATTCGAAAATCTTGTTGATATCAGATGGGAGTCCCGAAAAATAAATAATTGACAGCTCATCTCTATCACTTTCTTCATTTTGCTTCCAAAATTGATCGGTTTTTGACTATTTATTGATCGTCAAATTATAAATGAAATATTAGAATTCCTGGCATTGGTGTCGTAATAATTTGACAAGAGAAATACCTCGCACCCAGAAAGAAATAAGAAACCTTCTTGCTTCTCGGGAAACCAAAGAACAAATCAGAAGTTGACCATCCTTAGCATACAATTACAGAAATAGTATGGGAATGCGATAAACATTTCGTTTCATGTGACCATGGTACGTATTTTACACGTGTTTCATTATTCATTTTTGCCTTTGAATTAATAATTAAAATTTTCTTCATAATCAAAATGGTTTGTTCAAACATTTCCTTTTCTTTTCACTTGCTTCAAATAACCAGGATGAAATTCACCTCTGCAACAAGAAAAATCGAAACAAAACCAAGAAAATTAAGAAATAAACTAAAACTAAAAGTAAAAACAACTATAAAAATCATAGAATTATCTTCAATTTCCTTTGCTTTTTATCTTTTGATCGAAGGCATTAGAATCTCATTTCATAGGAAGAATTGCATTTCTGTCAACCTCCTCCAGCTCCTTTTCTTTCTTCTCTCCCTATCTGAGATCATTTTACAAAAATTCTGGGATCAAATGAAATTTTAATGAGAAATCAAATCGTCTTGAGCCAACCATGCATGTTGTTGTGGCATGTTAGTTCTACAGAATAGTTTTTCTTCAGATTTTGGGTCTCTAAGGCGACATGTCATGTGATTTGTATGAAGAGGAATCGATGTTTGTCTCATTAAAACGTTCGGGTGTGTACTGCTTTATGACATCAGTTTTCTAACCTTTTCGAAAGAAGAGTTTCCTTTTCTCTTTTTGTTTCCTCTGTTCTTCCGAAAAGAGTTTATCTAATACTGTTTCGTCTAATAAGTAAAGAAGAATCGTTTTAAATCTAAAATCAGTTAAATGTGTAAGATAAAGTGATTTTCATTATCATTAAAACTTTTGACTTGTATCAATATTTATATTCCGTATTTCCTTAGTGATATTATTTCTAGAAATACTGTAAAGAGATGTACAAAACATTGTCTTAAAGATATATTACTTGAATGCACCTAAATTGAATCAATATCCTTTAATCCTTCATTTGAATAAATAAGGATGTCAATGGAAACTTAATCAAGTTATCATTTGAAATGAAGTGCGAACAGATAAAACAAACATTCGCAAATTATACAACACTATTTTGTGAATGTGTGGGTTTTGTTTTCATTTTTTTTTTTTGTGGGGTTGTATTTTTTTTGGTTTAAATAATGTTTGTTTTCAAGAAGACAAAAGAATGATACTTGTTAAGAGCTCCAAATTCCCAAATCATCTCAGCATATCCGTTTCTCTTTTTGTGTTAGTCTTTAGTTTTGGAAACTCATTCCCTTTTTCACTCATTGGTTTCTTCAAATGCATTGTGTGGAACGAAGTAATTTTCTCACTCAATCACGATTAGAGGCTCTGGACACGAAAGTAATTATTTTTTTTTATTTATAACGTATTCAGGAATTTATTTTGCAACAACGAATATGGGTGGGGGAGGATACATTTTACTATACCTGTTTTTGTAACATAACAAAAGATTACTGAGTGAGAAATAACCAAAACGGAGTTTGGAAATGAAAATCTTTATAACATTCGCAAAACACAATACTCGCCAGCAGTGTGAAGAAGGTACCCACTGCTAGTGGTGACTAGTTACCAGCAAAATAACCACTCACAATAGGGTCCAAAATATTTTTGAGGCATGGGACAAACCTATTAATGTTCACCGGAAGGGTATATTACACCCACTTTTTAGTTTTACTCAGCACAGAGACACTGTGTTTTCCTTAGTGTTTGCTTAGTATTTTCTAATCTCTGGTTCTGTTTTTATGTTGAGAAGCAATGACGCTATCTCCTGAATGTTCACTATATTTTGGATAAGTCTGGACAATCAGCCCACGGGAGACATTTCACTTGATGTCAAGAATTCTATCCTGAAATTGTAATTCAATAAGGTTGTTATCCATCGCTGAAACCTATTTGTTGTATTTTGGACAACCTAGTAAATATCCATGTAATTCTTAGAAAATCCTTGGAGCCAAAAATTGCTTTGTAGCTTTAGAAATTTTTGGTCTTCCTTCGCCAATATAATCTTGATGAATTTTACCTGAGTTTTGCCGATAACTTCGTTCGTAGAATATCGTATTCGTGAACGTTTACATGCGTTCTGTCCAGTCGAAATCTTTGTTTGCCTTAAAATTGTACGAGTGAACGTTTGAATCCGGCTAAATCCTTCTTCGCCAAATGTTTTAACCAAGCAAAAGGTTACTGAATGATTTTGGTTGGTTGGTTGGTAGGTTGAGTTTTATGGCATATCAACCTTTGTATGTTATTTAACGCTAAATCCATTTTTGTGAGAATAGTTCTATTTCAAACAATTCAGTCTAGCATAAGTACGCAGTTTAAATGTAAGTGTAGTTAAATTGCGAAAGATATTTCTATTTCAAGCTATTCAGTTTAGTCAAGCAGTTCTAATTCAGTTAATTCAGTTTAGTATAAGTATAGATTTCGGTTACACACAGATAAATATCAAAACAGTTCTATATTAAACAATTCATTTTAGTGTAAGTACAGTTTCAATGTCAAGAAAGTTCAAATTCAAATAATTCACTTTAGCATTTGCACGCAGTTTAAATGTAAGAATGGTTTAATTGTCAAAAATATTTCTATTTCAAGCTATACAGTTTAACATAAGTATGCAGTTAGTTCTATTTAACCCATAGGTAGGGCCCTATCAGGTGCTACCACGCCAGACCAGAGGAGACCTGGAGCAACGACCATGAATGGGTTCTCCGCATTCCCCAAAGCCCCAATATTACTGGGACCTCACAATCAGATTGGTTTGTGTCATATACAGGATACTCGTTGAGGTGTCTTACCCCTCTGCACAGGAGCAGACTGTGTATTCTACAGCCCCAGCCGACTGGGCAAGTTACTGAATGAGAACCAGAACAGGGGTTGGAAATAAATTGGAAATCTTTATATATAAAAAAATACAATACCGAGCAGCAGTGTGAAGTAGGTACCCACTGCTCGGGGTGACTACTTAGTCAGCATAAATAACTCCCCTCACAACAATGTCTAACGTATTTATGTAGAATGGGGCATACCAATTAACTTTCTCTGATAGGGTTTATAACAATATCAGAATTGAAAACCGGCTTCTTTTTCTCAGAGCATCTTGATTTTATATTCAAGCTACCTGACTATCCCAAATAACTATAAAGACACTCTAAATTTCTATGCCGATGATGGCTAATCATCGATTGAGGAGAGGAAAATATAAAAGTACTACTCGTCTAATGCGTTAGGAACTTGTATCTTTATTTTTTCCTCTGTCAGTCTCCAAAATTGAAGTAACAGTAAGCAATGTACAATGAACTCTACGTGTTTGCAGGCTTCTTCGTTCTTTTGGAAACAGTCTCTTTTCTCTTCTTTAATTCGTTATATATATATATATATATATATATATATATATATATATATATATATATATATATATATATATGAGAGTATTTAGGAAAAATTTTGCACTTTTTAAAAATTATTTTATTCAGATGTCAAACTACTCATGTGAAGACTTGAATAAACCTGTTATGAAATAGGCAGGAGCGTATATATGTCATTTAATCCAACACTTTTAAAGAGAAAATGGTACTTATATACATATATATATATATATATATATATATATATATATATATATATATATATATATATATGTATATATATATATATATATATATATATATATGTATATATATATATATATGTATATATATATATATGTGTGTGTGTGTGTGTGTGTGTTTTCGTAGTACACTCTGCCTAACTTGACCGTGTGATATCGGCTGGCTTGGGAAGCTAGATCAAGTATATCTTCTTACACCAAGCCCTATGTAAAAGATGCTGAACCCTGAAAATTCGTTTTTATTCTGGCAGTTGTAGTTTTTATAACTGGTCTATTCACACCCCTGTACCAGTTGCTTATAATGCTAAACCACTTCAATCGGTCACTGCCTTCATTTTGGTTAATAATTACAAAGATTATATCAGTAGCATATAATATCCAGTCAGTATTTAAATCAGGAATGATGGTTTTCTAACCCTTTCACTATTCTATACTTGTATAAATTATGTGAATTGTATCAATTTTATTGTCTTTTTTTCGTTAAATATAATTGCTAATATTTTTGGATGCTTTTTTTCGTATTGAGCCGCTAGATTTAAGATTGATAAAAAATATCTATAATAACGATTATCAGAGCTTCATCCAGAAATTGACGATATAATAAAACAGTATCAAGATTTAAAAAAAATTTAGACTGTAAGTGAAGACGTGTGAGCAGCTAAGCAATTTATGCAATAAACTGATGATGTTTGATTTCTTTGTTTTAAAGGCACATTAACCTTCGAAGGTAATTTAGTGCCAAACCATTTTAGCAGAAAAAAGCAGTGATTCTATTTAACTGAAGGAATGAGGAGTTTCATAAATATCTGAAGGGTATTAGTCCAAAAGTGAATGTAATCGTACGACTCAGTTCGAATCCGCTTTCGTCGAGTCCAGCATGTTAACCGTTACACTAGAGAGACTTCCACTTCCCCCTCACGGATAATTTCAATATCGAAATTCTCTTAATTTCTGGACCACTCAATGCTGAATACTTGTCTAGAAGAGTCAGTGGTAACATTTTACCTGCTGTATTGATACTTTTTCTACAGACGTTTTCAGGAACCAAAATACTATACAAGTGCAATTAGGTAGAAACTAACCAAGCTCTAAGCAACGTTTTTGTTTATTCGTTAAAATGAAGATACATTTCAAAGGTAAAATTTGAGGATGGGGTGGTAAAAAAAAACAAAATCTTCAAACAATATCGAAAGAGGCTTATCTGCAGTTTAACGATTAATGCGAAATTTACTGAAATAAATAGATTATTACAAAGGAGACGATTAGGAAGAAAATGAGATTTTTTTTTTTTAATTCTGTTTTAGTATATACAGCTGCAGTCACGGTTCTTTTTTGGCAATTCTTCGCATATAAAATTATGAAAAACTTTATCCTCTGAAGAGAAATTCGCCAATACACACAACACAAGAATCAACTGAACAAAAATAATCAGAAAACAAAATGGGAAGGAAAACAACTCTATGGACACTTCGAACGGCAAACAAGCTTAATCTTACACGTGAAAACCTGGACATGGATAAGAATGGGAAACATTTAGATAGAAACTGTATCTCTTCTGAAAACAACACAAAACAACGCCATAAGGACTATGATAAAGCAAAAAAAAAAAAAAGACAAGACACAGCAAAATGGCAGATGTAGATCATAAGTGAATGCAGTAAATTAGCGCAAAGAAAGTATAAGACTAAGCACGACTGGGTAGTCAAGGTGATCTACATGGAATTGTGCAAGAGGTTTAAATTCAACCCAAATGGTATATACACAACTCAGAACCTGTCCTGGAGAATGGAGAATGACACGCACACATTCCACTGGATTTTGAGATACAAACGTATTTCCTAATCTCTGCCAAACCACCAGACCTAGTAATGATCAACAAGGAAAAAAAAAAACAAAACAAAAAAAAAGACTTGCCGAATTTGGACTCTGGTGTCCACAGAGTTCAATTGAAAGAAAGTGAAATGAAGAATAAGTACCTTTTGTGTGAACATGAACGTGACGGTTATTACGAACTGTAATTGGTGCTATGAGTATAGTAACTCAAGGATTGGTACAAGAACTGGAGGACTTGAAAATAAGAGTGGATACATCCAAACTACTGCATTTTTGAGATTGGCCAGAATACTGAGAAGAGTCCTGGAGACTTGCTATCTCTCAAAACTCCAGCGAAAAACCAAAGACTGTGGAAAAAACAATAATGATTGTAATATCTTACCCGAGCTCTTTAACTTTCTAAAGTATAAACATTTCCTTCCTAACTGTAGTAGCCCCTACTTTGACTCAGTACAGAATTTCTAAATTTGGTATTGAAAGTTTATAATTGATTTTAAGATATTTCGTTTGTTTTTAGCACACACACACACACACACACCACACACACACACACACACACACACACACACTCACACACACACACACATATATATATATATATATATATATATATATATATATATATATATTGCTCTTCCGCACCTAACCAACATTTGAAATTTGATTTGATTATTTTTAGAAATTAATTTTACGTAATAATTTTTAAAAAGCTATAAATTTTCAACGTAGTTTTGAAAAAAATTTTTTCTAAAAATAATGAAATCTCATTTAAAATGTATTGTTAATTGTTACAAAAGATAAAACATGAGAAATTTAATAAAAGATAAAAGACAATTATAAAAACTGAGGAATCATCGGTACCTATTTAAGGCGATTTCTCAAATGGGAACTTGACCAGTCAGCTGGAGCTGAAGAATACACCGGCTGCTCTCTGTAGAGGGGTAGACTCCCCCAACGATTGCTGTGGGTATGGACACTAAACAATGTGATGGTGAGGTTCCAGTAATACTGAAACTTTGGGGATTGCGAGTATCGCTTCATTGTCATCCTTCCCATGTCCCCTCTGGCCCGGAGTGGTAGCAACTTATACGTTCCTATCTATCGACCAAATAGAACTAAACTGTGGACTTATGCTAAACTGAATTGTTCGAAATATAAATGTTATGCCATTTAAACTGCGTACTTATGCTAAACTGTATTGTTTTGAATAGAACTGTTTTGCCATTTAACTGTGTAAACAAAACCTATACATATACTAAACTGAATTGTTTGAAATGGAACTGTTTGAGTAAACTGAATAGCTTGAAATAGAAATGTTTTTGACAATTACACTGTAGACTTATGCAAAACTGAATTGTTTGAAATAGAACTGTTTATTTGTATAAAAATGGTTTTGGTATTAGATAACCCAAGCAGATTGTTATACTACCAAACCCAAACAAACAGACAAACAAATAAACCTTATGGTAATAAGTTAAGAACTGATGACAAATGGAGTAGTGGTGGTTATAATAAAATAGAACATAACTAGCAAGCTAGCCAGGGAGAGAGAGAGAGAGAGAGAGAGAGAGAGAGAGAGAAAGAGAGAGAGAAAGAGAGAGAAAGATAGATAGAGAGAGACGGGGGAATGTTAGAATATAGGTATATATGTACCTATACTTGCAAGTACGGAAGAGACTCCGTGCTGTAGTTATTAACAAGCAGATGTGTGACATTTTAGCAAGCAGGTTCGAACTTCAGTGGTGATATAACGTTCACTTTCGGATTAATATCCCGGCGAAAATTATGAGCTCTCTCATCCACTAGCAATACATACAATATTATCACTGCTGACTCTCTACAAAGATGGCTTTGGCATTAAATAACCCTTGAAATTGATGTCCACATTAAACAAAGAAACTAAACCAAATATAACAATATAATTTCCACAACACGAGGGATCAGGCTGTTTGATACTGATTTTTAAGGCAAACTGATACCTTCGTCTTGAAAAATTAGCATAAATAATTTTTCTTGTCCTTCAGATGATATCAAATTTTTCGTGAACGTCAAGATTGGGTGACGAATTGAGACTCCACTCATTTTCTCCCTAAGAAAAGAGACATTCGATTTCAAGACATATCTTTATTCGAACCCCGAATGGCGGCCGCAATAAAAGACACATGATTTCCTACACAGATGCAGTTTATAGCTACTTTTTCAATTTTCGATGAGTATTAGGTAAACGCATAGTTGTGTGGCAACTACGTAAGACTGAATTCATTTCACTGTCAGTCTGTCGAGCCTTTTCAGTTATAGAAAGTAGACATAACCTATTGATTTCATCATCTTTATGGCAGTAACGAATACATGAGTCCGTAATCTTCTCCTTTGAATATTCTTGGCAATTACTAGTAACGTAATAAATATTAGTCTGGAAATTAATACTATTGTAAAAAGCATGGATCTATTTTTCACTCCTACATACATTCATAGATAAGAGGGGGTTATTGGGCTTTCTACAGCAGGAATAGGAATACACTCTACTGAAGCCTGATTGTCACAGCTGGTGAATTTCAAAAATGCAATCTTGACTTGAGGACACTTTAAAAGAACAATACGCATTAAAATTATTTTTTTAACTTATAAAAAATGCCACAGAAACGTATGGAATGCTTCAGGCTGCTTTTCAACCATCTTGCATGAGTCGGGCATCAGTTTTTGAGTGGCATAAGAGATTCAAGGAAGGCAGGGAGTCCGTGAGGGATGATGGGAGGTGTGGGAGGAGTAAGGAATCAATACACCAGAGTTGATTGGCCAAATGGGTAGGGTTAAGGTTACTATGTAGAGATTTTAAGGGAGTTCAGGAAGAGATTCCTTGGGAAGAGGCCAGCACTCTTCAAATCAGGTCAGTGGCATTTCCACCAGGACAATACACCAGTCCACAACTCCATCTTTTCACAGACTATTTGACCAAGATGGGCATCAAGACAGTTCCTCAGCCTCCCTATAATCCAGACCTTGCTCCCTGTGACTTTTGGTTATTCCCTAAGTTCAGAGGCTGTCGTTATGAGACAATTGAGGAGATGAAAGAGGCCGTGACGAAGGTCACTGACATGCACGGAAGAGGACTTCCATGGGGCCTTCCAGGAGTCGTTGAAACGGTACAGCAAGTGCATTGCATCCGGAGGAGATTACTTCGAATGGGAGCTGAGTTTCATGCGTGAACTCTCAATAAAAATGTCCATACGAAAAAAGTCTGGAAACTTATTTAATGATTCTCGTATATCAACTATAAAGAATATATATTTTTATGGACTAAAGTAATGCAATTCATTATAATGAATCTATATGTTCTACGGACTAAACAAGTCTATTAATAACAATGATTTTATATTTCATAACGGTTAAAATGATTATATCACTAACAATGATTTGCTATTTCTAAAGTCTAAAATAATTGTATTCACAATAATAATTCTATATTTCATAAGAACTAAAATAATTCTATAGATTATAATGATTAGATATTATCTCTATCTATTGAACAACAGGCCTTGCACAATTCAAGATTAAAAGGCGAAACCTTTTTCTTCTAAATTACAAAAAAAAAAAACTATAAGAAAAAACTGAACAAAACAAAAACTAGGTACATATTCGCTCAGAAAATAAATCAAAATACCACTACAGGTGCAACTTAGCAACATGTTTGAAATTATAAATTGTTTCCTGAAAGGTTACCCTGTGACCGTGGCCTAAGATACGTCGACTGTAATCACAGAAGATATCCTCCATCTCTGTCACAAAGGATCTTCCCCATAAAACAGTAAATTGCATCCGGTGATGAAGCATTTGGCCAAAAGCTCAGGAGAATATACACTCACTTTTTATTATAATTACACACAGCTCCACAACGACTCTGAGTGGTATTACCTGTTAGGATTCAATGTGTAAATCTAATAGATGTTTACATTGATTTTGAAATACAGGGTGTTTAAAAATGTTTACATCTCAATTGAAGCTCCGTTATGATATCATAATATGATACTAGTTCACGATCCCTATATATTAGTGGAATCTTTAAAGGTGGTTTCTGCAATATCAGTTCTGCTTTTCAAACGAAGATTTTTTTATCACCGGTGGAATATTCTAAGAAAGTACTGATATTATAGGTTAAAATGTGGAGAATCTTTTGAATTATATCATATTATATCATGAACGTATACCGATAAGGGTGTTAATATTATTTACTCACCTTTTATATTAATTGATTTATTCTTAAATCATTGATTTATTCTTAAATCATTGATATTGTAGGTAAAAATCGTGTGCTCACCCGTGTAAAAATATTGGTCCAGTCTCTTTTTTTGATGGCATAGCAACTTACCTCTCTTATTTAATGCCAGTGACGTCGTTATAGAATAAAAGCAACACTACTTTTTTTTACCCATGGCTGGGATTAGGTGGTATATACCTTCCTAAATCTTGTCAATCCGAAAGGTAACTTGATAATGCCATTAATGTTCGAACTTGTTTACTTTGAGGTTTTAGCTATTATTCACTCGTCAAATGATGGGAAATTACATTTAATTACTTCCTAATCATTAGTATTAGATTAGGAATATTGTATTTGATAGGAATAATTACTAAAAGCCATATAATGGCTTATATTACAAGTACATGAACAGAGGTATGAGAAAATTATTTGTATCGGGAATATTTACGAGAAGCTTTACTTGATTACAAATGAGGGTTATTAAATAGTTATAGTAAATTGCAACCATATAACTGCTTAAAAACTACTTGTGCATTGAATATCCAAACCAACAATCATCAAATCTCCGAATTAGCATTTACAATGAAAAGTTCAAATATATTTTCGCTAATTCCAGCACTCTGGCATGATATGATACCCTTACAATAATCTACAGTTAAAATACTTTTCGGTGACTCGCATAATTTTCGGACTTGATTTTACCTCTAGATAATGAGTTCGTAAATATTTTCGAGCCTATTTTATTCAATGAATCATTTACAAGAACAATTGCAGAATAATTCATACTCACAAAATCCTTTCGGTCCCTATCTGTCGGTCTCTTTATATATAAGTTTTTTTCTGTTTTTAAAGTATTGGTCTGCTATTGCATAACCAAGATTCTGACAGTCACCAAGTGACGTTCATTCTGAATTTACTCTATTCTTACATATATATTCTTTAGCCGATAATATTACGTCTTTAGTTATAAAAATAGCAGTCTACATTATATATATATATATATATATATATATATATATATATATATATATATATATATATATATATATATATATATATATATGATAACCGTTAAACCTACTCACAGTTCTAAGTAAATAGTTTAGTAAGTAAAGGTGCCCGTGCTGTAATGGTTATCGTCGCAGGATATGGACACGGCGACACGAGTTCAAATCCTGGACCTGACTGATTGCATTTCACATAGCACTAATACCCTTGGGAAAGGTATGAAAGTTATCCAATTATTCTCCCTCCAGCTATGGGTAAATAGTAGGGCAGACTAGGTTCTTCAGCCTTGGTGAGGCAACTAGTCTAGGAGAAGGAAAACTCTGAATTCAAACCTGTTAAACTCCGCTTAAAAATTGACCTTGTGTCATATCCTGCCCGAGCGGAGGAGTTGGTAAATATGGTTAAGTAAGTAAAAATAACAAAGCCAAAATGAAAATCAATAACAGCGAAGTTTTCAATTTAGAAAGTCAGGAATGATCAAAATGTTGAGTTACAGAAAAGTTTTCAAACAATTACGCCACGGCTCAGTACTTAAATCTGACTCTTCTCTCATTGACTAAAGAATTATGATAACAAAGAACATAAAATGAATGTTGTTGAGTGTGCCCTGAGATTAAGAAAAAAAGAAACAAAGAAAATAGGAAGATATTCGGAGGTAGAAAACGTGAGAGTCGATAGAGAAACTTTAGACGAAAATATTCAGAGATAAAGCGTGCATGGATAAATTTATACATATTCTGTCATTTTTCTTACATATATTTTTTCTTGAAACTTCTGATAACAAGGGAAATAATCTTAGCAAAGTGCGATAGTAACTGTAGAAAAAAGTGTTTCAGCGAAAAAGTATTCATTTACTAAACTTAATTTTGTTTACTACAAGGTTAATGACGTTCTATGGCGAGATAAACAGACAACACTTATGTATACAAATATAATCTGCTTCTCTTTTTTCTTTTATTACGAAATCCAAGAAAAAAATGGAGTGAAGAAGAGATTTGTGCAACTGCTAAGATATGAACATAGAGAGAGATACGGAATCCTCAGTGAATCGCTTCTTTCTGTTTCACGTCTTTCCACTGCTGTCCCTTTGTTCTCCGTCGTTCTAATCCGAGTCGAAAATCTTCAGTGGTTACATAATTTTCTGGACGCCAATGCAATCACTATTTCCATGGAATTTTCCCTGTCTTTTCATTGGCCTAGAGAGTAGAGTATTCACCAATGGTCCCGGAGACAAAGGTTCAATCCCATGTCGTGTCATACTAAAAACTTTCAAAATGGTATTTGATACCTCCTTGCTTAACACTCAGCAATATAAGGTACGTATCAAGGGTAAAGTGGAGCAATCCATGGGAAGGAATCCTTGGAGTAGCGTCCTGCCTTACACTTCGGTGTAGTAGCTATTGAAACGGGAGCCTTCAGGTTGCCATCGACTTCCGTCGACAACTTTACTTATTTTTTTTTTATCTTAAGAAACTGGTGTAAATCTTGTTTGTCACCCACATAACTTATGCAGCTTGCCAAATAAATCTTCTAGTCAAAACTCAACAATAATAGGGTAAAGTGGGTAGAGTGTTCGCCAATGGTCCGGGATACCGGGGTTCAATCCCAGGTCGGGTCATATCAAAGACTTTAAAAATGGTACTTGATACCTCATTGCTTAACACTGAGCATTACAAGGTACGTATCAAGGGTAAAATGGAGCGATCCAGCGAAAGGAGTAGCGCCCTCCCCTACACCTCGGTGAAGTAGCTATTGAAAAGGGAGCCTTCGGGTCACCCTCGATTACGGTTGTCAACTTTACTTACTTGTTAACATTCGAAATCAATAACGTAGTTACAGTTCGAGCGAAATATTGTGCCTTTATAAAACTGATAACTAGAAAAGTTTTTCATTTTGAAATTATATTTGTAAAGCAGACCTATCAGCGGGACTTATGATATGCTGACTATATCACTTGCAGAGGGGTAAGACGTCCCCACCACTTCTGAAGCTTTTAAGAGTAATAGAAAACTTAGGTTTAAGTTTATTGAAAGAGGTGTTCGTGTTGAAAAGTAAATATTTGCAAATTAACTTTAAATTTAACTGAGCAAATATGTAAGGGCTACTACTGCCGCCATTGCTATCGCGTCGACCCTGTGTCGTATATGGCTAAGGGCTGTCTATGATAGTATAATTATATTTGGTGGAGGGGAAAAGGTCATGGCTCGACCAAGAAAGGAGTGACTTCCAGTCTGGAAACATACATTCTATTCCAAGTATTCAAGACGTAATTCAGCACATTAGGTAGATAGTCGATTAAAAAGAACTCTTTAAAAATCTTCAAATAAAAAAGAGATGGTTTTCTACTTATTTTGCCGAGTATCCATATCTTTACAAAAATGACATCGTTGGAATTGGTAACTAAAGCACATACTGTTGAATAACATGCAGGTACTTGTTGTATAAGATGAGCATTCTTGGCTTGAAATTCTTGTTCTGTAATTTTTCATCGAAAACCTCAAACACAAATAGCATAGGACACAACGTAAGATTTTTTTAAGTGAAGTGAATTTGGTCTAAAATGAGGGTTTTGCATCTCAAAAACAAGTTTGAGCGCTAAAACTATAAAACCCAGTCTACTCTATTATTTACCTGTAATTATGAGAAGAATATTTTGAAACTCTCCTAAATTCATCAATGCTATGTGAAATGAAAACTGCGTTGTCTCTGATTTGAACTTCGGTTGCTGCGTCCATTTCTAAGCACGATAATCGTAAAACTTCGGGTTTCTCACCGTTCTTGTAAAATAGCCAATATGTTTTACTTTTGATGGAAGAAGGGATACATGATAAAGAATAACAAAAACCTTGTATAAAAGTTAAGTCAATTATATGGCAATATGTGTGTCATAAGGAAGAATTATGTTAGGAGAAAATTCCGATATGAATTTATTAATGTTTAAAAAGAACTGTAAATATTTGTAGCTGAAATTTGGTTCCCGCTATATGAGAGTGTGGGTTTCGGTTTTATTATTTAATCTTTTGATAGGTAACCACGAAGACCAAATTACTAAGTTTTGTTTGATCCTCTAAAACTACCCTATATTTAGTCCCTACAAGATGTTTAGTATTTTAGAACTAATGAGGCCTGTTGGTTGCGGTTGCAGAATACGCCCACTACATCTCTGCAGAGGGTAAGATCCCTTAACAAGTGTCTTGGTCATGACACTGAAGTATCAGATGGTCAGACGCCAGTCTTGGGGTTTTTGGGGGATATCATGATTCCTGGTTACACTGTGATCCAGAGCGGTAATTCTTGTTAGGGACCCATCTTTTGGTAAAATATAACTGTTAAATTATTTACGATACTGGAAACCAATTGACTATGTGTAACAAAAATGATCGATATTCAATTGAAATATTTGTGTTAAATAGCAATTTTTGCAAAACCTAATTATATATGGAAATATTTGTGTTAAAAGAAATACATGAAACTCACTGCGTGCAAATTGTACTCTAAGTGTTAGCAAAACTTGATATAAATTCACTAGGTTCGAACATTTGATAGCAAAAGTCACAATCGCTAACTGTGTGCAAACAGAAAATCTATGGCTCGTTTAAAAATTTTATCTATACACTATTCATTGTGAAATCACATATATAAATATCAGAATTCGACTTCAAATAAATAACTTGGTATTATATATAATAAAACACAACCAGCCAAACAAGCATTTAACTGTGTTAATAAAATCATTAGTGTTACATCAATTGAAACCATTTAACTGTTCGCAAACAGATAAGTTCTGGCTCATTTAAAACTTGTCATGTACAAAGTATTTGTTTACAAATCATATATCTAATATATATATGTGTAAACAGGACTTGGTATTAAATAATATGCACTGTTTGGTATGTGGTAAAACACAACCAGTCAACCCACAAACAGCCAACAGAAGTACGGTCAGGTTTCACCTGCTCCTGCTAAATCATCGAAATTAATCAGCGATTAATGACTAGATGGACGACTGCTTTGAAACTACAGGTACTGTAAACAACCTGAGGCTTATGAATCAGGCGAAAAGCCAGAAATTGTAAAAAAATAAGGATTGCTGTCCGCGGCCAAATTGTTAGATAGCTAAACTAGCAGGCTCATATTATTTATTTTCATTCTCTCCAGGTGTCCATAATTTATTTTATGTTTAACTTATATAAACTTCGTAAGTGATAACAGTATAACACTCTCACCCTATGAAATAGAATCAGTGATCAGAGTTCAAATCCTGGACTATGGTTTTTGCGTTTCACTACGCGCTAATGCCCTTCGGAAAAGCATCAATCATCTGTTCAATTCTAGCTAGGGGTAAATTGTAGGGTGGAATGTAGACATTCAGCCAAGAAGTTGGTCTTTGAAATCAAACCAGCCCTACTCCACCTCTATCATCATCAAGTCCCCCTGACAGCAACTATATCCTTAATTTTCACTTCATCTGTTCCTATCATCCATCGACTCCAGCAGTTCTCCCAAATTATACACTGTGTCTGCACAGAGCTGGTGTAAATAACTTAGTTCTAATTAGCCAATACTGGCACGTCCATGCGTAGGAACCCATAGAAAAACGTCACTTGTGAGTTCGTCCTTGCTCTTCCAGCAGAGTTACGCATGTCTTATTTGTCTTACTTGAATGGTTTTAGAGATGGGAGGTAAATGACCGTACAGCTGTTGTTTCATGAAGTGATGCTTCCAGGATTAGTTCGTAGAACTCTACTATAGTTCTCATCTATCTTTTTCTCTATGCCTTTTGTTAGCATCCATGTGGTGCATCCATATAGTAGAATTGACACAGCCACAGCTTGAAAGAAATCTCGTTTTATCTTACTCCTTTTAAATATTGACACAGCCTCATATCCTGGCCATCGGGCAAGTGGTTGGATAAATACAAACAACACTATAAAACAATTTTACACACTTAATTGCAAGGTGAAAACTTTTTAAAGCCACATGGATTTTTACTCACAACAGTTGGAATCGCTTGCGAGACTTGCTTGTAAACTATTACTCTACAGCAAATATCTCATCATTTTACATTGGCTGCTGTGAAGAATTGCTGACGTGACTTTAAGATTCTTAACATTAGTTTTCCATATGTCTCCGACAGAAGAAATGGGCAGTGGGTTGAGGCGAGGAACACAGCAGCTGATTTATCGGCTTTCTAATCTCAGCGCGTTTTGATGCTAAATTTTAGTATGGCTGCTCTTGAAGACAAGAGCTTCTGAATGAGGAAGGTCCTTCTCTTTCGCACAAACCGAACCAAATATATTTCTCTCCGATAAATCAGCACCAAATCTGGAATCAGATGTTTCTCCTTTAAAAGCAGCGCCTGCATTTCAGCCACCCCACTCATACACATAACAAAATTGTAGATCAGCTTTTGCCACAAGAATGGAACCTCTTTTTTTTTCTTTTTCTTCTGATTCATTTCCCATTAATGGAACTGGAAATCCTTCCTTCTTTCCTCTTTCCTCTTTTCTCTTTGTGTTCATGTTTCCTCAGTCATTTTTATATATTTTCTTATACTATTTTCACTTTCCTTTCGTTTGCTAATGTGTTATTTCTTCATTGTATTTTAAGAGGTCTTTCTGATTCTCTTTCTTCTTACATATTGTTTCTAACTTATTTTCCATTTTTTTCTCTCCTTCAATTTTCATATTCGATTTTCATTGATGGAGATAGGAATGTTTATTTCTTATTTTTCTCATCATTTCTTCATTCAACTTTTCTTCATTTAAATTCTTCATAATTTTTTGTTTCGTGTTCTATTTCCATCTAATTTTCTTTCTTTTGCTTCTCGTTATATGGTGTTTTTGACATGCTTTTTTTCATTCGTCTTTTTTACGTTCTTATTTTTTTTATTCCTTTTTTCTGATTTCCTATTTTCATTTCTAATTGCCATTCTTGTTGTTGTTGTTGTTGTTGTTGTTGTTGTTGTTGTTGTTGTTGTTCTTCTTCTTCTTCTTCTTCTTCTTCTTCTTCTTCTTCTTCTTCTTCTTCTTCAAACTCTACAGCTGATGCACGCGTTTGCTTTGCCTCCGCCTCAAGCCGTATTGTATGAACCGTGTCCATTGATGCGTGGCTGAACACCATCTCCATTGCCAGGCCCATCAGTCGAAAGCGGCAGTTTCCCTTTCATGCACGGCCGGCAAGTGAACATTTCATATCCCCCCATAGGCCATTATCAGCACACAGCAAGTGCAGGTTTGTCGACATGCCAACCAGCCAGCCAGTCATCATTCCTCTCATCTTGAAGCGCCATTCCTTGGAGTTCGCATTCATTTTATCCTGTCTGTCCTTCCAACTCGTTTTTCTTTTCTTACTTCTAAGATATTTTCTCTCTGTTTTTTCTTAGTAACACACTCCTTCATTACTCTGTTTCTCTTTTTCTTTTATTGCTATTTGTCGTTTACATGTGTTCCGCATTTTACTCAGCGAGATTTTTTTCTGCCACTCTCTCTTTTTATTAACTTCCACTTCCTTTTTTTTAATTCTATTTCTGCTATTTTACGCCATCTTTTTTTATATCTTTATCTAACTTGTATGTTTTAGCAAAGATTTTCACGCAGTTATTAATGCAAAGTGTTCAAGTCCAAGCCAAGGGCCACAATTACAAGGGAAATAGTTCACCGAGAGAGAAGCCTTTCACATAATATTCTGAAGTATATATTTATTTTACACCGGTAGATTGAAGAACGACTTGTAAACCTCAGTAATTATGCTTAATTGATTGAGTATAATACCCCAAACTTGAGAATTTTAATTCTCAACGGTTAGTCTGATCTTGCAGCAACTTGGCTTCGCAATGATTGTTTTTCGTTTTATTAGAAAAATCAATTGAACTGGAACCTTTCTTTTCCTAAATTATCTTAAGACTTTTGTCTGTTTTTAATAAATAACCGTACAATATTTGATATATCTACAAAATCTGTTTTGTCATAAATAGAAGGAAGCTAACAAACTCTTTATGAATTATTATTGATTATTTGGTTTTAGCAGCAAGTCAATACTTTAGGTTTATTTCACCCCAAAATGCAAGGGAATATCATTCACTCTAAGTTAAGATCTAATTTATTTCTTGTTGCACACAGTCCTATCGAATTAGAATATTTTTAAACAAATCAATTTAACCTATAAATTGGAACGTAAAACGTCTTACCAGACAAGATGAAAATGGGCCTGATAGTAATAGCGATAAATGATTATCTTAAAAATTGGACCTTAACCACCAGCATCATTCTCCAGAAACCCGACTTGGGGGACTTATATCAATGTAAAGGATAATGTCAGTGTATCCTACGCCCTGCTGAATGGTGATTACAAATGTTCATACAGAAAAAAAAGACAAACATTATATTATTTATACATGTTACTAGCTAATAAAAAAGAACAAGTAACGATGAAAAAATGGAATTAAATACTTTGAAAGAGATTTCTTACTTAATTAAAAGAAACGCAACGAGCAGCAATATCCAGAAACTCCAGAAAGCTCAGGATAAACTTATGAAAATATTCCAAAGGAATAACTAGAAAACATCCAAGGCCAAATCAATAAAATTAGATATTGCGCGGAAGATTAACATCATCATGTCGGGCTATCAGCACGGATATCCCTGATCCTCTCTCTCTACTCCTCCTTAGCGTTCATTGCTTCCGGTAGATCTTCAGGGCTATATCACGTATCAGGACAGGGCTGCTATATGTTGGTTCGAGCTGGACGTCCTGCCTTTGTTCGTCCATGTGAAGGGGTCAACAGGAGTACATCACTTGAGCTCCTCGCTACTTCTCCAGCAGTGTCTCGCATGTCTTGTTCGTCTAATTTTGATAGTTTTCGTGATGGGTGGTTGTTGGTAGTACAGCTGCTGCTTTTTTGGGTCCTGCCTCCAAGAATTGTTCAATATTACTCGCAGCATTCTTGTGTTGTTGCCGTCAAGCTTTTTCTCCATACATTTAGTTGGCGTCCATGTAGTACATCCATATAGCACAATCAACTTGGACTGCAGCTTGGAAGAAACTCTGCTTCATTTTATCGGTCAGGTGTGATTTCCATATGACCGATAGCTGTCCATGCCTTTGCTAGTCACGTGTCGATGTTTGTCTCGGTTGATGAGACACTGCTTCCTATGTAGGTGAACTTGTCTACTAGTTTCAGAGCGCTACCATTTAGTGTGGAGATGTTGCCTGTTTGATGAAAGCACATATATTCCGTCTAGTGTGCATTGGCATGGAGGCAAATGCCTGCAGCGGCTCGTTCCAGACTATGTAGAAAGGTTTCAGCTTGAGCGGGTGCATTGCCAGAAGCGCTATATCATCGGCGTAGTCCGCGTCGGTAATTAATTCTGAGGGGTACCTTCTGCTTCTTTCTTTTGTTAGCTTAAAACAGTTTTCTTTGATTTTATCGATAGATGTTCTAAGCACGTCGTCTAGACAGATGTTCAATAGGTATGGGGTTAATGCATCTCCTGGCAGTGCACCTGCAACAATATCGAAGTAGTGTGTGTCTCCATCCGGAGAACGGACTTTTACTTTGGTGTTTCTATAGAGCATCATCATGGCTGCGACTGTTTCTTTTGGTAGGCCGTAGGTGAGTTGAATTTGCTCCAACTTTCCTCTGTGAATAAAGTCAAAGGCCTTAGTAAAGTCGACAAATAATATTATTGCCTGTAGGTTTTGTGCGCGTACACCTTCAAGAATTCTACGAATAGTCAAAATTGATGATGTCGTGGATCTATTTCTCCGGAAGCTATTTTGGTTCTTCCTAAGTATGTTGTCTATTTTGGGCTCTATGCGGTTGTGTAGTCGGACAGAGTACATCATCGCTGCTATGGACGTAAGTGTTATACTTCGGTAGTTCTTGGCTAATCTGCGGTCGCCGCCTAGTTAGCTGGGGCTGTAGAATACACCGACTGCTTCTCTCCAGATGAGTAAGACCAACCCCAACAGGTATCCTGGATATGACGCTAAACAATCTGATGGTGAGGTTCCAGTAATGTTGGAGCTTTGGGGAAGACGGAGCACCCATTCATTGACATTGCTTCCGGGTCCACTATGGCCCGGCGTGGTAGCACCTGATAGGTCCCTATCTATGGGTTAAATAGAACTAATGGCATACTTATGCTTAATTGCATTGTTTGACGAAACTGAAGAGATTGAAATAGAAATGTTTTTCAAAATTAAACTGTACTTACATTTTAACTGCATGCTTATGCTAAAATGAATTGTCTGAAATGGAACTGTTTTGACATTGAAACTGTACTTACACTAAACTGAATTGTTTAATATAGAACTGTTTTTGACATTTAACTATGTGTTAAAAAATATTTACTTATACTAAACTGAATTAGCTGAATTAGAATTGTTTTTTCTAAACTGAAAAGCTTGAAATAGAAACGCATTTGACAATTAGACTGTGTACTCATGCTAAACTATATTGTTTGAAATAGAACTGATTGTATGCATAAAAATGGATTTGGCATTGAATAACCTACAAAGGTTCATAAGCTATAAAACCCAAACAACCAACCAACCGAGGTCACCCTTTTTAGAGAAGGAGAGGATGCATCCCTTCATCCATCTGTCTATAGGATTTTGATTATACACGCCATTACAGAGTCAGAGCAGTAAACAATCTTCATTTCCTTGGAAGACAGTATGTAAAGTAAACAATAGGAAAAGCATCTCGAGATCAAAATAAAAACTGTAGGTCAAGAAAACAGTCTTCAAAAGTTGAAAGAGCTCCACAACAATCTGCTTTGAAACCCTTCTGAAATCACAGACAAACTTACTAAATAAATTATTAACGGCCATCAAGACATCAAATTACGTCACTCTAGAGAAAATGAACTCAAAGCAGTTTTAAAAACAATCAAAAACAGAAAAGCTGCAGGCCTTGAAATCATTCCTCTTGAAGTATAGAAAACAATGGTTACGCAAAGCTGTTTATAAACAAAACAATAAAGAAATGACGAAAAGTTGCACCTGCTTTCCCTAGCTTCTAAAGTTTATGATGTCATTCTTCTAAAGCTTATTTTACAACTGGAATTCCAGAAAACTACAAGAAAATCCAAACAGATTTTGTAGAAAATGAGACACAACTTCTCAGATTCTGACTACTTGTTGAATCATCGAAGACATACACGTAAAATATCTCGAGGCAATTGATCCATTACACTCAGAAAAAAAAAAGTATCTCTCTGATAAGATAAAACGAGATGACTTCCAACCAGTGGCCATGTCAGTACTACTGAATGGTTGCACCACTTTGACGTTAGCAAAATGCTTGCAGAAAAAGATACATGCATATGGATGTCCAAGGATGCAGCGTGCCTATATAAAAAAAAATTCCCTGAATCTGCACTACTCAAAATAACAGCTATCCGGCCACTTACCTCCCATCTCACACACCTTCCAAGTAAGACGTAAAAGACATACTGTGCACTGCTGGAGAAATAGGGAAATTCTCGAACGATATTTTCTCGTAGACTCTTATGCATGGACACACCGGTGTTAGCCGACCAGCAAAAACTTAAATCAATTAGCTTTGTGTGATTATTTTATATCGTTGAGAGGATTTCTCAAGAGCGATACCCGATAGAGACGAATGGTAGTATAGAGTCAAGGAAATTCGTGCTCTCAGCATAACTCAATGATGATGAGGAGGATAGTTCTAATCCAGTAATTCTTTAAAGTCAAAAATGTTTGTCTATTCACAAGGATTGTCTAGTATATAATGAGACTGGTTATATAAAAGAATCCTATTATTAAGTCTATTGAAATTCAATGTTATGTTCTCGAAAATAATTCGCTTAGGAAGCACCACACCGGCAAAGATGTTATCATGCTTTTTAAGATTTCTGAAAATCTCCAGCCATCACAGCCATTACTTGTTTCGCCAAAAATCTGTTCCACCTTCTAACTAGTTCTTAAATGGCGATCACGAGGCTGGGTATTGATTTTTGAGAATAGGAAATAGTCACAAGAGGAGTAAGAGAGCAATGATATGATAGGGATAATATTTTTTGGCAAAAAATAAAAACTGTTTAAAGAGTGCATGGCTTTTGTTTCAGTGAGATTCATTATCATGATATACGTCACGAAAGATACGTATTTGTTATAATCTTTAAAAGCAGGTAGTTCTGAGCGGAACTATGAAAATGAATATTTTCAAAGGTGTTAAAGATCTACTATACTTCGTGATTTTTTTAGTAACGTTTACCTATTTTATAAAACATAACTTCATTAGTTTTTACAAATAAATTTTACCCTGACCAGCCAAAAATATTTTAAAAATAAAAGTCTCGCTTATTTACTCATTGTTACTTTTACTAGCGATTTCCTGGAGCTGACAAAGTGCCAACATTCCAGTATGTCTGGATGCTTTGCTATAGAAAGCTGCAATGTATTAAAAGAAAAAAAACAATACTGTTTATGTGTGATCTTTCCTCAATCTTTCTGAAATCAAGAAGCAGAAACTAATAACTGATTTTAAATGCGTTGCATGCTTGGGCTAGAACTTAACATTGTAATATAGGGAAGAATTGTTATAAGGGTAGTCTCGTGTATTCTTCGGAGTCCATATTGCGAATTAGCGAAGAATAAGTTTAAGTAAAATGAAAATTAAGGAACTTATTTGCAATATTCACTATCACAATACAGTACAACTTTATAATCTACATTCGTTCAAACTTAGCTCCAAAAAAACATATCAAAATCTAATATCTCCTATAAAATAAAACAGGAATTATTCCAAGCTGTATCCGTGTATGTACTTCAAAATAGTCGTGTTGTTTAGACATAGCCTTTATCATAACAATAACAACAGTACTACAAATACATATTCAGACAAAGATAGGCTAATGCATGTCGTTCAGGTACGAATGTTTTTTTTTAATTTCTGACATCAGTTCTTCGACACGAGGAGAGAGACAATTCTTAAAAGTCTTTCGTAATCATACTATTCTAACAAAACCCCCAACGCTCGGCACATCTCGTGGTGTTTTAGATCTCTATTCATCTTCGCTGATCGGGACCTGAAAAACGGTAGAAAACTCAACTCAACGGTAGAAAACTCAACTCAACGGTAGAAAACTCAACTCAATGGAAGAGAACTCAATTCTCTGCCCCAATGGCAGAAATTCAATTGTTTGCCTGCATGGTCCAATCTCAAATCCTCAACTTCTCAATATTATGGTTGGACCTCAACGGAATCTTTTTCAAAATCTTCCAAATCTAGGGCATGATGTCATCCACACTCCAGGCCCATTTCCTGTCTGGGTTTATTATGACAATGGTGATTGTCATATCCTTTGCGCGCAAGCATACACTGCAATAATTGACAAGACACCTACACTCTTAATCCGAATAGTTCAAAGCCCAACCAAACTGAATGATAAATTATAATTAATGAAAAATGATTAAAATAAAAAAAATCATTCCTTAAATATATAACAGTTGCACTAGTTGATTTCTAACGAAACGTTTTGAGAAAAAGCTAAATAGCAACTACAAAAAGATACTACGTGCTGTTTTAAACAAATCTACTAAAATACAGCTTTTAAACCAGAGTGGACACCCACCCTCCTCTAATCTCACAAACCATTCAAGAAGGATGAACAAGACATACTGGACAATGCTGGGGAAGTAGGCTCAAACTCAAAAGTGATGCTTTCTTATGAACTCCAAGATATGGTCTCACAAGTCTTCATAGATTAGCGGAAATTTACATTCATTATGTCTATGCAGACGTTTAGACGACTTGCACTCCCTAGAACAATATGGATCTACTATTTACCAAATCACTAACAGTTCTTTAATCGACACAAAAAGACCGGTACTGAGGGAAGCTAAAACATTATCAAAGGGAGTGGCATTGTTCTTGAACCATGTGTCTGACTTTTTCTTTTTCTGTAAACTCATTGTCATGTATTCAATTTTTCTTTATTTCTGGAAGCTTTTGTCAAAATCTAGCAATGCAGCAATAATATGATATTACCAACTTGAAAACACAATTTCCTGTTTTACTGATTACAACATTTATTCCGTCTATATCTCACTCTGATAGTAACTGTATTCCTGAGTTTGATCTGTCCACATTGGAAACAATTTATTAGTCCGTTTATTGGCCAAGATGATATGACATACCTTAAGCCTTAGGACTATCCTTGCAGGCTTTTACCTGTATGGATGACTAAATTTATTGCTTGGTGTCTGAGGTGCTGCATTAGAAGAATGCTGACCATGAATTTTAGTCGCTGCTGTATGGGTTTCAACCTGCGCGAGGTCCCCAACAGAAAACTGCCTTGTGCCATATTCTGACACGGGATGTCAGAAATATACCTATCAATCCGTATATTTATTTATCATTGTGGTCGTCTATGTTTTAGGTTCTGTGTAAAATAATTCGTACCTCAAGGCAGAGACACAACATGAATGCGATATAATTTGTTTCCTCACTTAGCTTATTTGTTGTTATCTTTTATCTGTTTATTCATTATTTCTCATAAATAAAATCGTGAAAAAGAAAATGATAATAGGTGTTAATACAAAAATTAAATTTAAGAAAAATATCTATAAAAAATTACTGCAAATTAAACTATAAAGAGTACAATTACTTCTATTAAGAATACTTCAGAAACGTGACGTTAAAGAAATATTATTTAAAAAATAAATAAATAAATAATAATAATAATAATAATAATAATAATAATAATAATAATAATAAGAAGAAGAAGAAGAAGAAGAAGAAGAAGAAGAAGAAGAAGAAGATATTACTGCAGTGAATAAAAAATGATACACAATAGAGAGATATTTTAGCAAAGTAATATTAAAGCGCAAAAATGAAAATCGCGTCAGATATGCGTTTGCATTTATTACTACTACTACTACTACTACTACTACTACTACTACTACTACTACTACTAATAATAATAATAATAATAATAATAATAATAATAATAATAATAATAACAACAGCATTAATAATAAAAGAGAACTTGCAAAATAGTCGACTTTGCTGTCCCGGCTGACCACTGAATAAAACTGAAAGAATGTGAAAAGAAGGATAAGTACCTCGACCTAGCTAGGGAATTGAAAAAACTGTGGAACATGCAGTTGACAATTATACCACTTGTAATTGGTGCGTTTTGAACAGTAACTAAAGGATTTATAAAGGGACTAGAGGACTTAGAAGTTGGCGGACGAGTGGAGACCATCAAAATGACAGCACTATTGAGAACGGCCAGAATACTAAGAAGAGTCCTGGTGACTTGGGGAGACTTGCTGTCACTCAGACTCCAGTGAAAAACTATCGGCTATCGCTGATGTGAAAAGCTCTTGAGGAGTAAATAATAATAATAAGTTAATGTAGTTGTAGTAGTTGTCGTAGAACAAGAACAAGGTAAATGGTTTTGAAATAAACAAAATAATGATAATTATTATAAAAATGGACCACAGAATGACAATACCAAGAAACATAAATGGGAAGAAAAATAAATCCATGGACATAGTAAGCGACTAAAAAGCAAGATTCCACGAAAAATAAAAACATGGATGTGTCTAAGAAAGGGAAACCTTAAGAGAGAAACTGAATAAATAACTGAACAATAAAACAGCTGAAGTTGGTTATGCGGTGTTAGAGACGAAACGATCAATCACATAAAAACCTAATACACCAGTTAGTACAGAACGAGCATACGACTAGACACGGCTGGCCCACAGGGAATTGTACAAGAAAATTAATTTTGATCACACAAGCAAGTGTCATATGCACAACCAAGCATATGTCCCATAAAAATGAGGCATACACACTCTCCTGGGATTTTGACATACAAAGGGATCACCTAATCTTGGAAAGACGATCAGAGCTTATGATAATTAACCAAAAAGAGAACTCGCAAAATTATGGATTTTGCTGTTCCTTTTGAACTCAGAGTAAGATTGCATTAAAGTGAAAAGACGGATAAATATCTCGACAATGCTAGGGAACTGAAAAAACTGTGGAACATGAGAGTGATGATTAAACCGGTCCTAATTGGTGCTCTTAGTACAGTCACCGGAGTATTGGAAAGGGGACTGGAAGACTTGGAAATAACGGAGCAAGTGGATGCCATCCAAACAGCCACATTATTTAAATCGACCAGAATACTGAGAAGAGTCCTGGAGACTCGAGAAGACGAATAATGCTGATTTGAATAGAACGGAAGGAAGAATGCAAAATAGGAATACTTAAAAATCTATAGAACCGAGAGAGAATGACGATCGATAGGAATAGTAGTAATTTAAGAGATCCTTTAAGCACCAAAATCTAAATTTTCTCTTAATATTTAATCGTGAAACCAGTTAAATCAAAAATTAAAAGAACTAATGAGGAAATATGCAGACTACAAGGAATGAAGTAAAACATAACAGATTAATTTTTATAACTAGATTTTAGCTTCATTCTTTTTCTCTAAAGAAATACTAAAACAAGCAATTTTCTTTTGCACTTATTTTGAATATTAAATCTAAATCCAAAAGTACGATTAACCAATTAAATGGAACAATATCATGTCACATCTATGATGTTTGATATGACCACCATTTAGTTCTGAAAAATATTAAATGCAAATACAACTATATATAAGATTCATATGACACTTTTGCGAGTCATGATTGGCAAGTGCTCCTTAATAATCAACACGGGGACCAAATCGGCATCCGGGGAATATTGGCTGCTTAATATCTGAAGCACAGACTATATCCAAAGTAACAATAAACCTGAGAGTTCGGAAAATGGAGTAGAGAAGACAATGAAAATATAATCCACTACTATTTCAAAAGCAATCAAACACAAAGAGGATATAGGAAAAAGGATGATATAAATTTGGAAAGAAACTCCAAAGTTCTACACAACAAGCCGAAGTATAACAGAACAATGAAGGATTGTATTAAAGTATTATGACCGATTATTAGGTGTCAATAGATAAATAACTCAACTCGGAGATATGAGGTGCTACACAAATGTATCCAAGTTTCTGAGGAGGTTCTCCTTGGTTCAACGTACACGAAGACAGGCAAGGTGTTTACTGCAGCTGCGGCTGCTGCTCTCCGCTCTACCAGCTTAGTTCTTGATTAATATTCTCTTTGGGTAAGTCCGTTATTCCTGTCATAGTTTAGTCACCTACAACATGAAGGAAGGCTGGTTTTCTGATCTCAAGTTAATTGAAATATGAGGACCGGTAAAACATGAGAAGTATAACCAAATGTTTTACACAAAACAAAAAACTAAAAACTAAAACTAAAAAAAAAAAAAAAAAAGAAAATTAACGAATCTTTATTTTACATCTTCAATGTTAACCCAAAATGAAAGAAACAATGTAGAATCAATTTTTAAAAAACATGACCGACAAAAGAAGACTATACGCTCCCTGAAGAATGAATATTGGGAAAAAGTCAAGATGGAAAAGGAAAAAATAAATAAATAATAAAGAAATATATCCATGGACAACTCAACTGTACTATACGATCTAATCTTGACAGAAGCAAAGCTAGGCGGTAACGAAACTGGTATCCCCTGATGGAAATCAAATAAAAATACAAGAGATGAATTGGAAATGAGGCTAACGCTAACAAATAAATTGCTAGAAAAGGTGAAAGGAATAACGAAGAAAAATACACTTAGAAACAATGGAATTAAAAGAACGAAAAATGCAACAGTAGACAAGACTGACAAAAACTTATAGAAAGAACCCAAACAATATTAGGAGAAAAGGTAAGTTTTGATAGAGACCCAGTGGCGAAGTGGATAACGTGATGGATTGTGGTTTTCAAGTATGCGACTAAAAACTTCAGTCGCGCCAATGCACTTATATTCATACTACTATCCATGGAAAAAGCAGGAGCCACTTTATCTCCACCTAATTATATGCTAAATATTATCACTTCTGTTCTTGTACTTATAGATTTGTCATTAAATAACCTACGAAGTTTTGTACACCATAAAAAAAGGAACTGAAAATGAAACTGAAGTAAGACCCAATAGATACCGAGACAAAATCAAGTAAGACTATCTAAACAGGACCTAAAATAACGAAATAAAATTCTACCAACAAGGCAGGGGAGAAAGTATGAAGACAAATAAACGACTGGATGGTAACGATAAAAACAAAAAACAGAAGGTACATACAAAATACTGAATAGATAAACAACATGAAAAAAAATGCAAGTACTTTAAGACCTGAAGGCGGAAGCACTCCTGAACTTGCTAAGAGCAACATTCAAGTAAGAAATAAACAGGAAATTTTCAGTTATTGATCGTATATATGGATTCTGGTTTTAAAGATTCAAATCCATCCCAATCCAGAGAAGAGGCTTGACGTATCTGAATGAAGGAGCAAGTGGAAAACTAGCCTAATCTAAAAAGAACCCCATTAAGGAACTGTCCCTACGAACTGCAGACTGATAATGTTTTCCTAGGATTTACACAGATAAAGGAGGGTTTCTGTTACTCATTTGAATCCACGGAAAGAGAATATGCCACAAGGGAAAAGGTGGAAAAGACGACTTATTAATAGATAAGAGCATACTCACGTAGGTTAAAACACGGCGAAAAATGTAACCACGAGTATAGATAGATTACAAAATGGCCTATGATGTGGTCCCATGTTTTTGGATGATAGAATTTTCGAGAATTCATGAAGTATCCGACAACTTAATAAACTTCATTACAAAAGCCATGGAAAACTGGAAAGTGGAATTAGCAGTGGGAAGACAAACATTAGCAAGGGTGATAACCCAAAGAGGCATCTCATAGGAAGTCCCACTCTCGTCACTGCAATTTCTTATTGTGATGATGTCACTCGAATGTATACTTAGGAAATGTGAAAGAGGTTACACATTTCCAAATCACAGAAAAAGATAAACCAATATATCTTGATAGTTTCAAAAAAAAAAAAAAAAAGAACTAGAAACCTCGAAACAAACGATAACAATATACAGCCAGGCTTTTGGAATGTAGTTGGCCTTAAAAATGTACCATGCTGATATAAACAAAGAAAAATGATAACGGAAAGAACAGAACTATCAAATCATGAAAGTATGTGTAAGTGGGAAGCGGGCGCCTTCAAACTGACACGAAAGTGAAATAGTTTAGTTCGGTTTAGTTTTATGGCATATCAACTATTATTGATTATTTTATGCCAAACCCTGTATATATATATATATATATATATATATATATATATATATATATAATTTGTAAACAGATTTTGTAGATTTTCATAGTTAAATAATCAAACACTTCTATTTCTAACAATTTAATGGACCATATTTGATCTTACAAACTGTACAGATACGCTATTTTCAATCAATATACGGATTGTCTTTAAAATCAAATATATTAAAGCATCTATCCGTTAAGAGAATTTTTCTCCGCATCATAATAATTCTCTTATTTAGTCATTTAGGTTTAGTTGCGGTTCACGCTACATAGGAAGAACGAACCAAAAGCTAGATGCTAGAATTAAAAGTGTCCCTTCGAAAATACGAAACTTTACTAGTGGTCCAACTGATTATCCAAAAACACATACGAGTCTTCTACAGTAGAACACCTTATAAATAATCGTGACTGTGCTGAGAATTTTAGAGTTGACTTGTTCACTACCGTAAGCAACTCATACTCTTCATTTCATTTTAAAGTACTGGAGACAATTTATATTTTCTTTGGCAGATCGTCTATTTCTAAACAGAGAGAATGTCTGCTGGGACATATTATTTCGATATAGTCTTTAACGCAAAATATTTCTTGCATTTTTTAACGCTAAATATTTCTTGTATTTTTGTATTTTCTTATTTTTCTCTTTTATTTTATAGCAAATCGAATGCTCGGCCTGGTCTGAGGGATTATTTATTTCAAGCCGTCCAAGCCATAAGTTTGTTTTAGAGTCTTATAGGGTAGGTGACTCAGAATTTGATCACCTCTGAAGGGGTCGTTCTGGTGAGGGGAGTATAATGTTGCAAGACCCGAAACTCCCCAATGACCCAGAAGTTTAAAACATCACTGATGACACCTACTGGCGCCGGTTTAAACGCGTATATTCAAGGTTATACGATAGTCTCTTCGATATTAGCTTTGTTAGGTGAGCAGTAAAACCAGTCACTATTTTTTTTTTTTTTTGGTCATATAGTGTATAAAACTTTGGGTCTTTTCATTGCCTTGATTAAATTCTGTACGCCCCTCAAATTTCTTTATATATATTCGTATATAGAGCTTTATATATGAAAGTGTAAAAAAAAACTATCATGAGACCTATTGTGAAATACACGCAGAGAGTGTAAGTAATAATAAGGCCAAAACACCAATGAAGTAAAAAAGGAATTTAGAATAAAAACAAAATTAAAGAATAGAACAAAGCAAAGCTTTTAAAAATAGAGAGAAAAAAATGGATGGATTAGAAAATGATTAAATATTATTAGAAAGCAAGAAGCGTATAACGGAACTCAATAACTTCAATATCAGTCACCACAGAAATTGTAAAAAAGAATAATAATAATAATAATAATAATAATAATAATAATAATAATAAAGTTAGAATAAGAAAGAAAGAAAGAAAGAAAGAAAGAAAGAAAGAAAGAAAGAAAGAAAGAAAGGCATTTGTATATTGACTAGCACGATGTTTTTAAGAGAACTGCTGAAAATCATAAGCTCAAAAAAGAAAGAAAGAAAGAAAGAATAAAGAAAGAAAGAACATCAACAATGAAAAAATAGATAAAGTTATATGTTCAAAGAAGAAGAAGAAGAAGAAGAAGAAGAAGAAGAAGAAGAAGAAGAAGAAGAAGAAGAAGAAGAAGAAGAAGAAGAGATAAACTCAATCAAATTGGAAAGAAAGAACGGGGATTAAGCATGAAAAAAAGACGTAATAAGATGGAAATGTTAGAGAAATTAAAATAAGAAAATGATTAGAAAACCAAGGTAATAACACCCGACAGACTTTAGGATAAAAAGTCGCATAAATAAAGTGATTGTAGTTGTTACGGCGGATGTAATGGCGCCGGTGATGGTCATTGTTGGTATCATTTGAATAGCCAATGGTTACGTCTGTCCATTAGGAAATGGATGGTGCTTTTTACTTCAACAGGAAAACTTTCCATCCACTTGTTAACATCAAAGTAGTAATGGTTTTCAATGGTGCCTCGAACGTGGACATAGACTTAGCCATAGTGTGTAAGCAAGAGAAATCACATGTAGAAAAGGTACAGAAATTTTTACATAAGTCAATAAAAGTATATATTTGCTTATATGAAATCACATGCATAAATCTACGAAAGTTCATACAAAATTGATTTTATGAAATCGTCTACCCATAAATATTCGTTTAATGAAATATACGCAAATGGAGATATATCTATCTATCTATCTATCTATCTATCTATCTATATATATATATATATATATATATATATATATATATATATGCAATTTTGGCTCGTAAACAAATCAATATAAACTGCGGGATAAGGAATAAAACATGTTTTTTAAATGAAAAATCTCGCACATTTCCACAACAAAAAATTGAGCCCAACTATCATCGTCGATGTCCCCCCTCTCAATAATAATGGAGATTATATCGAAGTCATTGATAAAAAAATAATATATCGTAATGTATATTTGGAACAACATATATATATATATATATATATATATATATATATCAGACTACATAGATGACCGGGTCTTTCTCGCAAAATACGGCCTGCCTAAATCGATTCCATGCTGCACAGCCCTGAACAGACTGCATGAGGCATTCCACTCTACATGAACACAGATAGTTCGGAATTCATGTGTTTTAAACAATATGTAGCCATCTCCATATTAATGGGCAAGTCTTGGAAATTAGAAGAACCGTTAACATACCTCTATAGAAATATCCTACCAATTAAAAGCAATGTCAGTATACGCATGGGAAAGACAGGGACCACTAATGCCAAGTTATTGATCATAGAGGAATTCTTTCAAGCTTTAGCCATGTTAGTACAACCAAATGGTTGCACCATCTAAACTCTAACAAAACAATTGGAGAAAAAAGTTAGATTATATTTACATGAGAATGATATGTGTAACAAATTCGGAAAACAGCAATTCACAGAATTAGAGCTGTAAGGCCAATTGTCTTCGATCGCATAAACAATTCAAGAAAGACGTGCCAGACATGCTGGACACTACTGGAGAAGTAGGGAGGATTTCTTGTGGACCCCTACATATGGGCACACTAGCAAAAATTTACATGCATCTTCTCTCTGTAGACGCTGGATATCGTATAGAAGACCTGTCCAAACTTAGACCAAGAGGAACTGATATTGTGAGAGAGACTCAAAGGAATCTGTTCTATCAGTGCGACTTATTGATGATCATGATGATATTATCAGAGCTCTGCTTTACAAGCAAAGTTATGGAAGCGCATTTCATTTATATTGCAGATCCAAAACTGCTGAAGCTGAACGAGGTGATCTGACAATTGGAAGGCGCTCTAGGTTAGCTCTATAGGAATATTTCTTAATCACCTGATCTGCCGCTTGGCAGGTGCCAGAAAGGGAAAATGCCTGAAAGAATATTTTATTCGAATTTATCTCAGATGAATATTGTTTTTTTTTTTACCCATTATAAAAACGATACAATTGTTTTTTAAAGAGCGTTGTATCTTTGCTTCGGTGTCCTTCTATAACAATTTCTGATGAGCTCATGGTATCATAAATGAGAAAAAAAAAAACATCATTGAAAACAGGATACAGTTGGAAATAATAGTTAAAGCGTCAGCGTCTTTCAAGAAGCATAGGTGTATATTTATGGATATACCTCACACGAAATAGACATGTATATACACAATTATTGTATATGAGACAGAAAGTTAAGCAAGTAGAGAAATTGCTATATTTGCTCTCACGCGCGCGCACACACATAGATACAATATATATATATATATATATATATATATATATATATATATAAAACAAATGGCTGCTGCTGATGTTGCTAAATAAATAGCTTAAAAAAATTCCGTTAGCCAACGTGGTCAGCTTGGTGGCCGAGAGGTCTGAGACTTTGTCTAACGTTAAGTTGGACGGGTTTTGATCCCGGCTTCGAGCGTCCAGCGTGTCTAGCTACACTGAAGAGTTCTGATTGAACGAAACAGTCTGTCTGCGGATGACAATATATATATATATATAAACTAAAATAATTTGTTTGTGAATTGGTTGGATGGGTTTCATAGCATATCAACCATTTCGGCTTATTTAATTCCAATCCTGGTTATAGATGATTTTTCAAGAAATATTTTTAGATTACATTTTTAAACGAGACAAAGCTCGTTTATTTCCATACAAATGGTTTCAAGTATTGCTATCTAACATTTAGATTTCTATTTGTTCGTACACTGTTAAATGGTTTTGGTTCTAGTAAATGATTTAAAAGTTCTATTTGACGCTATGAGACCATAACATATACGATCACTCTGGTTCAGTGTGGACTTGGGAGTAATGGCATTCAAGGAGAACTCCACAATCCTCACATCGCCATGTATTGAGTCCCGACATCTAATCGCATAGTGTCATATCTAGGACACTCATTAGAAAGGGGTGGTCTTACTCTGCCGAGAGGCAGTCAACATATTGTTCAAACCCAACCGACTGAGCTAATTAATTATTTTGTCATCTTTTGCAGCTCATCAGTTTCATACCTAGTGTTGCTGTTGTTGCTTTTTAGAAGAAAACGCAAACATCAGGTTGGAATATTATAGAAGCAATAGATTGTAACAAATGGTAAACTGATAGATGAGCTAAAGAAGATGATGTACTTCTTTACAAAGCTTTGGTTTTTATATGGCACTAGGCAAGAGGTATGGGTCGCTTAGTGCAAATTTATCTCACAAGCAATAGTTTTCTAATCTAGCTTTCTATCCCTTATTACACGTGAAGTGCTCAAAGAAAGTTAGTTAAAACTTATTTTAGTTTTTATAATGCTCAGTTTTCCTACATCTGAGTAATTCTTTTTTGTTAAGATTTGTGTTGCTTACCTTTTTTCACGCATCTGTTGACACTAAATATAGTGTCTGTTCTCTCAAAACTATCACGCTGATGCAAACCTAAAGAACGTAACTAAACATTGACAACTACAGTGTTCTCTGCTAGGCTTTCCCTATCAGTTTATTTGTTTGAGATCACCTACCTATTATTAATTCTACCTCGAGTCCTGCTTAAATTTTAGGGTCTGCAAATTCTTCAGTAACGGAAGCAGATTGTACTTTTTATGATTTTTTACAATTTAGTTTACTTATGATTGGAACTTAGATTCATTGACTGAGTATTTCCTTGTTGACTTTATTGAACACTTCCTACATAACATAAATTTTAACTAAATTAGCCTCTTTTTAATACACATTTTCCCAAGAGCTTCAGAATTCGAACTGCACTTGAGATTCAGTTTCGTGTCATTAAATTGTGAAAAAGTAAAAAGCAAGACGTAATTCTGATTTTATGAATAGAGACAATAGAGAACTATATCAGAAACGGATGCTAAGAAAATGATCCTCTAGGAAAAGCACAAATAATAATGTTAACACACGAATGAGTTAATACTAGACGGGATTTATACAAAAAAAATCAAAATGACAAGAATCACTGGAAGAAATCTACCAACGCTTGAAAAAGTGAGATTAAGATGTACTCAAAGGTGACAGAATGAATCAAAAGATAAAAAAAAAATCTTTAAGTAGAAAGTACATGATTATATGGAAATAATGGAAAATGAGAATACTGATGACGATAACAGAAGGATAGCTAGAATAGTTCAATAGAGTGCCTTTCTAATGTTGGAAATGTGAGGAAATGCGAGTCCCCGTAGCGCAATGGCTAACATTCTTGACCGCAGTCTTGAAGAAAGCGAGTTCAAATTTCTGTCGAGCTATTAGGTTCACTTTCGAATTGATACAATTGGGAAAGTTATCAACACTCATATCCATCCCCACCTGTTATAGGTTGAATATTATCACTGTTGTTTTGCTAAAACGATGTATTTGGCATTAAATAAGCCTGAAAGGTTGATATGCCGAGAAACAAAGCAAAAAGGAGAACATCGCTTTTTAGAAGAATACAAACCAGCCGACCTCTAACTATAGAAGAAATGTAGCATTTCAAAATTATAGTCAAATATTATATCCCCAGTGAAGAAAATCCATTGCCTCAGTAATGTACGATTTGAATACATTTTATAAATTTTGCAACGTGATACATTTTTCATTATAGGTGTCTGAGGTAGTAAAATTAGTAAATGGAATTTCTGCCGGAACCAAAGACACCAGAAGATAATTGTTATTTGATGAGATGAGAAAAGTCTAAATTAAACGAAAATGTTCTGATAGAGTCAGAACTTACTATTCCATACGTTGATTTATTTCAACGAGAGCAGAGACACCAGGTGCTTCAGGTACATAAACGGAATTTGCTGCCAGTCTACAAGGAATCGATTTGAATGTATACTTAGTAATTAAAGTCTAGGTAATTTGGACTGGCGTTGATATATATATATATATATATATATATATATATATATATATATATATGTGTGTGTGTGTGGGGGTGTTGTAATAATTTCACTTAAATGTATGGCTTACATATTCTAATTTCCGATTTTAAATTATCTGTTTTAATGTAGAGTATATTTCAAAACATGCAAAATACTTCTTGAAAAGATTTGTGAAGTATTTTCTTGTTTGGTCAACTAGTCTTTTCAGCTATTGACATTTTTGAGGACAAGCAAAACGTCATCACGATGGATGCCAATATCTTTTCTGAGGTAAAAATTACATCAATAAAAGATTATCATTGTCAAGATTTTCCATTATATTTTGTTATTGACACCTTAAATCAAAACTGTAATCCTTTACAGTCACACTACAGTTAGAGAAAGTTTATGACTATTCTGCATTCTTGATATCAACGTGATCACACACACACACACACACACACACACACATATATATATATATATAGTCATACACAGACAGACTGTTTCGTTCTATCAGATCTCTTCAGTGTGGCTCGACACGTAGGACGCTCGAAGCCGGGATCGAAACCCATCCAACTTAACGTTAGACAAAGTCTCAGACTGCTCGGCGAACAAGCGTACCTCGTTGGCTAAGGTAATTTTTAAGGTATTATGTAGCAACACCTATATATATATATATATGTGTGTGTGTGAGTGTATGTGTGTGTGTGTGTGTGTATGTGTGTGTGGTTTTTTAGAGGCTAATAAGAGGGAGCTAAAAACTTTAAAATTAAAAGCTCTGCGATTAAGTTAAAATGTGGTATTTAGTCTTATTGATATTAATCATCGAGAGTTTTTCACTCCAAGTCTCCTCGAGCCTCCAGGACCCTGCTCAGTATACCGGCCGATCTCAATAATGCAGCAGTTTGGATGGTATCTACCCGTCCCGTTATTTCCAAGTCCTCCAGTCCCTTTACCAATACTCCGGTGACTGTACTAAGGGGCACCAATTAGGTTTGGTTTGATCGTCACTTTCATATTTCACTTTTTTAAAAATTCCCCATCATTGTCGAGATATTTATCCATCTTTTCACTTTTATTCAATTTTACACTGTGGTCTGCCGTGACAGCAAAGTCCACAATTCTGCAACTTCTCTTTTTTGTTGATTATTTTAAGACCTGGTCGTCAGGTCGAGATTTGGTGATCTGTTTGTATCTCAAATTTCCAGGGAAGTTTGTGCGTCTCATTCTCTTGGACGGATTCTGGGTTATGCATATACTATAAGTTCGCATGGTTAAACTTCAACTTCTTGCACAATTCCCAGTGGATCACTTAGACCGCCCAGTCATGCCAAGTCTTATACTCTTCTTGTGCTAATTTGCTACGTTCACTTGTTACGTGACTGATCATTTCATCTCTTTCTCCAAATAAGTTACATCTGCTGTTTTGTTACGTCTAATCTATTCTTGCTTTGAGATGGTTAGTTCTTATGGCGTTGTTTTGTGCTGCTGGTAGAAAAGATTCAGTTGGTCACCTCCATGTTTTCTCGTGTAAGATGTGGCTTGTTGGTCGCTTAAAACGTCCGTAGAGTTATTTAACATCCCACTTTTGTTTTTTGGTTATGGCCCTTCCACTGGTCCTCGTGTCGTTAGTGTTGATTCTGGTGGCTGTAATCAGTTATCCTCCGCGCTTTTCTATGTAGTCTTCGAGTCATTTCGTCGATGTATTATTTCAAGTCCTCCAGGGCTTTATTA
Source organism: Sepioteuthis lessoniana (assembly GCA_963585895.1). Taxonomy (NCBI): domain Eukaryota; kingdom Metazoa; phylum Mollusca; class Cephalopoda; order Myopsida; family Loliginidae; genus Sepioteuthis; species Sepioteuthis lessoniana. Next base: position 61,760,038 of record OY757909.1, on the reverse strand, counting down.
TTATTATTATTATTATTATTATTATTATTATTATTATTATTATTATTATTATTATTATTATTATTATTCCGTTCGTATATTTAATTCTCTAGCAAGGACTAAGTACTTATCAATGTTTTCATTTTCTTTCTTTTTTACCGGAGAATTGTACAAGAAGATTAAATTTCACCATTCGAACAAATGGTATATCCACAAACCAGAATCTGCCGTGTAGAATGAAACGCACGTAATTCTCTGAGATATTGAGATACGAACGGATCAAATAATATCGGCCAGACGACCAGACCTAGAAATAACCAACAAAGAGAGAGAACCCGCTGAACTGTGGACTTAACTTTTCCGGCCGACAACAGAGTAAAAATGAAAGAAAGTGAAAAGAGAGATAATTACTTGATCTTGCTAGAGAACTGAAAAAAACAAACTCTGAAACAAAAGCGTGACGGTGATACCCATTGTAATTGGAGATCTTGGTACAGTCATCAAATGATCTGTAAAGGGACTGGAGGACTTTAAAAGAAGAGGACGAGTGGAGACCATCCAGACTATAGTTTTACTAAGATTTGCTTTTCTAAGATTAGCCAGAATACTGAGAAGAGTCCAGGAAACTTGAGGAGAATTGCTGTCACTCAAACACCAGTGATAAACCATCGGCTAACACTGGTTTTGAAAATTCTCAGAAGAGTATTGATTGAATATTAACCTACATAGATGATTAAATCAGTGATTAACATGAAAATCTTAAAACTCCATATATATATATATATATATATATATATATATATATATAATGTATTTCTATTTTAGCTAATCCCTAAATTTAACTCTGGCAGAGTGAAAAAAAATGATCCAACTTGTGGATGAATTAATACATAAATGGATATTTGGGAAAAAAATTCTATAAAAAAGAAAAGACAAAAAATATACATATATTCTGAAAAAAATCAAACAATATCGTAATGTCTAGCCAAAATAAAAATAAAACTCAGACTGAGGACTAAGTAAACGAAAAAAGTGCTCAAAACAAGGTAGAGTAAATATCAATATGAAAGTGTAGCGTATAATGTAGAAGTATACAGTGACCATAACGCTTTGAAGAGCAATAATAAGAAAGACTGTATTGGATCTACTCAAGATATTTAAAAAAAAACATTTTATAACCATAAATGAAGTTTTACCCATGAGACATATAAGAATAGTACTAGTTTATCGAAATACATTTGATAGATCAAAACAAAAGTTGGCATAGACCCTATACTGAAATGGGAAATTATAAAATGCTTTAAATACAAGGCAGGTGATTAATTTTGCCAACTGTGTATGGAGGAGATATTAAAAAATATTTTTTTATAATAACCCGAAAGAATTACTTAATCACAGATCTGAAGTGTTTTACATTTGTAAACATAGAAAGAATTGTCTTTTTGGTTGGTAGATTTTTTTTCTTCCTTGAGATTTAATCAATAAAACGTATATTTATGCAAAGTTTTTTAGGTTGTGTAGATTTTTTATTGAATAAAATGTTATTTTCCCTACCCTCTTTGGTCAGCTTCATCCTGATGATCCGGAAAGGTAAAACCTCGGTAGATTTGGTCTGACCCATTAGGTACTTACATATATATATATATATATATATATATATATATATATATATATATATATATATAGTACCAGTCGAAAATATTTGGTCTCTCTCAGATTTTTTATTTATCATCCAAAGAGTGGGATTTTTCATGAATCAAGTTACTCACTACAATATTTTTTTTTATTACTGAATACTGGACTAGATTAAATTCAAATTATAGAAATAACATAAAAAGGTTTCTGAAACTTTTCATTCATCAAAATTACTTCTTTTGGCCTCAGGCAGTGCTTCAAATATCTTCGGTATTCTTTTTGCCAAAGACTGGTGGTAGATTTAAGATAGTTCTACCTAACTTTCTAGCAGGAGTTGCCAGAGTTGAGAGGCACTTGTGGGTTGCTTATCTCAGACTTTACGTTCAAGTTCATACCACACCAGTTCAGTGGTATCTACTTCCACTGATTGCGCTGATCAAGATATCAGTTGAAGGACGTGCTATTCCTCTTTGATTTTAATGAGCCACTGGCAGAGTTTGCAAGTATGCTCTGCGTCATTACATTGCATAAGAAGAAATCCTTGAGCCACATGCCACGTTACAGATGGGATTGCGTGATGTTGCATTATGCTCTGATAGCCAGTCCGATTCAATTTGCCATTCACCTGGTGCAAATCGGTGACTTTGCAACTGAAAACACCCCACACCATAACAGACCCTCCTATTTGCTTTTCGCTTGGTGTGATACTATGTGTGGCAGCTCTTTTACCGACACTTCATCGCACATAAACACCTTTGTATGAGTCAAAGATTTTGAACTTTGATTAGTCTGTCCAAAGAACTTTATTCCTCTCCTCTATTCTTCAGTCTGTGTGCCTTGGCTCACTGGAACCTTTGACATTATTTTGCTTCTTCGACAGTGATTTCTTGACAAAAGTCGGTACTAGATTCCCTGAGGAGCCGGTTAGGCGAAACTTTAGTAGGAAAGACCCGACTCGCGATTTAATTTTTGTAATTGGCTCAACTTTGTATTGAGCACTCTCTGTAATTGTAGCATTGCAGTTTTTTTACGGTGGGTTTTCTTTTTCTTTTGATTGCATATCTCTTGATTTTTTTCAACTGGTGTGACGAAGTTGGTCTTATTTTTTGTTTTATCCTATGATTTTTTTATTCCCCCCCCCCGGGTGGTAATTCGAGATATTATTATCTCTAGATCCTGGCGTTATTTTTTTTCTTTTTTCCTGGTAACCGTGAATGCTGGTAGATAGTAGGTTAGTATATATATATATATATATATACATACATATATATATATATATATATATATATATATATATTGTTTTGGTGAGTAAATGTATCTGTATATTTACAAACTATGTATACGTCGAATTAAGCATTCACACATTTTCTTATAAGTATTTGATTATGTCTATTATCCAATGCCTGTTTAGTTCAGGTAATCAATCTGTATACGCTCATTTATATGAGATAATGCACGTATAAGTGTTTCACTATAACTGCATACAGTAACATTCATGTCTACGTGTAATAGTGTGAACATTTAAACGCTGTCTCACCGACTCGGACAATGCCAAAATGGCTATTCCCATGAAAACTATACGAAACCAAGAAGAAGTGTTAGGGCGAGATCTAAAAGCAACTGATTTAATTTGTTTTATTCTAACTTTAACGTTTTCTGAAACTGGAGCAACTTGCACAATGTGCTACGCAATATTCTGTTTAAAAAAAAACAAAAAATAAACCTGTGTTAAGCATCAGGAAAAACAAATTCATGACTTAAAAAAATAATTCTCATATACGAAAACAATATAAACAGAACCCCCCGCCAAAAAACAACAACAAAATAAAAGACAAAATATAATAATGTCTAAACAACAAAAACAAAAAAAAAACTGCCCGTTTGAATCCTTTAAATACGAATAATAATCATAACCTTTAATAAATGCAATTCGACGTTATTTATTATTCATATTGACAATCTAGCAAATTCAATCTATTATATCTTTCTTTCTTTTCCTGTGTGGTCATTTCCCCTGGTACTCAACTATTTCTATTCTTCTTTATTTCTTTTCTTCCTTCTTTCCCAGCATTGATTATTTTTTTATTTTACTTTTTGTTCGTTTGTTTCTTTCTTTTGTTTGTTTGTTTGTTGTATGGGATTGTTTCTTTTCCTGCGTATTTAGTTTTCCTAATGTTTTAAATAAATCAGTTTATTCATTGAAAGTGTTTGAGAAATTTAGCGACTTCCCTTGAAGGGTCGTAAGAAAGAATAAACACCACAAGCGGATCTTTAAACACTTTTATGTACTAGGTGCGAATCGGTTTCTAAAATAATATTCCTTTTGCGATCAATAGTCAAAGTGTTATAAAGCTATAATTACAATAAACACTTATTTGGGTGTTTGTCTGATTATCCTGAGTGTCTTTCTTGTATATATTTCTGTTTCTTTTGGGTTGCTGCTTTAAAAGAGTTGCTGCTGGTTAGTCTCAGTAGGGCTCTAATGTCCATCAACGTGCCTATTTGCCTGCTTAGCGAGAGCAGCCCAGCCAACCTGCTCGACTGCTGGGTCGTGTATGTGTGCACTCTTGTCCCGTCTGTGAAAGAATGCATTTACCTCTTACTTGTGACTGCCCGGTAATAACTACCCACTTCTTCTGGTACTTGCCCCTCTGGGTGCACAATCTTAGCGGGGATAAACCATATTTTTCATAATTGCGATATTGGCTAGGCTAAAATACTCAGATTATGTCCCCTGCAGAGTGCAAAGAGAATCCCAACAAAAAAGGGGTGTCTGGCTTGGATACTAAATTGAATCTCATAATAAGGCTTCAGTTCTGGAGCTTTGGAGTGAATCATGAGCCCTTTCATTTCAAATACTTATAGGTTCACCCTTATCCGTTGTTAGGGTCATTTTTATGTGTTGAATTGATCCATTTAAAGATTTTTCATATTCAATTGAACCGACATCAACAGAATATGTAAATAAGAACGTACAATGAAAGCGGTTCCCTAACTTTCAGCAATGAAATAATCCTAGTCGAGTTGAGAAGCATAAAAATAAGATCAATAAAACGTTTAAAGGGACCGTCTAAGATGACGACATCAAGTTGCTTTCAAAAAGAATTAAACTCCTTTAACGAATTATATTACCTGTTGATGGGAATGAGACTAAGTTTACTCTATTCGCTGCTTTAACCAGCTCATTGGCCCTGTGGGTAGAGTGTTCACCAATGGTCCAGGAGACCAGGATTCAATCCCAGGTCTAGCCATACCAAAGACTTTAAAAATGGTACTTAATACCTCCTTGCTTAATATTCAGCATTATAAGATACGTATCAAGGGTAAAGTGGAGAAATCCAGGGAAAGGAGTAGCACTTTCCCCGACACCTCGAATACAGTCACCAACTTTAATTTTTATTCCCTGCTGAGAGTTATTCCAACCCCAAAGGGACTTCATGGTCAGGAATTTAAATTGTATCCGTTGGTGAAGCACAAGTTCTGGAGTTTTAAGGAGAGCGATGCACTTTTTCATAGCCATTACTGTCAGGGCCACTCACGCCCGGAATGTTACTAATAATCTTCGGGACGAATAACTCTGTTTGCAAATTATTTTTCATCATCATCATCATCATCATCATCATCATCATCATCATCATCATCATCATCATCATCAAGTCCCGCTACTACCATGGATTTCCCTCTCTCATTCTCTTTTCTGTTCCCCGCGGGTTTTCCAAACTCCATCCTGTGTCTACGCAGACTATTGTAGGTAAGTTCTTGCTGCTCGACCAACACTGGCACGTCCATGTGTTGGGTCCATAGGAGAATGTTACATGTGAGTCCATCCTTGCTTCTACAGTTGTGTTCCGTATGTCTTGTTCGCCTTAGTTGGATGGTTTTAGAGATAGGAAGTAAGCAGTCATACCGCTGTTGCTTGGTGGGATGTTGATGCCACCAAAATTAATTTCATTATTTCGGAATAGTTGATATCAAATACCAGCAAAACTTTAGAAAATGCATAAAACATGTAATTGTCCGAACTTCTAGCCATTAATAACCCCTAGCAGGTCGACATGCCATTAAAATCAGTCAATAAATCATAATTCGAACGGTGTAAAGTATTTATTTATTAATTTTTCAAAATAGAAATATAAAGGTTATGTAATAACGTTTAAGCCTCTCACAGATTTTAGATTTGTCCCAGAAATCACACATTTTTCTGGGACCCACTGGCATAAAAGCTAAGTGAGAAATCTATATCAATTTTCCATGTTTTAAAAAAATATTCAGCTATGGCTTTGCTTTCCGAGTGAGGCTTAGAACCTTTTTGAAACTCACCCGCATACATTGATGAAAATCGCTAATTAAGAACATATTTATCATGATTACTTTAGATATTTCATCCCATATTCAATAACAAAACAAAACAAACCAAAAAATTTGCAACATTCTTTGGAGCAATAGAATTTCATCTTTTTAGATCAATTTTTAGAATAGGAAATATATTATGTCTGGAAGTTAGTCGTCGGTTCACGATTCATCTTCGTTTTGTCAGAGAAGAAAATTCAACTTTGTATTAGTAAAATAACATCTTTTTTATTTTGTGAGGATTATCACCGAACGAAGAACTTCGCGTGAAAACCTGAATAGAGGAAACTATTCATTTATTCCACACGGCAACCAGAGAGAGAGAGAGAGAGAGAGAGAGAGAGAGAGAGAGAGAGAGAGAGAGAGAGAGAGAGTATGTGTGTGTGTATGTGTGTGTGTGTGTGTGTGTGTGTGTGTGTGTGTGTTTGTTTGTTTGTTTGTTTGTTTGTGTGTGTCTTTTTTGCACTTTAGTGACCTCGTTTCACTCGTGCACAAGGTTAGTTGTCTGGTCAAAATTTGACACAAGACACTTCGCGCCAAGCACCTCTCTCAGCGCTTACTTAATATATGTCTATCTTGGATAAACAGCCATACGGGCATTATGTGGAGCAACGATATTTTAAATGTATATCAATTGGTCACTTGGGTTATGTAATGATTAGTTAGCTAGACTAACAATTAACTACTCGTCAGTTCAGGTCTCACTCAGTGTCCCATACTACGTGCTTTGTCCCACGATTGAGAAAATCATAGAAAATAACCTACTTATGCGACCGGAGAATTGATTAAAAGATAGAAAAAAAATTATGTCCTTCATGGGAGAAGGATTAGAACTTAATCAGTGGTGGTTTTTAGTGGGAGGTATACGTTTTCACTAACACTTAGATTTTATCAAAATCTTTTCAAAATTAGAACTTCTGTCAAGACCTCTAGAAATTATATCTTCATTATACGAATGTCATTCAATAACTAAGAATAATCCTTAACTTTACATGCTTCTCTGTAAATATCATAAATTCTTCTCTAACGTTCAGATGGTTTTCACTTCTTAAGTAGAAAAAATTGGTGACAAATCTGTGTTCAAGACTGAAACAGTTTCCCTAAAAAATATCTTATCGAGAAAAAAAATCTTGTATTGACCAATTCCAAACAATGCAAAGTTTACATTTATTGGGGGGGAGTTCTATTTATTTTTTTTTTTTTAAAGTTACTCGTTTTTATTAAACAGCTATCATAAAGTTCTTCAGCGGTGCACCCTTGTTCATTTAAAATCATATGTTTAAGATGAAATATTGATAATTCATTCATGATATTTTTGGTTGATGGGTGGTGAATTTTAACGGCGTTTTATACCATGTGGGGCTTTTGTTATGCCAAGAGGTTTGGGAATGATACTTTTTGTACACTCCTGTATATATATATATATATATATATATATATATATATATATATATATATATATATATATATATTGCATTGAGTCATGAATAATTTCCGTTTTTGTCAATTATAATGTTTTCATGAATCATTTAACAATGACTAAATTTCAATCAATAGTATCTGTTATTTTGAATCAATTTTGCCTTTTATTTGGTTGCTTGTTTATTCCTGTCAAGTAAAATCAAATTAGACTCAACCTCAAGAATTTGTCTTCAATGGTTTTCAACAGATTTTTAAAAAAAAAAAGGATCATTCAGAATTTTTTTTTGATGCCAAAAAAGATGGAAATCACTTTGTGCATGGTAGTTAAGGTAAAGCAGCCAAACGCAAATCGTTTTATTTTCTTCTGTAATCATTGATGAATAAGGCCTCGCGTTAATGTAAGAAGCACAACGGTTTTTCTATTGAGGAGTGAAGTGAGTTTTCTTAGATATTTATGTTGCAACTATTGAAGGAATACTTGCCTGATTGCGGTGGAAAAACCGAAAACGAATAATTCTACGGTCATCCCACCCTAAAATACTGCATAATGTTCTTTCCATGAAGCTCCCTCCTCGGGATAGGCTAGAGATTTTCAGCGTTAAAAACCGTAAAAAAATACCCTGTTTTCGTAACATTTAATGATATTTTAACTACTGAAATAAGAATGATACTCTCGAATCAGATAATATTCGGTTGTTGAAAAATACCGGAAGTTCGAAATGTGAAGTTACAAGTTCCTTTAAAAAAAAACGAAATTATTTGTGACTCAACCGGGAGACCAGGGTTCAGTCCTGGTCAAGTCATACCTGAAACCAAAAAAATGCTAATTAATACCTCCTTGTTTAACACTCGGCATTGTAAGGTACGAATCAAGGCTATTTGGAGCAATCCAGAGTAAGGAGTAGCACCATACTGAACACTTCTGTGTAGTAGCTATTGAAAATGGAGCCTTCGGGAAACACTCGACTTGGTTAACCTATTTATATACATATATGCAACTCTGTCAGTGTGGCTTACACTATACTGGCTGTATTCTCTGCAAAGGAGTAGCACTAGCAGAAAATTATATCCTTGGTAGTCCCGAATAAATCTTCATTGGCAGAAACATCAAAACCACTATTATCCGAAGTTGTAGTTAATTAGGGTTCAATATGTGGGACACGTAGATCGGCTTGAAAATCATTCCTCTTCGATGCAAAACAAAAACAACAAAAACAAAAACAAAACATTTAAACAATTAAAATTAGATACACAAAAAATGAAAATATCAATGTTGAATAAACGCGAATCCTTTAAGTCTTGGCATAAAATTACACTATACCGGTTGAAATACCGTTAAAATCAATCAGTCGATCAATCAATCAGATATATGTATGTGTTGGGGTGTGGTAAAAATATGTATATTTTTTACAAAGTGTCTTTAAATTTCATTCAATAAACATAAATTCGGTTCTAAGGACCGAATACATTTCTGAAGTACATAGAACACCCAGTAAGGATAAAAATCACTGGCTTCCTAACTATCCTAAGAGACTATGTTGGGTGATAATAATTGTTGCATAGTAACTTGTACCACCTTACTTCCGGTATCGCGGAGGTATAAAAGACGTCGTATATCTTTAGCACGAGAGGTTCTGCAAGATCTCGGTCATTAGTAAGACCAACTTCGGATGTAACACCCACGGTGCGAGACTTATAATATTTGTTTGACTGTACCACTTCAGTTAATAGATAATTCTCTTTATTTCACTGTGTATCTCTTCCTTACCACGATACACCAATGATAGAAAATACTTTCTAGCTATTATAGAATAATTGTGGAGGTGCGTCCATCGTAATGGTTATGGGAATGGTCTTGGCAAAGCAAGTTCAAAACCTAGACGAGGCTTTTTCACTTTGCATTAATTCCTCCGTGACATGAGTGAATCCATTTATTTTCACGAAATCATGGGTAAATAGTACAGCAAACTGGATATTGCAACCGATCAAGCAGAAGGAAAACTCTGAATTCAAATCAAATACCCTCTGTATAGCAAACTAACATGGTGTCATATTTATGGAGTTAGGTAAATACATACTAAGAAAAAAGTAAAGTGTAAAGGAAAAAGTCATTGATTAATGGTAGGCAATGAAAAAGTAGGAGGGAAAATTGATTTCATGCTTTTTCAAAAGACAATAGAATAGTGTAATGTCAAGTAGTATTTTTTAAACGAATCCTCGTAACTTTGAAGAAAATGTGTTGAACTGTGACATTGTATCAAGCGATTTCCGACCTTCAATTAAACAGTGTACTCATATTAAAATGAATTTTTGAAATAGAACAGACTATTTGCATGAAAATGGATTTGGCGTTAAATAACATACAAAGGCTAATATGCCATAAAAAAACAAACCAGCAACCATTATATAAAGAAACATAACTGAACCTATTGTATGGGGATTTAAACAGCTGGTTTTATTTTTGCAATGTCTTATCAACCGCTTATTGATTAAAATGGAGAATTCATTAAAAAGCAAAGAAAAATGTCACAACTTTGATTTCATTTGAGGGAATGTTCAGCTAGATGTATAATTTATGTATTAAAATACAGGGATAATATTAGGTCTAGCTCTTCGGAAGACCACAAAAAGTTCAGTTTAGCATGATATTTTATTATTAATGAAATATTCCCACAAAATCTCTTAAGATTTTAAATTTTTTAAAAGTTAATATATTAGCAACATAGTTTACCAGAGAAAATGTGGCAGATATTACTGCAGCCGTTCTTTAATTGTCTGATAAATGACAAACGGAAAAAAAATTAACAATCAATTTCCTAGAAGGCTTCGAAAAGCAATTAGGGTAGTTCCTTGGCCAGAAAGAGAAAAATCTGTGAGATTACTTGGGAGTTGTAGACAAGAGTGGAACAAAACGGGAAATATGTTTTTCGATAAAGTTCACGTGGAAAAAAATCTCCTAATTTTACTTACTTAGCTGAAAGCATGAATAAATAAAATAGTTATATAATTTTCCTGAAATGCAATATGTCAAAGCACATTTTAAAGAAAGTTCTTAGGACCCACTGGGTTACCAAATCCATCTCCCTTGAAACATCCTAAAGAGTATCTTAAAGCATGGCGATGGAAAGTCAGTAGACTAGTGGCTAACGTTCTACACTACATTATCGTAGTATGTGAGTACGAACACTGGTCACTCTATTATGTTGGCTCTTGGACTAAAACTCTTGGAAACAATATGAACCCCATTATTTCTCCTGTGTAGCGTTAATACAGTTTTCTTCTATAATGATGGATTTGGCATTAAATCATCTGTTTATACTGATATGCCATAAAATACGTAGAAATCGAACCAAAGAAAGAAATCAAAGTTCAAAGCTGAACATTCCCTCAAACGAAATCAAAGTAGTGACATTTTTCTTTGCTTTTTAATGAATTCTCCATTTTAATCACTGAGAGGTTGATAACTTGACATTGCAAAAATAAAACTAGCTGTTTAAATTCCCATACAATAGGTACAGTTTTGTTTCTTTATATAATGGTTGCTGTTTGTTTTTTTATGGCATATCAGTCTTTGTATGTTATCTAACGCCAAATCCATTTTCATGCAAATAGTCTGTTCTGTTTCAAACAATTCAGTTTAGCATGAGTACACTGTTTAATTGTCAAAAATATTTCTATTTCAAGCTATTCAGTTTATTCAATATGTTTATTTTCAAGCAGAAAATAAAGCAGTCGATTCATTCATTTATTCGAGCGTCATTTCAACACCTTTAGCATTTTTATGCCAAAAAGGTTGGGTATCATATATATTGTATGCTTGAGGGATTCCTCGTGTTTATGACATATCAACTTACGTGTGTCATTTCATGCTAAAGTCATCGTTACAGAAGAACTAAAGCGATACAATTTAACCCATTGCGGTGGGGGGAGGATATTGAGGTTCTCAAGATTGTTAGTTTGAAACTGAAAGTAATAATGCGACTACAATTCGGGCTTACCACAATGTTCAGTACGTTAGCTACAACACCATTGAGCCCAGTCACCTGGGGCTGCAAAATACACAGAGTGCATCTCTGCAGAGTGTCCTAGATGGGACACTAAACAATCTGATGGTGAGGCTTTACTCATGCCAGAACTTTGGGCAATAGAGAGTACCCCTTCATTGTCATCCACCTCAGGTCCACTCTGGTCTGGAGTGGTAGCACCTGATAGGATCCTATCTATGGTTCGAATGGAACTGTTTAACATTTAAACTGGATACTTATGCTAAAACGAGCTATTTGAAATAAAAGTGTTTGATCATTTAACAGTGTGTAAAAAATGACTGATGTTTAATTGAATTGTTAGTGAGTCATAGCAATGCTTTAAAACTTTAAACTGTTTGCAAACAAATGATTAATAGTAAATAGAATCATTTGTATGAGATAGAAATAAATGAAACCATTTAACTAAGAAAATGAGCCCAGGCACATTTTAAATTGTTATCAAAAATGTGTTTATAAATCATATATTTAATATATATGTATAAAAAGGATTTGGCATTAACTAACCTACAATGATTGATATGCTATAAAACCAAAACGAAAGAAACTAAATAACTACGTCATTATTGTACAGTTGTTGTTTGGGGAGGTAATGAACCCTGTCTTCTACCCCAGATATGTATCCCTACATTTATTTTAAAGGATGTATTTAGCATTAAATAACCCAGGAATGTTGACATGCCATGAAAAAAACAATAAAACAATACATTCTCCTTTCGTATAAGAAGAATTTTTAAAGAAATCATGACTCATTTGTGAAAACCTAACAGGTGCAAAAACTCAAAATAACTGAGTTGAATAAAAATGGAGGATAACTCATTAGATTTCAAGAGTTGGAGCCTCACCTTCAAATGTCCTTTCGTGTAAAACTGGTTAGTGTATTCTAAGACCAACCTATAGGTCAGTGGAATAATCGAATAATTAACAAGTCTTTATATATTTATCAAATTCAGAAGTGATAATTTGTTTTCTATTTCCTGATTTTTATCAATGTAAAAATTAGTGAACACCTTTTTTCTTCTCGCTTCTTACATTTCTTAAAATATCAAAGCCATTTTATCGAGTTGATCATGGGATAATCAGAGTAAAATGAAAAAAAAGAAGGAAAAAAAATAGCAAAAGTAAAAAAAAAAAAAAAAAAAAAAAAAAAAAAAAAAAATTTCCGATGAGCAAAGTCTGTGAAGTTTTAGTATTTATATCTGGCCTCATATATTTTGCAAGAAAAATAAAATAAAAGAAATAGGAAAAAATGAAAAAAAAAAAAAGACCTGTTCACACATTTGGAAATAAATTGATGTCTTCACTAACCGAAATCCCCCAACCCCTTTCCCAAATGCTTCCCCGAGAAGAAACTTGCTCAGAAAAGAAATATGTGATAATAGAAAGGTGAAATCTCATTCTTGCTTCGTTGGTTGGTTGGCCCCAAATATTCAAGGTGAATGTTTTACAAGCGGTAGGATAATAAAATATTCTGGTGGGGCTGGAGTTAATTCGTTTCGAATTTATTGGCGAGCTGTAAAACAGCGGCGGAGAGTATACGTTGCCAAATTATCGCGTTGGCAGACGTTGCAAATCAAATCAATAATCCAAGTTTTATAGAAAAACAATAAAGGAAAGTGAGTTACTTTTCCACACTAAGGTAGGGAAGTTTGAAAAACTTCACCATTTATTATTTTCGTCAACGTTTCGTGAATTGCGCACCTAATCATCATCAAGGCATGCCAACAACATAGATCCTTTTAAAACTCTCCGGTGATACATCTTTATTGGTAATCGCTCTTGGCAGGTCATCTACTGGGTATACAGTGTCCACACAAACATAATGAATAAAAGATTTTGCAAGTCGACCAAAACTGGTGTGTCCATGTGTAGGAGTCCATTAGAGAATGTCACGTATGAATTTATCCTTGCATTATAAGTGGTGCACAATATATTTTTCCTAAATAGTTAATGAGATGTGGGGTGGTAAACATCTGTGGGTTTGTATTATTTTGCTTCCAGGATTTGTTCAAAACAGTACAGATCATCCTTCTGCAATATTTTTTTAGATTTTTTTTTTTTGCTTGCGTTTCGTGCTGCATCGGTCTCATTCATATATATATATATATATATATATATATATATATATATATGTGTGTGTGTGTGTGTGTGTGTGTGTGTGTGTGTGTGTGTGGTTAGGCAGCAGTCTTTCATTTAAGCATGTTTGATTAAATAGCTCTTTAAATACACTCTTTACGCATGCAAGCAACCCCTGATGATGACCTATGAATGGTCTGAAAGCGCTTGGGATTATTTTGGTAAATTCATTCACCAATTCCAACCTGAAACCAGGACACTTATCAGGAAACCTGAAAGGATCTTAATTAGATTATATAGACAAACTGTGTATTTATTATTTAATCACACACACACACACACGCACACACACACACACACACACACACACACACACACACACAGAGATAAATATATGTATATATATATATATATATATATGTATATTTAGGCAGCATTTCTTCGTTAATGCAAATTTCATTAAACATAATAGACATTTTATGTCTACATATTTTCTTCTGGATCCGTTCGAATTCCCGTATTACTTTTATCGTATTCGGGGGGGGGGATTGATTTATGTATTGTCCATAGTTGTATGTATCCCTAGTACTTTCTGCCCGACTTTGGGCCATCATCAGGGGAGGATCTATTACAAAAGTGATGTAACTTTTGTTTTAGCATATTACTACTGTGAAAGGGCGTCTTTGCCGTTGAAGATTATTGCGTTTGCTTTTAAATGTAATTCTATAATTAGTGCCAGTAGCTAAAGACATTTAAGTACATTAGCACTGGTTTGAAAATTAAGTCTATTAAGTGTTGGTTGCATGTTTTTAATATGTAGTGCTTCGAGAATCTGAAGTTTTTGTGTATTATTTTGATGTTCTAATATTGTTGTGTTGTCGCTGAGAATTTTTCGTAGTTGTGCTGTTGGGCATGAAAGTTTTTTTTAAATGCTGAGCTCTTGAACTTGTGTCAGAAAGGTGCAGTGTAAGTCTCCTCGACAGGGTAGTTGAGGTTAAACCAACATATATATTATATTCAGATTCTCGAAGCACTACCTATTAGAAACCTGCAACCAACACTCAATAGACTTAATTTTCAAACCAGTGCTAATGTACTTAAATGTCTTTAGCTACTGGCACTAATTATAGAATTACATTTAAAAGCAAACGCATAATCTTCAACGGCAAAAACGACCTTACACAGTAGTAATATGCTAAAACAAAAGTTTCATCACTTTTGTAATAGATCCTCCCCTGATGATGGCCCAAAGTCGGACGGAAAGTACTAGGGATACATACAACTATGGACAATACATAAATCAATCCCCCCCCGAATACGATAAAAGTAATACGGGAATTCGAACGGAACCAGAAGAAAATATGTAGACATAAAATGTCTATTTTGTTTAATGAAATTTCCATATATATATATATATATATATATATATATATATGTGTGTGTGTGTGTGTGTGTGTGTGTGTGTGTGTGTGTGTGTAAGTAAAGTTGGCCACACGAAGGCTCACTTTTCAATTGCTTCTACACCGAGGTGTAAGGGAAGAAGGTACTCCTTTTCTTAGGTAGTTTCAATTCATTTTGATTTGTACATTATTATGCCGAGTGTTAAGCAAGGGAGCAACCAGTACCTTTTTTTGAGTCTTTGGTATGACCCGATCAGTGATTAAACCCCATTGGCGAACAAAAGCTCATCAAAGCTCATTTGTTTAAACAGAATTAAGGGATTTCTAGTATTAAGTAGCCTTAATTATTCTATTTAAGTCTAATCATTGGTTTGCGCAAGGTTAAATGGTTTCAAGTATTGCTATACTTTGCTAATAGTCTTATTAACATACAGACAAATCATTTCCAGTATTGTTATCTAGCACTACGAATTTAATTTAAGATCAGTTATCTGTTTGCCTGCAGTTAAATGGATAGACACTTCTATTGGCCCATGGACGAGATCTTTTGAGGTAAAACGACTCAAGGACGTAATAGCAGTGAAGGGGTACTTAACATTTCCCAAAGCTCCAAGTTTTGAACCTCACTAATAGATTGCTTAGTGTCATATCCAGGGTACTCGTTACGTGGTTTTACCCCTCTACAAAGGTGAACTAACCGACTGGGCTTTTTATTTTGGAATGCATTGATTGATTGTAAAGGCATGTCAACTTATCTAGGGTTAGTTTTTACCAAGAATTTAGCTGCCCCATCGAGTGGAGCAGTAGAAAACATCGACTGCTCCTCTGCAGAAGGGTAAGAACCCCCCTCAAAGCGTGTCCTGGATATAGCACTAAAAAAGCTGATGGTGAGGTTCTAGTAATGATGGAGCTTTGGGGACTACGGAGAACTTAAATTCCATCGCTCCCGGGTCCACTCTGTCCTGGTGAGGTAGCACCTGATAGGATCCTATCTATGAGTCAAATAGATCTAAAGTGCGTACTTATGTTAAACTGAACTGTTTGAAATAAAACTGTTTTGGCATTTTAATTGGGTACTTACGCTAAACTGAATTATTTGAATTAGAACTATTTTTGTAGGCAAAATGATTTGTTTGAAAAAGAAATGTTACTGACATTGGAACTGTACTTACACTAAACTAGATTAGTTAAAATAAAACAGTTTTGACAAAAACTATACTTATACTAAACTGAATCGTTTGAATTAGAGCTGTTTGACTAAACCCTATAATTTGAAATAGAAAAAGGTTTTGCCTATTAAACTCTGTACTTATACTAAACTGAATTATTTCTAATAGAACTGTTGTTTGTATAAAAATGGATTTGGTATTAAATAACCCACAAAGGTTGATATGCCATAAAGCCCAAACAAACAGAGAAACAAACAAATAAAGAATTTAGGTAATCGCTCTCATTTTACGTTCATATTTATATTTTTTTCGGCATTTTTTTCTACGTTTATTCTTTACTCTTGCTTTTACTGAATATTTAATATTTTTAAACGGATTTGTTAGACACGTCTATGGGAGACTAACAGCTGCTACCAATGCAAATCAGAACGGACCCGGGAGTAATGGCAATAAAGTAGAAGTCCACATTCCCCATTCAAAATTAGGGCCACACAATCAGATGCAGACTTGTTCTACCTAGGACACCCTTTTTTTTGGGGGGGGGATCTGACTCCTGTAAAAGTGATTCTACGTTATATGTAAAAGCTGTGATCAAAATATATCAATACTGAAGCTTTATATTTTTAATCATTAAACTTCTCAGTCAAATTGACCCATAAAGTTAAGATTTTTACATGTCAAGACCAGACGGATCCATGTCATTTGTCAATTAGTCTTTTATTAATATTTTTTTACGAAGTGCATAACGCTCTATATTAATCATAGTCCGTGCGATTTTTGTTGTTTCCTAAACTAAAAATTATTTTGTGGGATAAAATTTGAGGTTATAGAATACAGTAAAAAACGAAAACAAAATTTGCATAACATAAAAAGACAACTTCTTTGGGTTGCTTTGACCGCTGGAAAATTTGCTTTAATAAGTATCATATGGAATGCCAGTTGGACTATAAAATGAAGGTTTCCTTGGTAAAGATAGCTTTAAGGTTCTTACTTTTGAGCCGTCATTGTTTCATCTGATCTGGGCTCAATGGACGATATTCTTCTATCGTCCCGGCCTGTCAGTAGGGCTGAATGTATCCCCTGGACAGGAATAAGAGGGAAACTTATTACATGACCGAGTTTAGCCGTCGGGCTGCTACTCATGCCCGATGGAACGATAGGGTAGAGCTAGATTAATACAGGGTCCTCTTCCTATGAAGATAACCGTTACACCACGACTGCATGCATGAATATCCCTCCAATAAAGGGTGTCTTGGCTAAGGCACTAAACGGCATCCGATAGCAATTCTCGTGTGTTGGAGTTCCAGGGAGTTTGGGGGTACCTCTTTATTGCCATTATAGGACTATGTGCAAAAAAAAAAAAAGAAAAAAGCGCAAGAAGCAACTCGGCAAAAGTGCAGATATAAATGTATCAGGAGCGGGATTCCCAAATTTCTTGGCATGAAATAACCCTATACGAGTTGACATGCCATTAAGATCAATCAATTAATTGATCTATTAATCAACCTATTATAGGTGCATACTAATACTCTCGGGTCAACTCTGGCCCATGTAGGACATGTTAATTTTCCATCGATTGGTAAAATAGATTATTTGAAAATTATAAGTATTTAAAAGGAAGACGAAATAGCATTCTGTTGTACAATATTTGTATTAAGAATAGTTATTTGAAGCTATATAATTTACTCAAAATTAGCAAGAGTTATTTCAAGACATACAGCTGTGTACAATTTTATTGTATTAGATGGGAATACTTGATATCATATAACTGTGAGAAAAAAAGAACAAAAAACTTTTAAACAACTATGCGCGCATGCGCGCATGCGCGCACCCACACACACACGTATGGATTTTATTTTTCCCGGTTCCTTAACCACTATTTATGCAAATAAGCCATGTTATTAAAATCAATTGAACGATCAATCCACCGAGTATAGTTTAACGCAGAAATTAAAGAGTTTATAATAATGGTGATACTATGAAAACTGCAACATTCTTACTGCATTAACCACCTTAGAGTTAACCGTAATTCTGATCGATCAATCAATCCATCCTAATATCAATATTCATTGCAAGATTTTGAAGATGAACTTGGGAATTGTATACGTGTTGGACATTCGCCACTGTATCGTCTAATTGCCACCGATCTCTTAGGAGATGATTAACTCGGTTGTACGCAAACACCAGTGATCCATGCTCCGGTCAACGAAGGGAAAAATAACCATCGCCTTCGTTAAGCTAAGAATATCAGTTATCAAACAAATTTCAACGGAGATAGTTATGGAGTCAGACTCCCAGGAGGGCAATTAATGCTGGTTCTGCAGGTGCAACTAACAACAACTAACGTGCGAGTAAAATGCATAGAATGTGACTATGTTGGCACGAGTGTCAATGATTTGAGCAAAACACCTGCCAAGGATCTCCCCTTCATCTCGCCCTAAGTGACTTTGGCACAAAAGTTTCGGACTCTTAGAAACATCATTAACTGGTTTTCAAATCATTCTAAGTAAGAAAGAATTATTGCTAAGGGGAAAGCGAAATTTTATAGCCAGTAATGTGTATATTTAAAGGCATGTATTTTTAGTCATTAAATAAGCTAAAACAAGAGAATGTGTCAACTAAGAAAGAGTTCTCAGCGGGTAAAAATAGAGGGTCTGAAACATACAAGTATTCAAACGTGTAGGCTTTTTGTACTGGGTTGGAAACAATAAAACTATGAGTGCATAATTATTTGTGTTAATAAGCTTTACTCGGAATAGTACACGAGATGCAATTGTGAACAAACAACTAATAATATGAAAGTCTTAATGTGTTGCAGGAATTAAGTTGATTCTCGGTAGAGCAGCATATGTGAGCTTACCATATGCTAGTATGCGGATCCGATGCAAAGTTTGTTTAATGAGAAATACAACTGATTTTAATAAAGGGTTTTCTTTCTCCTTTACTATATGCCTTATCAAGTAAGAAATGAAAATTCTCATCATAGGCTCATTGCAAAGTAATTCTTTCAAATAAGCACACACACACACACACACACACACACACACACACACACACACACACACACACACACACACACACAAACACACACACACACACACACACACACACAAGAAATGCTTCAAAAAGCAAGTGATCATATAGAAGTCTCATCTAATTGACAAAATAAAACGGGATTTCTTCTAAGCAAAGGTTGTGTCAATACTGTACGGATGCACCGCATGGACGCTGACCAAACGTATTGAGAAAAAGCAAGACGGAACTACACACGAATGTTACAAGCCATATTGCACAAATCCTTCTAGCAATGACTCACGAAGCAACAGTTGTAAGGCAACTTATTCCCATCTCTAAAACCATCCAAGTACGACGATCAAAATACGCAGGATACTGCTAGAAGAGGAAGGTCGAACTCAAAAATGACGTTCTTCAATGGAACCCATCAAATGGACGAGCCAGATTTGATCGACAAGCAATAACTTACCGACAAAACTTTTTTTGCAGACACAAGATGTATTTTGAAAGACCTGACGGAAGCGAAGGATGATAGGGACGAATAGAGAGAGAGAGAGAGAGAGAGGGGGAGAGAGAGAGAGTCAAGGAAACCCATGCTAGCAGTGCAACCTCGTGATAATGATCATTAATGAAAGACATTACAGTGATATTAGAGACCATGAACAGAAAAAAAAATCAAATAGCGACCCTTAATGGATTTAACATCAAACTGAATGGCTCTGCTTGGAAACTGGAAGGATAATTTTGGGTTAGCACGTAAACACCAAATAAGATAATGTACAAACCAAGCAGTCACGACTAATTTTAAACGTACCAATCCGATGATTAACATCGACTTTCGAAATGGAGAGCTCTGTGCTTAGAGTTCTGACAGAAGATATAAATATAAATCAGTTGCAAAATACATGAACACCAAGATAATTTTCATTCAATTAATGGATTTGGTATGTCTAGATTTTCTTTTTCATCGCTTCTCTTTTAACATTTTCACTTTTAAAGTACTATTTTAAAAAATAAATTCTTCACAAGAAACTTCTGACGATAAACTATGATCAAAACGAGTTGACAGCAATAAAAATGTAAATAACACAAAATATATTCATATCTCCAATAACATTTATTCATATATATATATATATATATATATATATATATATATATATATATATATTTACTAATCCAATATCTAACAGTATTAACGGTACCAGAAAAAAACAAAAAAAAAAACTGGTTAGGAACAAGAGATAAAAGTATCTCGAATCACCGCCCAGTGGAAAAAGAAAAAAAATGGAGCCAAATATAAAATTAACCTAAATCGCGAGTCGAAAATCTTCTACTAAAGTTACACCTTAACGGATCAACAGGAAGCCTAAGTTCGACTTAGGCTTCCTGATGATCCGTTAAGGTGAAACTTTAGTAGAAGATTTTTGACTCGCGATTTAGGTTAATTTTATATATATATATATATATATATATATATATATATATATATATATATATATATATATTTTATTTTATTCTTTTGGAATTTTTTACGCTATCATTAGTTTTTTTTTCTTCTTTTCTTATAAAATTTGGGAATCAAGAGTCAATGTTCGTTCAATTTATCCCAGGTTAAGTTTTTGAAGTTGCTTTTATGTCACTCCTTTTAAGAAGCGTACGATATTACATAAAAATGAACTCAGTTCTATCTACTTAACGTACGGCGACTTAATAATGAAAATACAGATTTAGCATTGCGGTGGGCATAGTGTAACGGTTATCGTTGTCATCGAGTTCAAGTCCCGGACGAAACTGTTTGAATTCAACTTTGCGCTAATGTCCTTTGTTAAGGATTTACTCCATTAATTCTATCAACTCTTGTAGGGTTGACTATAGTTTTACCTTTGATCATGAAATGTTCACCAATGGCCCGGGAAACCTGGGTTCAATCCCAGGTCATGTCATACCAAAGACTCAAAAAATGGTACATGATGCCCCCTTGCTTAACACTCAGCATTATAAAGTATCGATCAAGGGTAAAGTGGAGCAATCTGGGGAAAGGAGTAGCGCCTTCCCCTACACTTCAGTGTAGTAGCTATTGAGAAGGGAGCTTTCTGGTCGCAGTCGGCTACGGTCGCCAACTTTACTTTACAAGGAAGCCAATCAAGGAGAACGAAAATGTTGAATTCAAGGCTAACTTAAATAAAAAGGAATAGGCATGAAACTATCACTCCTCCTATCTATAAATTAATAATAAAACTGGCTTCAGCCTTTAACCTTGATACAGCAAACAGTCTTAGAGAAGGACAACACTGACTTCATACCAGCTGAATTCCGCTCAAAAATTGATCCTGTGTCGAGGCCTGTCATTGGTGGTGGAGCTGCATAAATACATACTCCTTTAAGAAATTGGCCGTGTGTCACACCCTTCCCGTGTCAGAAGGGTTCGGTAAATTCATACACATTGCGTTAATAATGTACGCTAAATAACAGAAAATTGGCTGTGATTCATAGTAGAATTTCAAAGAATAGTTAATAATTGACCGAGCTTTTCTGAAAGTGTTCAAAAATGATTTGCTATGTTTGCTGTTACAAAGTGGACTCTCATCTGAATCTCTACGTCTTGTGTAGGCTCTGCTTATCGTTATAATGAAAGTTAAAAACTTGGTAAGGTTTACCGAAAGCCATACTTTTTAGAGCTTATTTTTTCAATGGAGGTGTCATTGGGGAACCAGAAAACTTTTGGTAAAAGAGCGAAAGCAGCTGTGTTTAGCGAATATATCCATTTTTACCAGGAGAAATACTTATTAATTGTAACCCAAAGCCGAAACCTGGATTATTGATAATCTGGCAGCAAATTTTTTTTTCTCTTAAATCATCTCATTTAACTCTCATGATTTAACCTAATTTAGACCCGAGAAAGTTTCTTAGTTTGGAAATAAAATCTACTTTCTATCTGTAATTCAAGAACAAAGGTTATTTTGTTTCCATAGAAGAACCTACATTTTCAGGCAATGTAAATTCACCTTTTCACGATGTTACGAGCTGGCTTTTGCAGTTGTTGTCAAGGCTGTTAAACATTAGCTCTTGTTAGATGCGTTTGTGAGAGTGTATTACTTTGATGCAGGGGTTTGCATGCGACTGGTGTGCATGTATGTGTGCGTCCCTCTCACATCGGACTGGCTTCATACACATTGCCTTCAGGTAGGTGTGGTATTTGTGTGGATAGAAAATAATTTGATTTACGGAACTTCGAAATCGACCGGAAGTGACGACATTTGGACGTGACTTGATTTCAAACGTTGTCGCCAGGAAACCTCTGGGGACTTGTAAACAGGGTCGGCTAAAATGGTCTTTTCACTTTAAACAATAGAATCTGCGCACTTATAAATGTTTATTTGTTGTTGTATGTGTAGATCAATGTATGCAAATACACATAGAATAAATGTACATGAAGATATATACGTACACGTATATCAATCTATATTTGTGTCTATCGATACACATACAAATACAAACACACATACACTTATCACACACTTATGGCTTCGAATGAAAAGCAAGAGTATATGGCAAACACGTACCTTTTTTAAGTCGTTCTCACTTGCTACTAGAGTGAAAATTGAATTCAAAGGAAACAATAAAAGGGACTACTGCACACTGATACACACACACACACACACATTCACACACACATACATACACAAACATTCTTTTTACAGGTTGTCCTCACAGTTGGTTTGGTTTCGAATATTGTGATTGTATACTCTGGAAGGGGGTAAAGATATTCCTCGATATCACTGTTAACTTAATTTAATGATGAGGCTTCTGTTCATAGAATAGCCCTTCATTGCTATTACTTCCAAGCTCGTTTTGAACCAGTATGGTAGTATCACTAAAGGGCCCATCTATAATTCAAATTGATCTCTTTGAAAATTGTGCATTGTTTGATTTATTTGTTAAATGACATATCAATCTTTGAGGTTTATTTAATGCCATAGCTAAACTTATAGAAGAACATAAGTGATAATTGTTTAACCCATAGGGGGAGGTACAAGATAGTTAATACCTTTCCCAAAGATATTATCTCGAAAATGAACGTAATTTCGCAGCTGGGGTTTGAACTCGCTAACTACGATGTCACCGTTCATTACGTTAGCCACTACACAACGACCACTTCACGCTTGAAAAATTGTTATATATGTGAGTACTTCGTACCGTATGAGATCATATTTTACTTGCATTAAGAATAGTTACTCTAAGCAAAATCTCTTAACTAAGAATTATTATTTGAAACCATTGGAAGCATAGGCCTGTGTGGAAATCAATGTAACTAAAGAGGAATTCTTGATAGTACATAAATGTGCGCAAAAGAAAAGCTCTTAAAGAAGTACACGGTAAATATAAATATAATCACACAATGAACGTATTTTCTTATCTTCAAGACAGAAAATAAACCTAGACGCTTTTATATGGCAGTTATATGTATATGTGCATATTTGAATGAGTAGAGCAATGGTTATCGTCATAATGATCTAGTCCATCCGAGTTCAAATCATGGACTTGGCTGTTTGCATTTCACATAGTGCTACATTCGGAAAGGTATGCTTTCAACAATTCTTCCTCCGGCAAGTGGTACGAGGATAAACTAGGTTCTTATCTTTGGTATGGCAATAAGTCAAGGAAAAGCAATACACTGAAGTCAGTCCTGTAGAACGCTAAAAATTGAACTTGTCATATCCTGTTCGTGTTGAGGGGTTTCGGAAATATACACTTACACACTCAAACATATATACTAAAAAAATTCTCGGACTTCCCAAGAATCGAATCGAATTTTATTTGAATTTTATTTTTAACTCTTATAAAATATTTGCGGAAAGGTCAAATGTACTTGACAAATGACGTTCCAAGTGTGTTAAACAACTGAATGATGCTAATATTGATATTATATCTCGAATTCAATACTTATTTTTAAGCAAAGATTACGACCACAATCCATATATCCCATAAAACAAGATAAATTATTGAAATCCCATTAAATTAATTTATATTAGCACCGATAACTTCCTATGGTTAATAAAAGCCCAAATCAGAAAATAATAAAAAATAGTCATAAAAGAAAGCGCTCTCTTTATGTAGACGTAAATGAATGTCCGGTTGGTGTCAATTGTTCAACAGATAATGTTACATAACATGCCCCTGTAAAGACAGGCAGTCTGCCAAATATGATATATATTGGGATCACGAAACGACCTAGGAAACAATGGCTCTATTGATAACAAAATAACGCCTAGCAAAACATGTTAGTTACGCGAGGTACATAAAGCTGTCAATGATCATATGAGAATATAAAACCAAATAAAATATATTACTCATTGTTAAACGCAAATTAGTGGTGCTGGTAGGTTCAAAAAGCTGCAGATTGTGTCTAGAGGTGATATTTAGTATTATCTTGTTCCTTAAACAGGATATCCTCCTGAACAAAACTACGAAGACTATCAGCAAATGTAGACATGGAAATAAACACGTGCTCTGTTTACTAATGTATGAGCGTGATTTTTTAAATAGATTTAAAGAATATTTATATTCATTTAAAATTTTTGTAAGCACTGACTGTCACTGTTGTCTCATCTGCCACACCAATGGAGCTGTGATGGTCACATCACGCTGAAAAATTGAAATTTAAAATAAGATTCAACACCTGTCACAAGAAGTACATGACGATCTCATATATTTCGTGAAACTGTCAGTTAAGCAAGACCTTTTGTAGACCAACTGATTTTTGGTGACTTAAAAAAATTTACCAAGCCTTTCTAAGGGAAATATTATGGAGTAACCCAATATTGAGGAAAAAATATAACAATTATTAACCTCTGAGCATTTCTTTCAAAGCAAAAATCATGGAAGATGCTCTGTTATCTACCATTCGAGTCAGTTGGAAGTAGTTTCATAAAAAAAATTCTTCTTTACACAAGAGAATCCCAAAACAAATAAAAAAAAATATATATATTGACTATTCAAGGTGGTGTATGTAAGAATTAATTTCTATTAATTTGTCAATGAATTCCAAATAGATATCTTTCGAACAAAATATTATTATTGAATTGCATATGTGAAGTTATATGAATATAAATTTTTATTATTATTATTATTATTATTAAATAGAAAAGATTTGGAATTGATTTTTTATATCATGTCATTTAATGTCAAATCTTATACATATATATATATATATATATATATATTATTTCTAAACACATTTTCTAGATAACATTTTAAATGTGCATGAGCTCATTTTTTTTCACACAGTTATATGGTTCCACATATTTATATCTAATACGACTATACAGTTAAATGTAAAAACAGTTCTACTTCACATAATTCAATTTAGTATAAGTACAGTTTCTTGTTTACTCACGCTCATTAGTTTAAATTGTTTTTCGTTTATACACAGTTAAAAGTAAAAACAGTTCTATTTCAGTCAGTTCAGTTTTGAATGTAAACAAATTTAAATGGTTTTAAGTATTGCTATGTATCACTAACAATTTAATTGAGCATGCCATTTGCTTACATACATTTAAATTTAAAAACATTCCTATCCCAAACAACTCAGTTTAGCATAAGTACACAATTTAAATGTTAAACAGTTCTATTTGAGCTAGAGGTAGGACCCTATCTGGAAGCGATAGCAATAAAGAGATACACTGCGTTCCCCAATGCTCCACCATTACTGGAGCCTCACCATTATATTTCTTGGTGTCATATCCGGGACCCTCGTTGGGGGAATCTTACCACTCAATAGATATGCAGTCGGTGTATTCTGCAGCCGACTGGACCATTGTTTTATTAGTTGATTTTGATGGAATGTAAATCAAATCCTGTTTTTTATACAAAGATATTAGGGAATTGTATTGACTTTGATCATATATTTACAATTTTTAGTAATTTTTTAAAGAATTTTTTGCTATCGAATCCATCGAATACAAATATTTGAAAATAGATCTATTCGATCGTAGCAGGTACTACCACTCCGGTTCAGAGTGGACAAGCGAATAATTGTAATGAAGGGCTACTCAACATTTCCCTGATTTCCAGAATAGGGGTTAAAGCAACAGATGCAGTTTAGCGTCATAAATAGGACACTCCTCTTTTTACTGTCGGTGGATTCTTATACCTGCTGAAGGAGCTGCATTAGGTCAGAAATATTCTATTTATTACTTTGGTGCAGCTATTGGATGATATCATATCTTATGACAGTGTTTTCTTTGCAAATTTTTGTCAATACAATTTCTAGTAACTTTTTGGTCATGGTTCAAATTTTTGTTGAATTTAAATATTGATTATTTCACGATAGACGTACTCCTTCACAGTTACTTATCAGTTGCTAACAAGGAAATTGATTTTTAGAAAGCACATAAGGCGTATACATGAAAAAGCCTGATAGTCCGTTATTATTTAAATACATGCAACAATTCTAACATTTTGGATGTAGAATAACATTTTTGACTGAAAATATTTCATTAAGAAAGAGTCTTACTTACTTTAAAATCAATCTGACGAATACTGACTATCATTTAGAACCATACTAAAATCATACTCACTTTGTTCAAACGAACGCTTATAAGAATAAGTAAATAAATAAATACGTTGAGTACGACAAATAGTAGATTCTAATAGTGTTTAAAGAAAGAAATTAGTGTTTTAAATGGTATATGACATGTTATGATTTAAACTACAAATAATGCAAAGGAAAACTTATCTGATGTGTTTTAGCATTTTTAAGATATTTTATGAAGAGATTAAATCTATCAGGCAGACTGCTTTGAATAAACGATATAAATTCACTCTGTCAAATTAAAGAGAGAGAGAGAGAGAGAGAGAGTGAGAGAGAGAGAGAGAGAGAGAGAGAGAGAGAGAGAGAGAGAGGGGGGGTATTGAGATGGAAACAAAGATAGGGAATGTTTTATGCAGGAGATAGAATCGTTATACTCATATTCAAATAAAAAATGGAATTAAAAAAAAAATGAATATTTTCCAATAAACATTCATCTGATATTTACTAAATTCTACACGGCACGAAAAATTGAAGATAATAATAATAATAATAATAATAATAATAATAATAATAATAATAATAATAATAATAACAAAAAGAGAACTTGCAAAATAATCGCTTTTGCTGTCCCGGCTGACCATAGAATAAAACTGAAAGAATGTGAAAAGAAGGATAAGTACCTCGACCTTGCTAGGAAATTGAAAAAACTATGGAACACGCAGGTGACAATTATTCCAATTGTAATTGGTGCGTTTGGAACAATAATAAAAGGATTGCTAAAGGGACTAGAGGACTTGGAAGTTGGCGGACGGATGGAGACCATCCAAACGACAGCATTATTGAGAACGGCCAGAATAGTGAGAAGAATCCTGGAGACTTGAGACTTGCTGTCACTCAGACCCCAGTGAAAAACCATCGGCTAACGCTGATGTGAAAAGCTCAAATGAGTGAATAATAATAATTATTATACTCGGCCAGAAGACCACACCTAATAATGATTAACAAAAAAAAGTGAATTAGCAAAATTGTCGACTTTCCTGTCCCGACTGAATAAGACTGAAAAAATGTAAAAAGAAGTATAAGTACCTCGACTTTCCTAGGGAACTGAAAAAACTATGGAACATGAAGGTGACAGGTACTTTTGGTACAGTAAGTAAAGTATTATTAAATGGATTGGAGAACTTGGAAGATGGCGGACGGTTGGAGACCATCCAAACTACAGCATAATTGAGAACGGCCAGAATACAGAGAAGAGTCCTGGAGACTTGAGGAGACTTGCGGTCACTCAAACTCCAGTGAAAGACCATCAGCTAATGCTGATGTAAAAAACTCTAACGAGATAATGATAATATTGTCTACAACAGAGTCTGCCTAATTGTGGACTTTGACATCTCTAAAAAGCACAGTGTAAAATGAAAAGAAAGCTAAAAGAGAGATGAGTACCGAGACACTGCTAGAGAACTAAAAAAAACTATGGTACATCAAATTGACGATGATACCGATTGTAATTGTTATGCTCAGAACAATCCCTGAAGCATAGGTACAGGTAATGGAATGCTTGGAAATACGAGGACAAGTGGAAACTATCCTGAATCCACCATTATTGACATGGGCCAGAATAATGAGAAAAGACTTGGAGACTTGAGGGGACTTGCAGTCCTTCAGACTCGTGTGGAACATCAACAGCTTACTCTGGTGTCGAAAATTCAAAGAAGTAATTATAATTCGAAGAAGAATTGCAAGTGTAAGTTATGTGGTCAAAGAGAGGAAACAGTTAATAACATAAACCAGTGAGGTAAAGTTGCACAAATGTTACACAAGACTAGTCGGGACTGAGTGGGATAGGTGATCCACATGGAATTGTTTGAGTTTAAAATTTTAAATATGCTGACAAAAGATATTTAAAACAAGAAAAAAAAGAAAAAAAAAAGGATCTGTCCTAAAAAGTGAGATTCATCTAATTCTTTGGAATTTGGATATACAATTGTATCCCTGGCCCGAAAAGAAGACTTAGTGTTAGTTAAAGGGAAAAATATCCTGTCATATAGTGTATTTTGCCGTTCAAGTAGAGCCAGTCCCGGGAACAATATACGTGTGCGTCGATTCCGCAAACAGTTGTTAGTTGTTGGTTTAATCGATTGACAGAGGACTGGACAAATGACCAAGACAATTGGATATGTTTAGATTCAGCGTTTATTGAGCGATCTTATACAAAAGGTCTATGGGTGTAAAAATCGCGGTTTTTGTATCATGTCAGTGTAGTCTCTATTGGGTGTTTAAAGTCTGTGGTGTAGAAAGTCTAAGCCTTCGCTGTCCATTAGTTTGTTGCGACAACGCAGGTGAGGATGGTTTCAGTGCTTGGTGCAGATATTAAGTGTTGTTGTTATGGTCAGGTTATAAATGTTGCTGGCGACGGTCGGTAATATGGACGCATTGGTTTCAAAGGCTGGATGATCGAAGTTCCCTTTGTAGTGTTATATAATGACCCTCAACCGAGCCGTCAATCAAGTGATGCACCTGTGTAAATAAGCGGAAGAGCAGCGGAAGCAGGTGGACCTTAGAAAATAATATAACCAGTTCCCCAGGCGGTTCGAGTCAGTTAGAGACAAGATACCTAAGTGAGAACCAGCTGCAGACAGAGGGCTTTGGGCCCTCAGTGACCCACGGTTGAGCAACCCAAGCCAAGATGCGAAAGAAGTGCTGCAATGGACGAGGAATTACTTGGGTCAATATAGCAGTCCATCCTTGTCCCCACTCATTTTTACCACACGACACACATCACCCTTTCGAAAATAAAGTGTGAGTGATTTATATAAAGAAGTGTATTCGTTTGTTATTGAAGTCATCATTATCAGTTGATTATGTTCCCGTGTAAATGTATACGTGCAGTTGTATGTGGCTATAAAACATTATATTAAAATTAGGTGCCGTGACCAGGATCTGGGACCAGAATTTGGTCCTTTTATGGTTTGAGATTCTTCACAGAATTGCAGAGGGCCTTATTGTGTTTGGGAGGATGAAAGACGCATATGTATTGTACTTTGATGCCCGCATGTCAGGATAGTCAACCGCGCAAAGAATAGTATGAAATAAATTTAGATAATAATTAGCCTGGGAAGGGTTACATAATTAGAAGGTCGCCTTCTAATTAAGATTTTTGTATTTTGCTGTTGTTCAAGTAATTTCTTTTTATATTTTTGCTGTTGTTGTCTTTGAGCATTATTTGTAATATGTGTGCGTGTGTGGGGGAGAGAGACGTGAAAAAAATGTCCACATGTGGAATTTTGAAAAAAAAGAATGGGACGATTGTTATATGTTGAGCCTCGACTAAGCCGCCAATCAAGAGATGCACCTGTGTAAATAAGTGGAAGAACAGCAAAAGCAGGTGGTCGTTAGAAAATAATAAAACCAGGTCCATAAGCGGTTCGAGTCAGTTGGAGACAGGATGCCGAAGTGAGAACCAGCTAGAGACTGAGAGCTTTGAGCCCTCAGTGACCCACGGTTGAGCAACCCAAGCCAAGATGCGAAAGACGTGCTGCAATGGACGAGGAAGTACTTGGGTCAACATAGCAGTCCATCCTTGTCACCACTCATTTTATATAAAGAAGTCTATTCGTTTGTTATTGAAGTCATCATTATCAGTTGATCATGTTCCCGTGTATATGTAAACGTGCAGTTGTATGTGGCTATATAACAGTAGTGCACTTTGCTTAACATGGTGTTTGTCGATGTGGCCTTGAAGTGTTTGTGCTAGTCCGAGAAGTGAGTGACTGCAGATGCTGGTTGCAGAGGCTGGGTGATCAATGTCCTGGTTTGGTCAATCCTTAGTTTACCGGGGGTGTCAATGTGGTGTCAGGTTTCAGGCTAATCCGAGCTGTGAATAACTTGTGGACTAGGTGATTCAAATTTTGTAGCCTGGTTGCGGAGGAACGGCTGCTGGGTTATGTTGGAGCTGGTCTACAGTTAGTGCTGGTGCTTGGTTGAGAGGGAAAAGCCGCTGGGTTGAGGTAGTGTAGGTCTGCAGGTGGTGCTGACTGCTGCATCGTCATTTCATGTTATCTGCCAGGAATGTGTAGTGAGGATATCAAACGTGGTCTCAGAAGACTTTCTGAGGTTTGCTCTTAGAAGAGCAGTTTGATGGTAAGATTTTTTTAGATTAGCTCTGAGAAGAGCCATTTGAATGAGAAAATGTTGCTGTGATTGGGCTGTTAGGCTATTCTGGGTCGGCGGCCGTGATGGTTGGATTCCACGTTTTCTACTTCGGCAGCTGGTAAGGACACAGACCCCACGTTCGACACCTTGGTGGGAGGACGCAATCCCCATGCTGCTGGGAGAGGAAACTGATACCTCTCCTTCGGTTATTTGTCACTGTTTCCCACCAGACAGGACGATACAAGGTGAATGACCCGAAGTTCAGTTTATAGTGGGAGGAGTCAGCCTCGAGCCAAGATTCGAACCCTGATTGTCTATACTATTCATCGGCTCATTTAGGGCAATGGAAGCTGATGAACCTAGTTGGACATGATCCCAAACATGGGTCCAGCATGGATTCAGGATTATTGCTTAAACTAGACGAAGAGTCCCAGTGCTATACAATGCTGTCAATGATATCATCGCCCATTCGAAGGTGGCCCAGCTGAAGCTGGGAGCCTTTCGGCGTTGAATTGGTTTTTGACCTTGAAATCGGCAGCTGGTTGTGGGAGCATCGCTGCCAAGTTGATATTTTTTCTCTGCCTCCGACCAGACTGAACTTGACACAAGGTCAATGACCAGAAGGTCGATTTATATTGGGGGGGGGTTAAGGGAGATGGAGGTAGGACTCGAGCCGACGCTTGAGCTGTGCTGGACTATGCTGGTCATCAGATCACTTTGTGTAATATGAGTCTAATGAGCCTTGCTGGACATAGACTTAAACGTGAGTCCAAACACGGATGCCTGATTATAACATAAAGTGAATCAAGGAGTTAAGTTCTACACAAAGGGGCAATAATGTAGCTCGCCCACCCAAAGATGCTCCCTCAAAGCCAGGGGCCAGTCAGCCTCGAGTCTGCCATTGACTTTGAGTTGCGGTGCTAAACCGAAGCCCGGCTGCCAAATTGATTTTTGGTTGTTGTCTATTGTGTTTATATACCGTTGGGCGCTTCTACTCTGCTAATTGAGTGAAGTGTTTTTGTACACAGGAAGTCCTCTTATTAAATTCAAGTAATGATGAGATATTCATTATACTTTGAAGAAATTTTAAATATAAAATGCTTTATCCTGTGGTAATAAATTTCTTTCCAAATCTCTTGCTGAATTAACTCTTTTCGAAAAATACTTCCTGTGTCAGTAACAGAAGTTTACACCCGACGTATGTGCAAGGTTTTTGTAGTCTGACATCACGGGTGACTCAGCGTTTTTTTCTAAACCGGATATTTAAGGTATCGTGGCCGTTCCGTCTGCGATAAACTCAAAGGGAAAGGAAAAAAGGGTGAAAGGCAAAATAAAATAAAATAAAATAAATAACCTTCTCAGACAGTATTCAAAAGCAGTGGAACTCAAAAGTGACATGGTACTAATCGTATTTAGGCCTTTTTAACAGTCAATCTAAACCTGAACAATCCACTCACTGAACTGAAGATTAGATGAAAAAACGAAAGCAATTAGATGACGGTATAATTCAAACCAGATACTATACCCAGAAGAGTCCTGTAAACTTCAGACTTCAGTGCAAAACTATTTGTTGAAGTTGCTGTGAAAAATTCGCAAAAAGTAAGATAATCGGGTTTTGTATGACTGTAGATTCCAGTACTCAACAAAAACAACGCGTGATAGAGACATTTGGTTAAAATGTCTGACGTGAGATAAGTAATTTCCAGGATACTGTACAATTTATAACCAAATATGGGCTCATCGAAGGCACTTGCTTCGATCATTGTTGTTTTTTTATCAAGATATGTAACTAATTGACCAACTTCCCTTTAATAAATTAGGATAAAAATTCAACAAATACTAAGTTACTTGATATAAAGTATAACGATCATCGAAATCTCTAAGCAAGACTCCATACCAATCGGCTTCCTATCAATCTGTTATTTAGATAGTAAGTAATATTCTTATGATAACGCTTACCAGCTTCTACTCTGAAATTTTTTAGAAGCAAGTAAGAGATAACACCAATATCTTTTTGTGCCAATTAGCTGCAAAATGCAATTCAAATCCGGACCTTCTCTGGAGAATATTTTTCGTCCTCAACACGCCTCAATAGCTTTTCATCAAATGGCGCGCGCACACACATACACACACTCGCGTGCGCGCATTTAGATATCATTAGCATTCCGTTTATCGCCGGTGAAAACGGATTTGGCGAAGTTAATTCTAGTCCAGGATGACGCTGTTTTGCGTTTCACATCGTGCTCATACCATTGATACAGGCGTGAAATCCATCTGTCACACTTCCAAAATATGGTTAAATAGGTGGGCAGGCTGATTTTTTTTTGACTTGGTTAGGCAACCTGTTTCGAAGAAGAAAAACTCAGAACTCAAACGAATTTTAATCCGATTAAAATGTGTCCTTGTGCCAAATTCTTTCCCTGATGTAGGGATTGGGTAAACAGATATACACATATTAAATTTATAAATCAGTATTTTTAGTATTAAAAAGGAAGACATTCCTTGCATGCGAACTGTGTAATTGCACACAGTCACTTACATATATGAGTTTGGTTTCTTTAATAGCAAAGCAACCATCGTTGTTTACTTAATGCCAAAGCCATTATACCATCCATATAGAAGGACAATAGCCCTACAATTTAACCGATAGATAAGAGAATTCGTACCTTTCTCAAGGCTATTAGTTCGAAAGTGAACCTAATGGAGTGAAGGGAGATTAATCTTTCCCTCTACGATGTCTCAGTTTAGCACTGTTGCCTTAATGCCTAAGGGACTCCCACCTATTTGTATATGAAGAGAGGAATAAACATAATTGTGTGATCAGGGTGAGAATGGAATCTTAAGTCATGAAGAGAGAGAGAGAGAGAGAGAGAGAGAGAGAAAGAGAGAGGGAGAGATTATGATGATGATGATGAAAGTCTGTGTGTCTGTGTGCGTGAGAGAGAGAGAGAGAGAGAGAGAGAGAGAGAGAGAGAGGTCTGTGTGTGTGTGTGTGTGCGTGAGTGTGAGAGAGAGACATAGATAGATAGAGAGAGAGAGATGATGATGATGATGATGATGATAGTCTGTGTGTCTGTG
Source organism: Sepioteuthis lessoniana (assembly GCA_963585895.1). Lineage (NCBI taxonomy): Eukaryota > Metazoa > Mollusca > Cephalopoda > Myopsida > Loliginidae > Sepioteuthis > Sepioteuthis lessoniana. The sequence continues at coordinate 61,726,182 of OY757909.1, read as the reverse complement.
TGTGTGAGTGTGTGTGAGAGAGAGAGAGAGAGAGAGAGATGATGATGATGATAGTCTGTGTGTCTGTGTGTGTGAGTGTGTGTGTGTGTGTGAGAAAGAGAGAGAGAGAGAGAGATGATGATGATGATGATGATGAAAGTCTGTGTGTGTGTGAGAGAGAGAGAGAGAGAGAGAGAGAGAGAGAGAGAGAGAGAGATAGATACATCGAGAGACGGAGTTGGGTTACAGAGGGAAAGAATGTTTTCGCATAAGAAATCCATGGTTGTGACATTCCTGCACTTTTTTTTTTCTTTAGCGCCAAAATGGGTTGAACATCATTAATGATATGTGGATGGGGAATTGAATTCGACGCATGAGTCGGAAAACTTACAGACCACGCGCATGGAAAGAAATCATTACTGTTTGTGTTTGTGTGTTGGTACGTATGTGCATGCCATCATACACGCAAGCTCAATACTTTCCTGGCTGTTTTTGATTTTGTTCTTAGACATTTTACCATTTGTAATCGTATTCATTAAAGAAATACATTGAAACACATTTGTAAAATTTCGCTGACTCATGTGCCATTCATATTTCAAACCCGAATAGAATTTTGCACCCTCGTTAATGTAGTTGAAATGATTAAAATTAAAGTGAATGAAATTTATAACCAATCTTTATTCTCTTTTGCAAAAAAGAAACAAAAATATCTAGTGGCCGGTTTCCTGACAGAGCAAATATTTAATAAATATTCTCAAATCTAAATGTGCAAAAGTGACAAGAGAAATGAGACTAGAGTTTGAACACGTTTCGCTTGTGTATAGATTGATAAACAATATGCTGCGTCACTGCATTGGCAACTATCGTCATAGATAGATTGATAGATTGATAAAGGCTGGCTGATATATCTGGGCTCATAAGTTTTTTTCTTGATTTTGTGTAACCAAACATAACGATTAACGCTTTAGAAAGGCGACTCAGCTACCTTTGTTCAAATCCGGAACGAGACTGTTTGCATATCACATAGCGGTAATAATCTTGGGAAAAAGAATTAATCCAATTATTCTCCTTTTTACTATTGGTTAATAATGGGACACACTAAGCCCTTTAACATTTGTATGACTACCTGTCAAGAACAAAAAAGAAATTCAAAAAAGTGCAGACCTAGTGATGTACTCCGACAGGCTATTCCTTCCGAAGACAGCATATCTAAAGTGCCCCCATGATGAAAACAGGTTAGAGGACACGTGGCGAAGTGACTTTTAACTCGTAGTCTGCCAACAATCTTTCACTCACGGGCTGAATTTCCCCACGTAGTCTTAAATAAAGTGGTTCGTTAAAGCTAGACGCAACAGCCAATGGTCATGAAAGTAGCTCAGAAAAATGATCGGATATTCCCGACAGCAAGATCTAAATGAAAATGACTACTTTACATGTTTAAGATGCTTTCATTCACATTTCTTTATTGTTGTTACCGACCCCAATGCAAACGTTTTCGCTGAAGATTTATGAATTTTGTATTCTCTGATGACTTTTCTTGGATGCTATTGACTGCAACTAGGCAAACGGACTGTAGTCAGTCGTTTCCCTTAGTGTTCCATTATTGATTCCGCTGTACTTACCTAATAATAACTTGGATCTGACTTGAATGATTACATTTACTTGGTAAATGTATTACAGTTTGATTTCATATTCTCTATATATTAGGGACAGTATATATTTAGCCGATATCTTCCTTTTCCTTCTCTTAAACTGTTTTCTTAACCAATACAAAAAAAACTCATTCTAGCCTACTATTTACCCAGAGCTGTGTGGAGAAAAGATGTATTCATTCCTTCTCCAAGTAAATAAGCAAAAGAAAAGCAAACGACCTCGTCCAGAATTTGAACTCTGTTCATCAAACGAACTTCTTACGTTTAACTGTTACATTAAGATCGCCTAAGTGACAATAAAATTCAAAAGAGCAACTTGGCCAATAAAACTATGGACTATACTCAGTCTTTTGACTGAGTGTTTGTCTCTCAAATCCACCCTATATAACTTCTCGGAAGAAAAGACATGACTCGGAAACTTCTAATATCGAACTTAGTCGACGGAAAGAACAACTGAATATGTATTAAAAGGCTTCTCCAATCCCCAAACTGAAAGCAAAAAATATTTAGACTTGGACCAAACCAAATGAAATCCTTTTTACTACCAGTATAATGCAACAAACTGCAAACATAATTAAGGTAAAAGTAGTTCTTAAAAGCCCAAGAAGAAAATATACACGTCACGTCTATTAATAT
>OY757909.1:61716415-61718915 GCA_963585895.1 Sepioteuthis lessoniana | reverse complement strand
AAGAAAACAAAACTGTGTTCCTATAGCAAACCGAACTGTTTGAAATAGAAGTGTTTTAGACATTTAAACAATACTACGCTAAACTAAATTGTTTGAAATAGAACTGTTTTCACATTGTGTGTAAACAAAAACTAGACTTATGCTAAGCTAAATTGTTTGAATAAGAACTGTTTGATTAAACTGATTAACTTGGAATAGAATTGTTTTTGACAATTAAAATGTGTACTTATGCTATTTTGAAATGTTTGATATAAAACTGTTTATTTGTATAAAATCGATTTAGCATTTAACAACTTACAAGGGTTGATATGCCATAAACCCAAACAAACAAACAAATAAACATTTTAAAAACTCCTTCTCATAAAAGATCTTTAAATTTTTACGTAGCTCACATATTGCGTATAGCTTACATATTTTGTGCCTAAAATATAACCTTATATATATATATATATATATATATATATATATATATTTGACACATATTTCGTGTCTATTACATAAAGCGAAAAAATTGAATTGCACCTAATGAAAATAAAGGGAAAGAGCTTTCAAAACTATTGTTTCACACACGCACACACACACACGCCTGCACACACACACACACGCACACACATATATATATATATATATATATATATTAAGTATTTTTTATATGAGTTGTTCACCCATATAATTTTTACCAGAAAACATTATATGATGACGCAAAACATATTTGTTTTCAGAATTTTGTATTTTATTATTTTACTCAGCTGATCCATGGGTAGTATTACTTACCTTACAAATCTATTTGCCCCAGACTGTTGAACTATTAAGTTCTTCCACCCAGCATTGGGTGATCCATTCTCATAATGTCTGCGTTTCAATCTTAGACATTATTTCTGTCATTCCACAGGGACTAAAAACATAGAAATACCTGGCTTGCATTTATCATTTTTTAAAGGTTTTACAACTTTCTTCATGCCAATCTTTCCGAAGCCTTGATGAAGCAGTTCTTTGACATATAATACGAGTTTGAATTTGAGAAGTATAAAAATGGCTGCTTTCTATAAGACGAAAATAAAATGTAACGTGTCTGTTCAGAACTAAACTCAGCACACACACACACACACACACACACACACACACACACACACACACACACATATACATATATATATATATAACAAGAAGATTTGGGCATTACATAATATGATAAAGAGTTAAATATAACTTTCTTTCCATTTTTTCTACATTTGGTAGGTGGTTTGTTTGCCTTTTGTTGCCATTTCTATAATTAGTCGTTCTTTGTTTTTTTTTGGGGGGGGTTGTATATTCTTTCGGTCCTTCGATTGTTTCATCGATGCCATTCTCAATACGGGCACATCCTCTTCCTCTTTCTTTTCTTGACACCTACTATATCTATATCATCTCTTTGGTTTAAGGCCTTGCGCATCGTCATCAATTTTTGTCTTTTCGTCCATTTGTCTGAGTTTCCCCATTGTCCATTCTAATTAGGGTTCTGAGAATCTTAGAAGATGGACTATCTTTGGGTTTGATTCTTTGGTGAAATTTCTATTTCTGAGCTTAGTTTTGGGTATTTATTTTCTTCTTTGGAACTCTTATCTTGCTTTTTCTATAGTCTTTGTTTGTTTAATGGTATCCGCTTTAAATACTCTGAAGTACTTGTAATTTTCCTTCTTTCCAAACGTTCTAATGCTTTTATGCTTTGGCAGTTCTTTTCCTCCTTTGCCCAGTACGCTGGGGCTGTAGAATACACCAACTGCTTCTCAACAGAGGAGTAAAACCTTTCCCTCAACGAATGCCCTGATATATGACACTAAACAATCTGATGGTGAGTTTCCAGTAATACTGGATCTTTGGAGAATGCAGAATACCCTTTTATTCCCATCGGTCCTATGTCCACTTTGGTCTAGAATGGTAGCACCTGATAGGGTCATATGTATGGGTAAAAGAAAACTAAACTGCGTACTTCTGCTAAACTGAATTACTTGAAATGAAACTGTTTTGGTATGCTAAACTGAATCGTTTGAAAAAGAGACATTTTTTTGCGATTGAAACTGTACTCATGCAAAACTAAATTGTTTGAAATAGAACTGTTTTAACATTTAACTGTTAGTGAACCCAAACCTATATCTATTTTAAACTTAATTGTTTGAAATAGAACTGCTTATTTGTATAAAAATGGATTTGGCTTAAAATAGCATACAAAAGTTGATATGCCATAAAACCCAAACAGACCAAACAAATCTATTCCTGTTGTTTTTTTTACCATCTTTCATTATCACCATGGGGCACTTCTAAATGCCAAAATCCATTTCTAAATCCTGGTTCTTTATCCTTCTTGTTTGTATCAGGATTTCCTGTTCTTTGTGATTTTTGGCAAATATTTTTCTTATCAGCAATGAACATAAGTTGTTTGATCTTTTGTAAATTTGTAATTTTTTCTCCTAGATTGTTTTAAATATTAGCGTTAGCTGATGGACTTTCTCTTGAGTCTGAG
>OY757909.1:61676415-61713915 GCA_963585895.1 Sepioteuthis lessoniana | reverse complement strand
TCACTCATTTTCTACTTTATGCCAAGTGACTGTGAGAAATATTCCCCATAATTATTCCCTGAGGGAAATGCTTATTATGAATAGAATTTGTGACATTCTTTTAAAAAAATACATAAGATAAGTGAATGAATAAATAACTATAATCATTGTAGTTAATTCGGTCTTGTTTTTGGTTAGAAAACTGGTCTCAGACAAGCACAGAAATAAATAAAAAAACTTTTGAGTATTTTTTCGGAAACTTTAACTGTAAACATGGCAGAAAAATATTAGATTTATGGGGGTCTTTTGCGTCTGGGAAAGTTATTCTTGTCACGAGATCTGATATTTAAGACTGAGTTTTATATTATCTGAAACACACTTTTTTGACCGCAAAGAAAAATGTCATACCGATATCCTCAGAATCTTTGTTAGTAAAACTAAGAAAATTCATTGTCATGTACGCTTTCTACACCTATTTATAATAGTCTCAGAATACACTTCTAACTAAATATATCTTAAGTGAGATTTGATAGTCATCTTACATCAAAACACACTCACAGACACACACACATTTATATGTGTACGGGGGCTTTTAATTGAGACTGAGTGACAGCAAGCATAATCTGGTATTCAGGACCAATCTCAGTATTTTAGTAGATCTGAAAAAAAAGGTGTACTTTGGATGATCACGATTTGTTCTCTCGTCACTTCTCCAAGCCTCTGTGGACCGTTATAAGTACGCCAACTACAAGTGGTATCACCCTCACTCATATGTTTGAAAGCTTTTTCCGTTTACTTGCCATGTCTAAGTATTTATCAATCTATTCGCTTTCTTCGATTATGGTCTGCCTGGATGGAAAAATCCACCAAACGTCAAGGTCTTTTTTTATCAGCTCTAGATCTGGTCTTCTCGCCAAAATTAGGTGATCCATCTTTACCTCAAAATTCCACAGAATTTTAATGAGACTCATTTTTTAGAACAGATTCTGGTTTGTGCATATACCACTTGGTTGTATGTTCAAAATCTGATTTCCGACACAATTCCAAGTGGATCACCTTTCCTACCACCCAGTCGTACCTCGTCTTGTACTCACTTTTGTGCCAGCTTACAGCATTTGCTTAGTATGTGGTTAAGTGTTTCATATTTTTCTCCTTAGAATCTTTGCTTACTATTCTGTCGTGTCTTATGAATTTTCGCTTAAACATAATTGGTTCTTATGACGTTGTTTTGTGCTGCTAAAAGAATGGATTCAGTTTCTCTGTTTACATTTTCCTTTCTTAGCAATTTCCACATCTTCTCGTACGAAATCTTGCTAGTTTCTTGCTTGAATTATCCATTCATTTTTTTCATGTTTTTCTGTCTCTACTAATATTGATAATGCTACCATTAGCTGCTGTCAATAATTTTTTGCTCTATTTATTGTAATCCTCAAGACCTTGTATTGATGCATTAACATAATTCTCAATACTAGCAAGTTATCAACCTTCTTATTTCATTGACACTTACACTCTGTCTATAATTCTTACATAGTTCTGTTTATTTTAACAACTGCTACTGTTGATCGTAACTCAGCAGTAGGTCAATGACTTTAGATACAGAGCGTTTTAATCAAAGTATATACAATTCGAAGAATTGCTGACTTTTAATATTGTCTTCGTCGTATAAGATGTATAGTTATCCACCAAATATTTTGAACTCTATTCGGGTGTTACGCAGTATACTATTGATACTTGGTCTCAAGTTTTAGTCTCACTCATGATTGTTCATATATTGTTCATCAGTATACTTCATAAATTTCTTAATTTATTATTGACATATTTCTATCCAAGAAAATGACGCGCCTAATTGAGCCAGAAATTGAAAATTGACCATACTACCAAATGTTATATGTACAAATAGAATATATCTGAAAGAATTAGACGCATACAATTCTCTGGTATTTTTAGATAGAAACGGATCACCTAATTCCAGACACAAGGCGAAACTCAGAGTTAATGCCTCCCCGCTAAAACAAATTGTAATATATTGAATATTGCTTTTCCAGCTGTCCACAGTTAAAATGAAAGAAGGGGGAAAATACCCAAATACTTTGACTTAGTCAAAGAGCTAAAAGAAATAGTGGAATATGAGTGCGGCGGTGATACCAATGCCCTAGCATTGTTTTCACATGTTTAGAAAAAAAATCTGAGGTACTGGAAATCAGTTGAAAAATCGGGACCATTTCGATAACAGCATTGTTAAGAAAGGCTAGAATACTGACAACAGACCTGGAAAGCTGAGGAAACTTGCTGATACACAGACTCTAGTGAAAAAATAATCAGCTTATACAGATTCAAAAACTCACGTATTATTCCTGGTGAATTTCTTATACCTATTTTATGTAAAAGCCATTTTTTAGAGATTGAGTGATTTCCAACCTCCTCAGGTCTACCGAACTCTTCTCAATATTTTGGCCGATCTCAACAATGTTATATTTCAAATGGGTTAAATTCGTCCTCCAATTTCTTATTATTCCAACCCCCTTTTCAAGTCCTTGGCGACTGTTCCAAGTGCATCAATGACATTTGTCGCCCTCATGTTCTAAAGATTTCTCAGTTCTCAATCAAGGCCCAAGTACTTGCCACTCTTTCCGCTTTCTTTGATTTTCACTCTCTGTTCCAAAGGGATTGCAAAGTCCTGTATACGCCATATTCTATTTTTCTTAGCTTATTATCAATTGGTCTGGTCTTCTAACAGGGATTAGGTAATCTTTTTATATCTCAAAATATTAGAGAATTTTACGCGTCTCATTCGCCGGGATGGATTCTAGTTTGTGTTGCTACCATTTCATAGTATGGTCAAACTTCAATTTCTTGCCCAATTCTCCGTGGATCACCTTCCACATTCAATTATGTCTTGTTTTACACTCCTTTTGCCCTATTTTTCTATATTGTTGCTGTTATCTAATAGTTTTCAATATCAATATCATGGTTTTCCTAAGGATTTTAATCCTATATCGTTGGCGACCTCACTTGGTGGTTTTACCGATGACCGTTTCCATTTCTTGATAAACCTAACACTCTCGTGAAGTCTGTTATCTCAATTTGACATTAAGATGTAATTTCTAGCAGAGGATAATGGCAAACATCAATCGCTGGATAAATTTCAAGCTTACTTAAAACCTTTGATGATTAGTCAGCTTAAAAGTGAATTGTTGACCATTCACTCATTACTTGTTTTTCATACGGGTATTTTTCTCTATTATTTCCCCTTTATATAACTAACCTATATAAATCTTTAGATTATCTTTCTCTTTTGAAGAAACCATCCCATTTTTATGCATTTCCACACTTGTTTCTTAATCGGCTTGTATGTTTGCAAATGATGTATTAAATCCACACAAAATATTTACGGTAACTTTGAAAGTGACTTCTATGTTTTCCCTAATATTGTAAAAGCTGGGATGTGAAGTGTGTACCAAACTTCGCCCGAGTAATTCAGCCATGGTTGATTCACTGTTATTGATACGTATAAGACGCTGATTTTAAAGTTTTGTAGGCTTACCTGTTACAATAAAGATTAGAACTAGATCTTCATAACGTCTGAACACAAACGGTCGTAAATGAGAAAAAAACCCAGAAGTAAAGACGGTGTGTCTTATATGAATGATCATGTCAATCCGAAGCCAAGATACGGGAAAAAATCATTAGTTAATAAGAATTCACACCTATTTTACTTCGAAAATACAATATCTGAAGAAGAAGTGGAACTTTCCAAATGATTATATCTAGTAGATAGAGCACAGAAATAGATTAATATTATATGCGGATTTTCTTGGTTTCAAATATATTGTCAGAAATTTTACACCTCACAAAAATCCGACTAAATCACGTTCAGTACTGCTTATATGCTTGTAAAATACACCATTATTTATGTTTTTGTCATCAGTTACGTAATCATGAAAGTAATACCTGCAAATGGGTGGAGCGGAATGAAGACGACAACATTTGTTATGAAGACTTTGTCGTAAGATTCTTCTAAAATTTTAAGACCTCCGTAGAAAATATAGTTAAGGGTGAAACAAATGGCTGTCAGAAACTTTGGAATTGTCCCCCAAGGCCTTGAAAAAATACAAAGGGACTGTGGAAGAGTGGAGAACCCGAGACCAACCAGACCATAGCATGCTGAAATTACCCAAGATACTCAGCAAAGTCTGAGAGATTAGAAAATACTTTTTCTCATTCAGAATTCTCTGAAAATAGAGTAGCATAAATGTATATAAAACTGGTATACTGATTTTTAAAACTCTGCCGCTACATATTTTTGCATAGTTTGAATATTACATTTCTTTATAAATAATGATAAATAATATCCGTTTTAAATATCATTAATAACGAAGAAAATTAACTAAAAAAAAAAAACTTGTTACTGCGCAAAGTCATTTCAGCATATGCATAGATAAATAAAGGGTTTCTAAAGACAGGTTAATGAACAAATGAAATTCTCCCTAGCTATAGCTGTGCCACTACTATTGTCTGGTTATACCACACGGAATGAAAATGTCAGGTGAAAACGCGAAATGGAAATTATAAAAAGGATACTGAGGGCTGTTTGATGAAATCTTAAAGACATCACCCTCTAAAAGAGCAGGTGTGCTGCCCCTTTCCTTCTACCTCACAAACCATCCATGTAAGAAAAATAGGATATGCTGGGATCAGTTGGAGAAGTTAAGACGAAATTATAAGAGAGAGTCCACAACAGACTCATATAGATGGATGTATTAGTACTGACCGAGTGAGAAAAAGTACATTATCAACTCGGGTGAGACATTGGATATCTTCTTGAAGACATACCGAGAGCAAAAGTGGATAAGAAAGAATGGTAATTAAGAAAATCTGATGAACTCAAGCTATCAGCACTCCGTGATAATGATGATGCTGATGGACATCTTATTTTTCAAGACACACACACACACACACACACACACACACACACACACACACACACACACATAAATAATGAAAAGAGAAATACAGATTATGAAAAAAAATGCTTAAGAAATTGTTCCATACTAGTATGCAAGAGCAGATATAAAACTTGCGAAATTTGATAATTATGAAACGAGAACCCCGTTATTTGAGGTTTTATGTGATATGCACAATCATCAGCCGAACAACAGAGAAAAGTGGCTTATCATTCGTAATTTTAGAGCGGCTTAATGTCACGTGTTCTGTTGAAAGCACACATTACACAGACAGGCGGGATATATATATATATATATATATATATATATATATATATATATATATATAATTGGTAGGTCTGAATAGAGGCGAATACATATGAAATTAGTGAGGTAGGCAATGTATCAGTATACAGACATTTGGATTACAGTTCTCTTCTTTTTTTCTGCAATTTGTTTCGGCAATTTTGTAGGATATATGACTTCGTCCTTCGGATGAAATCTGCAGGTATGGTAACCCTATTTGTAAGCCTGTTTATTTTTTTTTTTACTACATCCCATTTTAATTTGGGAAATTTGACCGTTTTATCATATTTTGACATGTTGTGGCGATCACATATTTGTTTTGAAAGCAGAGTTTATTTTTATGACATTTACATTTCCAAATAAGTCCAGTGGTTCCGATGTGAAACCCTTTATAGTTACTACATTCTTTCTTTTGGTCAGTGGCCGCATATACCACATAGTAAATTAAAGTATATATATATATATATATATATATATATATATATATATATATATATATATATATTATTATCATTATTATTATTATTATTATTATTATTATTATTATTATTATTATCATATCAAAAATTAACAATATTCGGTCACCTTAGGATGATAAATTTATTTCCATGCTCTGAATATTATTTAGATTGAGCTTTTTGTCAGGAATATTTAAACATTCGAAATTTTAATTATTTATTTGTTCTGACGGAAGTGTTCCCCTCCTCCGGATTTACTGGATTGAAGATTATCTTTCACACACACACACACACACACACACACACACACACACACACACACACACACACACACACACACACACACACATATCTATCTATCTCTCTCTCTCTCTATATATATATATATGTATATATATATATATATATATATATATATATATATATATATATATATATATATATATAGAGAGAGAGAGAGAGAGAGAGATAGTCAACAAAATATTTATTTCAGTTGTTTTCAGCTAACTTTATTGAACAGTATTGCATTATAAAACAATAATTTCAGTTTGGTTTTATGAATTCTTCGGGAGATATTTTAGTTATTTGAAATTGTTAAAACTGTTGACAAGATATGAAGTTTTGAACAGAACGAAAGTAGTGAACATCTGGATATGATAGTTTCCAGAAAAGATGTTTCAGAGAGAATATTCAATATCATCAGTGGAATGGCATTTGCAGTTTAGTTATCATGCACAGAAATCTCTGAGGGAATTCTTTCTCAAAATGATATTAAAAGCACACTGTTATTCACGGTATCGTTGTAGAAAAACAGAACGCTAACTCAGGTTCTTGTAATTCGTATAGTACTTTTTCTCTTCCAATGCTACCGGGTCCAGAAAATGCTTTCCTTTTGTTTCCTGAGATGTTGAAGAATGTTTTGAATATAGTTGTTATCCTATTTTTTTTTATTCCTGCAATAACCACAAGCCCATAAGAAAAGAAAGGTAAGTTATTAAACGTTGAACGATTTCGTACCAAATCAGGAACTATTGATTCTGAATTTTTCTACCGTTTTTAATCGGTGAGCTACATTCGATGTCACAATGAAATATTACCTTGAAGTCACTTTCAAGATTCCCCTAACATTATTGCAAGGATCGTGACTCCAGTATTTTCCGAACAACTTTTATAGGGTATATTCCATAAATCAAAAATTTTAAACAATTTTAAAAGCAAAATAGTTTACAGTGAAGTTACATTCCTTCGTTGAATGACTTTATACTTCATAGAATAGAAAAAAAAGATAAATAATTTTGCAAATCTTGCGATGGTAGTCTTCTCAAAATCGATTAAAATCAGATCAAAAATGCCGGAGCCTGAGTTGTACGGACACAAAGACATTTGATGAGTTATTATAATTTGAGTCCAAATATTCCGATCCTTACCACATTATTTTGTTCTTACACTTCTTTTGTATTTCTTTTTTCGTATTTCATTTTAACATTTGCATATTTCTTTATTTTACTCTTTGTGAATTTAGCACACCAGGGATAGCCAGTGGGATTTTACAGAAGTCCGAAGTGACAGCACGTTCCCTCAGGTGAGGATGACAACTCTGTGTACTCTAACGATCTCAGTAATGCTTAAGCCTCGATTTTTCCATTGATTTCCAATTCTACCATTCCCTTTTCGAAACCTTTGGGGACTGTTCAAAGGACAACAATTACAATTTGTATCACCGTCACCCTCATGTTCCACAGTTAATTCGTTCACTGGGAACACCCAAGAATCCACTTAACAGCAAGTTATTTTTTTTCTTCTTAACAAATGCTCGGTGTAATCTTCTAGCCGGAAGTAGGTGATCCGTTTGCATTTCAAAATCACAAAGAATTCTATTCGTCTAATTCCCTTAGACGGATTCTGGTTTTCTGCAATAGCCATTTACTAGTAGGGTTAAATTGGAGTTACTTGCACAATTCCCAGCGAAACACGTTTCCAACATAAGTGTGCCTAGTATTGTAAATATTTTGTTCTAATTTTATGCATTCATCTATTGTGTGATTAACTGTTTCATCTTTGCTAAAACAAAATCTACTTATGCTATTTTGTTATATATAATCGATTTTCGCTCAAAGTTAATTAGTCTTTGTGTCGTTTTTTTTTGTTGTTGTTGTTTTTTCTTGGTGTCCTTAAAACAGATTCTTATTCTTCCTTAAGGTTTTATTTCGTAGCTTTATCCTGGTCATTTCGTGTAACATCTCGACAGTTTGTCACTTGAAATATACTTGGAGTTGCTTTTTTTCGTATTTTTGTTTTCATTTTTTTTTGGGGGGGGGGCTTACGAGTTCTCTTACTTAAAGAATACTTGATCACATCTGTGGCATATGTGCAGATTTTAAACAAATCCTGGGTCTGGAATAGCGACATTATTCTACCTACGATACAAATGAGAAATCGAAACATAATAGAAGGTAGGACCCAGACAACAGGTCTGGGTGTCATGATCAGTACCTGCTCCCCTGATAGCCAATATGTTGGACCTAGTCGTCATCCTGCAATGTTAGCTCTTCAATGTTCAGGTACGCAAAAAACGAAAATGAACGAGGAAAGATAACAACCTTCATCTCTCTGTTATTTTAAGAGCAACCCTATACGAATATAGTGGAGAAAAAAAAATGACAGAAATCTGTGAAAAATACGCTAAATTGATTTCAGACAACAAGCAAAAGGCACGCCGACCAAATTCGGATGATAATTGAAAAAAGTTAGTTTTCTGACCTTGAAATATTAGAAATAGACCAACAAATAAATAATGAAGCAAGTCAATAAGACCCTAATGCAATAATCGACAAATCAAACACTGAAAAACAAGAACAATCTAAGCGAAATGAACCACAAAGTAATAATAATCGAAACACCGAACACCTAAAACACACAGAAGAAAGACTAACCCATGAAGAAAAAATGAATATAGAAATTTTAAAGGGAATTATGTCGGAAAAGAAGACTAGATTACCTTTGCAAAGAAAACAGAACTGGAAAACAGTCAAGGCAGAAACTGAAAAAAATAAGCAAATGAATAACATATATCTAAACAACAACCAAACGGAGTTAAAAGAACTAATCTATGCTGGAGCAAAATCAGTCTGAGACACACTCGGTGTACATTTAAAGTTCACGAACAAAAAATCAAAACCTGAATGTGAAATTCGATTGGAAACGCAGATAAGAAATAAACAACAAGCTAAAGTGATAAGGCATAGGAAAAACGCTAGAATATGTTGGGACGAAAAAAATGAAACACAACAAGTAAAACAAAAAAGTCGAGGAAATAAATCAGAAGTTACAGGCGACAGAAGGAATATTAACAAGATAACGAGACAGGATAATACAATACAGCAAATCAGGACATTTCAAAATAACAAAACATTCTACCTGCAAGTATGGAGGATAATGCAGGAAGACATATCATCAACCGGATAAAAAGTAAACAAAACAATATGGGAGAAAAATATCGGACGGTAAATACATAACGAAACAGCCAAATGGATAAGCAATATATAAAGATTTAGAAAGTCTCAAAGAAGGACTGAAAGCTAAAATACAACTTGATTCACTCAGAACAATACTTAAAAAAGTACCGAACTGGAAAACGCCTGAGTATGATGATATACACGGATCACTTCCATCAAAAAAGATTGCCTATCGAAATGAACAGGTGCTTACCAGAAACAGGTGTACTTAAACTGAAAGAAAAACTAACCTGATCAAAAAAGACCCCCAAAAAGAACCAACCATTATAAATAAAGACCCGTAAGGGGAAAAATACCAATGGTATTAATTAGTCAGGAGATTTACTATTGACCAATAAGCCGCTTCTATATATTGATCAACACATCCATAAGGAGAGTAAGACGAGACAGAAAAATCAACCTATGGTCTTGGTTGAGGACAAAGCTGGATATAGCCTGTCTAAGAAGGTACAAGATATTTGGTGGAGTAATAGTTTATCGAGAATACCATGGAAAAGTGGTTAGCGGAACTGACAGATGGAAGAAAAAAATTCACAAAGGTGAAAATCCAGAGAGATCTTCCTGGGAAATGTGCTATCACCATTATTCTTTCTCATAGGTTTGATGTCTCTTAGAGACATATCTAACAAATACGCTGGTGGATAAAACTTCATAAATAAAAAGAAAAAAAATAACCACTAATGTATATGGACGACATCAACCAGGTTACCAAAAATCAAAAAGTATGGAAAATATAATACATGCGATGAGGATACACAGTGACGATATAGGGAGGGAATTTGGCATAGAAAAATGTGCCATGCTTATAATGAAAAGCTGAAACTTACAAATGATGGAAGGATAGAAGTGCAAAATCAAGGAAAAATAAGAAACGTTTGGAGAAAAGGAAACTAAAGAATACTTGAGATTATTGGAAGAGGACACCGTCATACAAGCAGAGATGAAAAAAAGATAAAAAAATAATACCCCGCGAAAATGAAAAAGCGACCTCGAAACCTAATTACACAGCAGAAATCTCATCAAGGAGATTAACACCTGGGCTGCCCCCTCCTCGTAAGATACTCGGGACAATTTTTCAAGTGGACGAGAGAAGAACCTCTACATATGGACCAGAAAATGACAAAAGTCATGATGATGCATCAACTCCTCCATACCAAAAAGGACGTGAACAGACTCTATGTGTCCAGAAAAAAAGCAGGAAGATGTCTGACTTTGAAGATAGCATCGATGCATCGATACAACGATTAGAAGGCTACATAAAGGTAGGTAGACTTATTAGAGTGATCAGAAACATTACTGACAAGGCAAATATCAACATATAAAAATAACAAGGAAGCGATGCGAATAAATACAACTGTATGAATACTTCAAGAAACAAACAATCGAAATATCACACGAAAAAGCATGGACATAGCGAGGAAAAGTAAACCTCTTCTAATAACAGCATGAAACAACGCCATAAGGACTACGTCAAAGCATGGGTAAAGAAGGTACAAGAAATCTGCAGACGTAGATTATGTGTTTAGAAACGATTCGGTCAATCAAATAAAACGAATACAGGTAACTAGCAGAAAGAGAGTATAAAAAAAGGAATGAGTGGGTAGGCATGGTGATCCATTGGGAATTGTGCAAGAAGTTCAAATTAGACCATACAACAAATGGCGCATGCACAACCCAGAACCTGTCCAAGAAAATCTGACGCACAAAGTTTTCTGGGATTTTGAGACAAAAAATGAATTTTCTAATCTCGGCTAGACGATCAGACCTATTGACATTCAAGCAAAAAGAAGAAAAAAAAAACCTGCCGAAGTTTGGACTTAGTGTTCTTGTTGACCACTGAGTAAAATTGAAAGAAAGCGAGAAAAGACATAAGAACCTAGATTTTACTAAAGAACGGAAAAAACTATGGAATATGAAAGTGACAATGATATTAACTGTAATTGGTGCGCTCTGTACAGTTACTGAAGTAATGGTACAGAGACAGGAGGATTTGAAAATAAGAGGACCAATGAATACCATTCAAACTAAAGCATTGTCCTAAAGTCTTGAGACTTGCTGTAACTCTATATCCTGTGAAAAACCATCCGCTGCAGTGAAAAAACACTCAAAAGAAAAAAAGATAGTTATAATATTGATAGGTTTCCAGACTTTTTGTGTACAGGCAGTTAAAACTGTCGTAGACTCTTGAAAATTCAGTATGTTATTGCTATACATAGTATGAGATGACTGACCAATTTTTAGGATTTCAGGTTCAAATAAACAGCTACAGAAGCAATTGGTATACACCCTACTAAAACCTCATTGTTACAGCTGGTGAATTTCAAAAATGCAATCTGGACCTGAGGATACTTTAGAAGAACGATATGCAATAAAATTCTGTTTGAAACTTGGACAAAATTCCACAGAAACGTATGGAATGCTTCAGACTGCTTTTCGTCCATCTTGCACCAGTTTTGTGTGGCATAAGAGATTCAAGGAAGGCAGGGAGTCTGTGAGGAATGATGAGAGGTGTGGGAGGAGTAAGGAAGTCAATACACCACAGTTGATTGGCCAAAGGGTTAGGGTTACTATGTTAAGATTTCATGGGAGTTCAAGAAGAGATTCCGTCGGAAAAGGCCAGCACTCTTCGAATCGGGTCAGTGGCATTTCCAACTGGATAATGTACCAGTCGACAACTCCATCCTTGTCACAGACTATTTGACCAAGATGGGCATCAAGACAGTTTCTCACCCTCCCAATAGACCAGACCTTGCTCCCTGTAACTTTTGGTTATTCCCTAATATCAGAGGCTGCCGTTATGAGATAATTGAAGAGATGAAAGAGGCTGTGACGAAAGTCATTGACATTCTCACACAAGACGACTTCCATGTGTTATGAAATAGCCGAGGGATTTCGGTTCATGCCTTTGAGTTTAGTTAGGCTGAGAACCTTTCGGCTCAGCACATGGGTTGGTTGGGTGTAAGATTGAAGCAGGTGTTAACGCGGGTGCGCGCGAGCGGATGGAGGTGTCACTCAGATGTCATAACAGTCCGAGACGATACTGGGTGACAAGGTGCAGGTGACGTCACGCACCGGAAGCACGCGGAATTTTGTGTGAGAATTTGAAGAAAAAATGAGTCGGGTTTTGGACCCCAAACGAGAAGGATCGAGCCTTGGAGCTCGCAGGCGCGAGGCGAACTTGCACCCTATGGGGGGGCACTCGAGTTTGGGGCCAAATGAATAAGACAGTATAGAAGATTGTGTCTCTCCTCCTTACGTCGAAACCTTTAACTCAAAGTTAATAAAAAGGTTTCGTACCTGAACAAGAAGTCGTTACGTGTTTTTGAGATTCCTGTTCTTTATATATTCTATAGGGGTAAAGACGCTCTTACATAGTAGTAATATGCTAAAACAAAAGTTACATCACTTTTGTAATAGATCCTCCCCTGATGATGGCCCCAAATCGGGTAGAAAGTATTAGGGATACATACAACTATGGACAATAAATAAATCAATTTCCCCCGAATACGATAAAAGTAATACGGGAATTCGAACGAATCCAGAAGATATGTAGGCATAAAATGTCTATTTTGTTTAATGAAATTTGTATTAACGAAGAAATGCTGCCGATATATATATATATATATATATATATATATATATATATATATATATATATATATATATATATATATATAAGATATACCTGGTAAGATCTTTAAAGGATTTACTGATTCATTTTAAGGAACAAGGTGGTTAATTTCTGATGAAGGACAAAGGCAGTAATTATTGCCTTTAAAGGCTCTTTGAAATGTGTGAATATTTTGTAACAAAGCTTTTTAAATATTCTTTCAGCAGACCACTGATTATTTGAATGGTTAGTCGACGATATTCATTAAACAGAAAGGAACTGTATTAAAGATGTCTACAAACTAGCTCAATATAAAAAAAGGAAATAGTAAAATACAAGGGATTTTCTGCTTACATTTGATCAAATATCCAAATAAAAAAAGATTTGATAGTATTTATGAAGTTAGTAAATTAATGCTGAACAAAATATTGAAAAATTCTGATGATATATATCGTTACTCATTATGATGATTTTTAGTTCACTAGCAGAGAGTAAATTATTTTTAGAGTAAAAACAAGAAGCATAATATGTAAAAAATGAAATAATATAAACAAAGATTTGAGAAGAATTTATTAAAAAAAAAATAAAAAGTCGAGATGGCAAACTTCAAAGTGAAACATTAAAAATCTGTGAAAATGTATAGAGAATATTTGAGAGAAAAAGATCAAAATAATTTGACCATATTACAAAATTCAAATTCAAAAAAGGAAAAAGAAAAACAAAGAAAAGGAACTGACTAAAAAGAAATAAAATTCTTAATTTAATTTTGTGAGTGAAAAGATTGTTATAAAACGGACGATGGAATCAAATTAATTTTTATGTAAATCAAACACTGATTAATGAATATTGATTTACATTGAAGTTTGCCTGATAGGAATCGGTTATCGATTATATTCTAAAATTCATCAAAAACAATTAATATCTCTATTAATTGATTTTTTGTCCTCGATAAAACTAATATCACGTTGATCAAAATCGTCATCAATTTTGAAAACTTTATTCACATTACAGATAGCCTTTTCCCTAATCAGTTGAATTTAATCATCTATTTAAATCATTTGCTAACTGCATTTAAACATGGGAATTTACAATGAATCATATTCAAAATGTCATTAATAGTATGATATAATTCAAAATTGAGAAAAATTATACCAGTAAAGAAGGTATTCGGGAGGAATTTTAAGCTAATTCCTAGGAAATATATAGATAGCCCATTTGGCTTAGGCAATATATCATTACTTCAAACATCAAATTTATTGAATCACACCCTTTCAAAATGATCGCCAAGGTGAACTCCTAAATCTCAATATGTAATTAAACTTTCATTAAAAGTCTCTCTCTCTCTCTCTCTATATATATATATATATATATATATATATATATATATATATATATATATATATATACGTATTTGTATATCTAAATCATTTTTATACTTGGATGCTGAGACCTTAATAAACAGTTAAAATTTTGTGTCAAGGACTGAATCTTGTAATATGAGCAGATGATAAAAAATATATATATTCTTCGAAAGAATTGAGCTCTCTGGAAGAGTTCTGATAGAACGAAACAGTCTGTCTGTGGATGACAATATATGCTCCCCCATGGGGGTTGAGCTCTCTGGCTAAGGAATTGTCGGCCACTGTTAGCGTAATGCAAGGCTCTTCGGAAGAATTGAGCTCTCTGGTAGCCGGTAGGGTATGAAAAAATGTAAACGAAGGCTGCTGCTGCTGTTTGCTAAATATAAAATACCTAAAAATTCCCTTAGCCGACGTAGTCCGCTTGTGGCCGTGTGGTCTGAAGCCTTAGTCTATCGTAATGTTGGACGTGTTTCGATTTCGGCTTCGAGCGTCCTACGTGTCTAGCCACACTGAAGAGTTCTGATAGAACGAAACAGTCTGTCTGTGGATGACTATATATAATATTATTTTATATTTGTGTGTATTAGTATGTGTGTGCATGAAGAGAGAAATACATATATAGAAACATAGATTAATAAAAATATATTTGAATGTCGAGACAGATAGACAGACAGATAAAAAAATTGAGAATTATTAGAACAGACACACACATTCTGAGGAAAAACAGTATGTAAGTTGTTCTTTCACTTGAGAGATTTTTGCATCAACACTTGCTGATATCTTCTAATGGAGTCCGAATGACACCAAGACTCTTTTCGTCTGTAGGACTTTTCTCCATATTCTGGCTTACATCAGCGGTGATTGTAATCTAAAATCTCTTGATTCCACCTCAGATTCCTGACTCTTCCTGTCCCCTTTTCCAAACTTTGGTGACCGTTCCACGTACACCAATTACAATTTATATTTCTATCATCCTATGTTCCCCAGCGTTCATAATTCTCTAGCTTTTTCTTTTCTCTTTTCCCTTTCTTTCATTTACGCTGTTGTCCGCTGGGACGGCAAAGTCTACAATACGACAATTTTTTAAATTATCATTCGGTGTCGTCTGTGTAGGAACAGGTGAGATGATTGTATCTAAAAACTTTAGAGAAATCTCTGCGTCTCTTTTTCTAGAGCAGTATCTGTTTTGTGAATATACAATTTGCAAGGATGGTCAAATTCAAATTTTTTGCACCATACCCAGTGGACCACATTCATCATGCAGTCATATTTAGTCATATTCCTTTTTTGCTTACTATGTGATTAATCATATTGTCTCTATAATCCCATAACATATACTTGCTATTCTGTTGCTTATTAGCTATTTTATTTTTAACATAATTGGTCATTATCTTGTCGTTTTGTGCTGCGATTAGAAGAAATTCTATTTCTATCTTAACGTTTTCTTTTTCTAACATCGTCCAGGTTTTCCCGTGTGAGATTTCCCACATCGTTTAAATTATCAACATAGTTGTATATTGTCCTTAATTGGAATCATTTTTGAGATGAGGCTTCTTTTTTAATCTGAGATGAGGGGGAAAAGTCCGCAATAAATAAATAAAAACTAGTTCTCAGATTAAAAAAGAAGCCTAATCTCAAAAATGATTCCAATTAAGGACAATATACAAAAATTCGGTACGGACCCGATTCTGGAAGACCAGATAATGATTTATGAGACCAAAAAATCCATCATTGATCGCCCTTTGGGGCCCGTGGCGCATAGAGGCGATGAGTCTCTTCGGTTCCAGGTGAGCATTATCAGAAGATAGCGGTTTCAAATCCTACCCAAGTCGGCCAGAGGTATACTTGGTCACAAAAACGTGGTGCGATAGACAACAACTATGGAAGGCAGTAATTACTGGTTAAACGGTTACAAGACTCAGCATTCCTATCCAAGGTCACGGTAAAATCACCGGAAGAAGGCCAGAAGGAATTTGGCCGAAACGTAGTGAAAGAAGACCCAACACAAAAAACTACCAAGATGAGGGGGAAAAGTCCGCAATAAATAAATAAAAATTAGTTCTCATATCAACACAGTTGTTTTTGTTTCCTAGTTTGTGTGTTTTTTATTGTTCTTTTTGTCCAGGTCTAACCAGTGTTGTTACTAGCTGTTGTAATTAGTATTTCTTTACTTTTTTAGAAAAATATAATCTTCAAGTCCTAGTATTGATGCATTGGAGCAATGTTCAATATTGTTGAGTCATCTTTCTTCTTTTTTTATCACATATATTCTATGCCATCTCTTGGAGTTAAGGCCCTATGCATAGTAGTCAACGTTCTTGCCCACTGGTCAATTTGTTGGAGTTCCTCCCAAGTTCATTTTATGAGAGGTCCAGGGTATTTTACAAGGGGAGTTGCCCAATCGGCTGGGGCTGTAGAATAAACCGATTGCTTCTCTGCAGAGGGGTGAGAAAACCTCCCCCAACAAGCGTCTTGGATATGATACTAAACAATCTGATGGTGGGGTTCCAATAATGCTGGAGCTTTGGGGAATGAGGAGTACCCCTGCATTGCCATCACTCCCAGGTCCACTCTGGCCTGGTGTGGTAGCACCTGATAGGGTCCTATCTATGGGTCAAATACAGCTAAACTGCGTACTTATGCTAAACTGAATTGTTTGAAATGGAACAGTTTTGACAATTAAACTGCGTACTCTTGCTAAACTGAATTGCTTGAATTAGAACTGTTTTGATATTTAAACAGCGTACATATGCTAAACTGAATTCTTTGAAATGGAGCTGTTTTTGCATGCTTAACTGAATTGTTTGAAATACAACCGTTTTTGATAATGAAATTGTACTTACGCTAAACTGAATTGTTTTTAAAATAATCCTTTTGGCATTTAACTATGGGTAAACAATTGGCATGAGAGTGTTCGCTCATGGCCCGGGAGATCTGGGTTCAATCCCAGGTCGAATTATACCAAAGATTCAAAAAAGGTATTTGATACCTCCTTGCTTAACACTCAGCATTTTAAGGTACGGATCAAGGGTAAAGGGGAGCCACCCTGGTAAAGGAGTTGCGCCCTCCCCTACACATTGGTGTAGGGAAGGACGAAACTCCTTTTGACAATCAAACTGTGTACTCATGGTAAACTGAATTGTTTGTAATAGAACTGATTATTTGTACAAAAATGGATTTGCCATTGAATAACCTACAAAGTTTGATATCCAGAAAACCCAAACAAACAAACAAACAAGGGGGAATGAACGGGTGATAATCCCTTTCATAAAATTTTTGCTGAAGAGGTTGGTTTTAAGAAGTTTTCTCGTTCAGTTGAGACATTCTTTTCTTACTTTTTCTTTTATTTCCGCTTGTTTGATGGCATCCGCTTTCAAAAACACCAAATATTGGAATTTTCCTTTTATTCCAGCCTTCTGATTCTTTTTTGATTTGACAGTTCTATTCCTTGTTTTCCAATTTTTTAATGGGCAGGGCATATCTTCTAAGCTCAGTTCCAATCCAATATCATGGATGTATATTCTTATTGTTTGTAACTATGTCTCCTTTTTTCTGACATCTTGATGACGACCATGTACATAAGGGGATTAAAAATTTTCTGCGATTTTGTAAATTTGTATTTCATGAGCGTATAATTGAGTGGCATCATTGTTATTAAAATATGAATGTCAATAGTGCATTTCCCAAGAGAATGTTTCTATGGATTTTCAACTCTACTAAAGTATTTCGTCCGACTGTTAAAATTACTATATCATAGGCATTTTGTAGATTAGTCTACTCCATGATTACATTTTTCCGCCTCGCTTTGCTCTCTTTGAGGATGTGATGTTCAGTGTAAAGTATGTCACGTGTTCTTCTTGCTCCCCTGTAGTTACCTTTCTGTTATTCTGGAAATAGTTCTCGGTATACGAGCAAATAATAGTTCTCCTCTTTACTCTCTGAAGTTAGGATGTTTTCTATTATAGGTGGACATTTCATAAGTCTATAGTTGCTGGGAATGTTTCCTTTATGGTGATCTTTCTGGATCAGGGTAGTTTTATCCGTTATTATCCACTTGTGTATAATTGCTCCATCTAGGCATCTACTCAGTTCATGAGCAATTCTGTCTTAGATGGACGTGAATTTTTTTAAGCCAAAAACCATCTATGTCATCATGGCTTAGTATTTTCTATTTTGGCACATTTTTCAGGGTTGCTCTGAACGACTTCATGTGTATATTAACCACAGGTCCTTCGAGTTCTTGAAATTATTCTTCAATGCTATTTATCTATTTAACTTTTCTATTATGTTCCTTCTGTTCACATATTTCACCCCGAAATTGTTTTGCTCCCTTTGCATTCTCTTGTCGGTATGTCATCATGTATTTTCCTCCTACTAGTTGGCGGAATGTTCTTTCGTTATTTTGGGTTGTTTTGTCTTATTTTATTGCTTTACCTTGTCTCTGTGTATTTCAAATCGCTCTTCGTTTTTCATTATCTTTTGATTTATCACTTCCAGCTGCATTGTTAGACTTGTCTGTTGTTGTTTTGGTCTTTTGATCTGAGCGTGTCCCTGTGTCTTTTCCTTCCTTAGCACTTTCTATTGTTGTTAAATATTCTTCACTTGTTCGATCCTTTTTTAAATCAGCTCGTTTAAATCAGTCATGCTGCCGTTTGGTATATTTGGTTATAGTTTGCTTTCAATCTCTATATTTTTCCAGTCTTGGTTCCCGGGGGATGGCAGTGCAGTCTTCTTTTCTGATGTGATTTTCTTAATTATTTCTACATTTATTTTGATTTCATATGTTGACAGTTTTTGTTGTACTTGTGTATGTGGTGTTTCGGTTTTCTGTATTTTCAATTTGATTAGAGGGCTCTTGCTTTTCAGTATTCAGTGTTTCGATTCGAGAAAGGAAATCTTGTTCATTTTCTTCATTATTTATTTGTCTACATATTTCAAGTGTCTCTTGGTCAGAAAACTAACCTTTCCTTTATATCATTCTAGTTTGGTCCCCAAGTCCTTCGATTTTATTAAATCGAGCGGATTCTGTCCAAACTTATGTCATTTTTTCATACAATCTTTATATAGGATTACTTTAAAATAACAATAAAGTACATTTCTGCTGTCTTATTTATTACATGTTTCCTTTAGTTTGTCTCTGTTGAGTAGTTTCTTGGGTTGGGGCAAATAATTCGTCCAAGTGTTCTATGCCCTTGTTCAACAGGCATTGAATCCACAATATTAAAATGATCACTATGTGAAAGACTTTACATGACTCCGAATTTGACGTCCAATGGGGTGATCATCAGATGGATATCATAAATGTGTTGACATAAATCTTTTTCTCTGTATCATTCAGGTGCTCTGTAGTAAGTTTCCATGGTTCCAAGAACATTCCTATTAAAAAGTGTGAGCTATCTGCATACATACATTCATACATCTATATATAGAGTGAAGGTGAGAATAAAAGATTGGGATTTAATTCACACGATAAACGAGACTGATTTTATCACTGTTTCTGAACATCCATCTTATTTCTAAACAAGGTATGCATTGGAGAGATCATAACATCTATGATATTTCATGTGATTAGTAATATCTGACTCCCTCTGAACAAATGAACTAAACTAGAAAAACTCTTTTTTTTTTGTCCACCATTTTGAACAATGACAGTATAAATTAGTCACTTCCAACCGAAAAAAATCAGGCATGGGAAATTGGATTGCAAATAAACGAAAAATAATTCACATGAACACACACACCCACACCCACACACACACACAAACACACACACATATATATATATATATATATATATATGTATATTGAATCTGTGTGTCTTTTTTTTCGTACAATTCCAACCATTGTTCGTAAGATGAAACTTACACCTGTTGAGCAATTTATTCTAAAGTTCAATCAAATGTTCCGATCAAACATGGAGTAGCTCCTGCAGAAGATTCTAGTCGCGGCAGGAATTCGCCAATTATTGCTTTGGCTTGAGTGTGCACGTGTTTCTGTGATTGGGTACGCTTGTGTTTGTATGTTCATGTCTATGTGGAAGTGTGCGTGTGGTATATTTACTGGAGTTAGACTTTTTATGTCTCTATTTTACAACTGCCCCTCTTAGGCAAGGACCACTTGTTTTGCGTTAATCTCTTTTTAAGGACATTATAAACGTTCCTCGCCAAAATGATGGAACGTTAGACGAGGTAGAGGATGGGAAAGGGAAACAGAGGTAAATCAAAGGGAAAATTATCTATCAAAATTCATTTGTGAATAGTGAGCGTCCTTCAAGAATTTGAATTTATGGATTTATAGCTCATATTCCTAGAATTCCTCAAGGGAATTCACAGTTTTCGTTATACAACTGTGGAAAAAATTTAAACCATATCTCTTCTTGGGCAAGTTTATCAACGAATTAAGACATTTTAATCGGTTACCTGACATAGACATATAATTAAACGTCTTTTATGTTTATTAGCTTGTTCGAGATTGCTCGCAGTGGCGGCAACACCCCAAAATACACCAACTGTACGGCCACCTGCCTCATATCACGAAAACTATTCAAGTTAGACGAACCAGACATGCAGGACGAACTCATAAGTGATGTACTCTTGTGGACCCCCACACATGGCCATGCAAAAGCAGGACGACCAGCAGGAACATACATTCCACAACTATGTGAGGATACGGGATGTTGTCCAGAAGACCTGCCTGAGGCGATGAACGATAGGGAAAAGTGGCAAGGGAGGGTCAGGGATATCCGTGCTACCAGCACGAAATGATGATGATAATGATGATGTTTATTAGCGCCAGATTAAAAATATAAATCTCTTTAGATCATAATATTCAATATATTTTTGCATTTTGTCATCATTGACCATAATTACTGCTGTCCCCAACTAAATTACAGGAAATTTACCGGCTTGGTACTTGCATGTTATAACAAAAAAAAATATTTAAATTTAAAGAGTCACTTTATGTGTTTGATGATTGAGAAAAAAACATTGATAGTTTGGGCACGAAGTCCATTTTCAATTCTTTTTATCCATGGTTGTAATTAGGATTTTAAGACTAAACAACGTATGGGCGGCGCTCATCATTTGATAACTGATGACCGTATTGAAAAAAAATGGCGAGTTGTGCTATTTCGTAAAAGCAAATTGCATCCCTAATATTGAATTGTATAAGTAAGTAAAGTTGGCGACCATAGTTGAGGGTGACCCGAAGGCTCCCTTTTCGATACCTTACTACACCAAGGTGTAGGGGAGGGCGCGACTCCTTTCCCTGGATTGCTCCACTTTACACTTGATCCGTACCTTATAATGCTGAGTGTTAAGCAAGGAGGCATCAAGTGCCATTTTTTGAGTCTTTGGTATGACTCGACCTGGGATTGAACCCAGGTCTCCCGGGCCACTGGCGAACACTCTAACCGCGAGGCCAATGTCCGGTAATTGAATTGTATACTAACTATATATTTCTCCCCGTCATGATAATTAAACCCTGGGGATCAACACAAAGAAAGACGAGCTGGGATAACGGTTACTATCGTTGAAAATGTACTCCATGAACCGGTTTTAATTCTGGACAAAGTGGGTTGGCTTTTACTTCGTAGTAATGACCTTGATGGACAGGTGTGTGTCCATGAAAGAAAAAAATTCTATCTAAGATGCATTTTAAAAAGAAAAGTAAGAAGTTATAGCGGGTTGTAAGTCAAGAGGAGTAAAAACAAGAATACGTTTGTTCATGTGAAAAATTGACACATGTTGAAAACTAACTTGAAAGCACAAAAACTCTTAGTCCAGTGCTATATATATATATATATATATATATATATATATATATATATATATATATATATTTGTTTATTTATTTATTTATATACGAGGATCATTCAATAAGTTTCCAGATTTTTTTTTGTATGGGGACTTTCGTCGATAGCACACGCATGAAACTCTAGTCCTCTTCGAAGTAATCTCCTCCGGCTGCAATGTACTTGTTTTACCGTTCCAACAACTCCTTGAGGGCTTCATGGAAGTCCTATTGTGTATGCGTGTCAATGACCTTCGTCACAGCCTCTTTCATCTCCTCAATTGTCTCATAACGACAGCTTCTGAGTTTAGGGAATAACCAAAAGTCTCAGGGAGAAAGGTCTGGGAGGCTGAGGAACTGACTCGATGCTCATCTTGGTCAAATAGTCTGTGACAAGGATGGAGTTGTAGACTGGTGCATTATCCTGGTGGAAATGCCACTGACCCGATTTGAAGAGTGCTGGCCTCTCCCGACAGAATCTCTTTCTGAACTACCTCAAAACCACAACATAGTAACCCTCAGCCTAACCCTTTGGCCAATCAACTGTGGTGTATTGACTTCCTTACTCCTCCCACACCTGTCATCATCCCTCATAGACTCCCTACCTTCCTTGAATCTCTTATGCCACTTAGAAACTGATGTTCGATTCATGCAAGATGGTCCTAAAGCAGTCTGAAGCATTGCCTACATTTCTGTGGCATTTTTTCCAAGTTTAAAACAGTATCTTATTGCATATCGTTCTTCTAAAGTATCCTCAGGTCTAGATTGCATTTTTGAAATTCACCAGCTGTGACAATCAGGCTTTAGTAGGGTGTATTCCGATTCCTGCTGTAGGTGTCCATTTGACCCTGAAACCATAAGAATTGGTCAGTGATCTCATAGGATGTATAGCAATTATATACTGAATTTTCAAGAGTCTACAACAATTTTAAATGCCTGTACAAAAATGTCTGGGACCATATTGAATGCACGACGTATATATATATATATATATATATATATATATGTGTGTGTGTGTGTGTGTGTGTGTGTGTGTGTGTGCGTGTGTGTGTGTGTCCACGCAAATGTATTTTTGTGTGTGTGCATAAAACATGAAAACTCTCTTTCTTTCTGGAAGATCAAATATATATATATATATATATATATATATATGAGACTGCGCATCTTTTAATGTAAGTTAAATTGAATCCTTTACGTTTTCCAGATCTAAGTTGTAAAAGGGAGGAGGAAAGATTGCGATTACATCTAAATATTTTCCTGTTTCTCTCTCTCTCTCTCTATATATATATATATATAAGAAAACAAAAACCAGAAAAAATCTTTAAAACAACAATTGACCAGTTCTATACAAAGAGCATGCCTAATCTAACAACTTTATATCTGAAGAGTTTGTGTGTTTGGTAAAAAAAGAAGGTCACTAAGTTTGTCCAATCAACCGGATGAGAGTTAATTTACGCAGGGTAAACGAAAGCGCTCAGCATGAATGTTAGAAAGTCATTACAGGTTTGGTGTTACGCCATTAGGGCCAAGCTGACAGCACTATAACGAGGTTCCTAAGGCAGTAAACAATACTAAGATGTGCTTGTTATGTGTTGGCACATCCCATTTCAATTATGTGAACTAGACTATTAGGACAGAGGTTGAAGGGAGAGAGATAGAGATAGAGAGATTGATAATGAAAGACATACTGAGAGGCAGTAAGAGAAAGTGAGGGACTTAAAGAGAAAAGGGTAGGAAGAGGGAAAACGACAGAGAAAATGAAAGAAAGTTTGTGAATAAGAGAGTAAGTTTAAAAGAAAATAACATTCCGAATTATTTAAAAACAGTGAATTTAGGCAAAAAATTAAAAATCCTTAAAATCTTTATAATTAAAGCATTGGTGTGTTGCTTAGAAGAGAAAGTAAACGAGAATGAGAAATGGTTGATTGGTTGGTGTTTTATGGCACATCAATCCTTGTGGGTTGTTTAAGGCCTAATTCTAAAACTGTAATTTAATTTGTTATTTTTCATTTTTTTAATTACCTTATTTTATCTTCTGAACACGAACTGTAACTCCACATTCGCGTCTCTGCGACAGGACAGAGCATGTAAAAGAGTCATCTGACGAGACGGAGAATATACCAATAATATTCTCCGCCGAAATAAATTTATTATGACAGTTTAACCGAGTTTGAGTCTCCATTTAATTGTACTATATATATATATATATATATATATATATATATATAATTTGTTAGCGAATCTTTTGTACTAAACTTTATTTCAAAAAGAGTAGTTAGAACTCATTTGTTTTCACACAGTTAAATTGTTTCAAGTATTCTTGTCAAACACTATTAATTGTATTTGATAATAATCTGTTGATGGCTCACAGTTAAATATTTCCAAGTATTTCTTTTTACCATAGGTAATTCTAATTATCAAGTATTTCTATGTAATATAAATAATTTGCCAAATAATTATTCTATTCCTTGCCAGCTATTCACGCTGTTTTAACCGATTATATTTCTCTGAAGTCTGACCAATAGCAAGTTCCCTCTGGTCTCCAGGACTCTTTTCATAATGCTGACTGATTTGAAACCCGCTATGGTCTAGGTGGTCTCGATTCCTCCTTCAGATCATCCGTTTCCCAAGTATCTTTTTCAGGCCTCAAGGCCTTATTAAAAGGGCCTCAACTGCAACTGGTATGACCGTCACTTCCACGTTCTTTTGCTTTTTTGCACTCTGGCAGAACCTAAATATTTTTCTACTTTTAACTTTCTTTGTAGATGATCATTCTATTTGTTCATAAGTATTACGCCTGGTCTTCTAGCCTATATTTGGTGGTATTTTTTTAATTTCACATTCCATTTTTTATTTACTCCTTTAGAATTTTTTCACGTCATTGTTAGCTGATGGTTTTTTATTGGAGTTAGAGTGACAGAAATTCTCTTCAAGTGTTCAGGACTCGTCTCAGGATTCTGGCCGTTCTCATCAATGCTGTCTCTACCCGTCCTCCAACTTCTAAGTCTTCCAGACCTTTTAATAATCCTTTAGTTATTGTGCCAAAAGCACCAATCACAATTCGTATAATCGTCAATTTCATGTTCCACAGCTTTTTCAATTCTCTAGCAAGGTCGATGTATTATTATTATTATTATAGTTGATAACTTTTACTCATTGAATTTCTACAGAAAACTTGCTGAATGGCTTGAATCCAGCTTCATTAAATTGTTGAGATAAATATAGGAGTACGTCTTACTTGTTTGTTTGTTTAGGTTTTATGGCTTATCAGCTTTTGTAGGTTATTTAATGCTAAATGTATTCTTATACAAATAATCAATTTTATTTCAAACAATTCCTTTGAGCATGAGTAAGCAGTTCAATTGTCAAAAACACTTCTTTTTCAATCTATTCAGTTAAATCAAACTGTTTTATTTCAAACAAATCAGTTTAGCGTAAGTACAGTTTCAGTGTCAAAAGCATTTCCATTTCAAACAATTCAGTTTAGCATAAGTTCGCAGTTTAAATGTCAAAAGAGTTCCAATCAAGCAATTCAGTTCTATTTAACCTATAGATTGGACCCTATCAGGTTTTACCATTGCAGACCAGAGAGGACCTGGGAGTAATGCAATGAACGGGTGCTCAGCATTCCCGAAAGTTCCTGCATTACTGGAAACTCACCATCAGATTGTTTAGTATCATACCCAGGACACTCGTTGGGGAGGGGTTCTAACCCCTCCGCAGAGAAACAGTTGGTGTATTTTTCAGCTCCAGCTGACTGGGCAGTCTAAGAAATAATAACTCTATATTAAGGTATTTTAGAGCAGTACTTTATTGTTGATAATGTTTCGTCAAGATAAGAGAACTATATATATCTTTTATCGAAGTGTATTGACAAGGTCTTTAGAGACATTCCTCTTAACAGCACATGCTTCCATTTCCTAAAAAGCTTTACAGGTCAAACTAATTGCCTAATGCCTTAGGATTTTCCTCGAGGATACAATGTCGACGGGATTTATGGCTATATTTACAACATCCTACCTCAGAGATTACTTGCCAGGTGGGTCCCCAAGTTGAACCATTCTTCCCTTACGTCCTAAAACTCTGTTGAAGGTAGGTAATCAACATCAGACACACTTGAGGTAGCTGTTACGCTTCCATAAAACCATAAATAAAAAAAGTAATCCTGCAATTCGCTCCTTAATATAGTTAGTTATATTATCATTTAATACCTCACGATTTCAATCTTATGCAGAACTGAGTAATAAACTAAATTACAGAGCCTTATTTTTTTACAATTTTATAAAATTTAAGTGCATAGCTTGATTAATAGAATGTTTATATTAGAGGCAAAGCGAAATCTTATACAAAAGTGCAATATTCAATATTCAGTCTCAGAAACCCTGTCTATAATTATTGCACATTAGATTATAACTAATGTGACGCAAAAGTTTTGCTATACTTTGGAACTTACTAATTTGGGTCAGTTGTACCATGCTTTTGAAAAGTACCCGATGTATTTGATCATATCATGTTACTCTCAAACGTAGTACATTGCTTTACACCGTGTGTGATTTAAAAGCATCACAGATAAACGTACAACATTGGTTAATTCAAGAACTCGTACTTCATGTTTTCGAAGCGGGCATAACATCGCATATGCAACCAAAAACACTTGTGCAAAAGAAGGTGTAGTTGATCACAATACATTAAGCTGATCGTTCATGAAATTTTGCTCGGTTTACAAGAACGTTCACAGTTAGACAAAGTCAGAGTGGCTTAAAACCATGGATTCCGAGGAAGTTCTCCCAGCCTTAGGTAATAATCCGGAGAATAATACTCAGATAGTATTACCGAAGCTTAGCATCTCACTGTCCAGTGTGTATACACAATCATATATATATATATATATATATATATATACAATTTTTTTCTTTTTTCGTTGTTGATCTAAAACAGAAAAAAAGTAAACATTTAGGATTGAACAGGTCTTCTCAGATATGTGCATCTTTATTTTTAGAATTTTTTATTTTGTTTTTACAGGAGGAAGAGAAATCTTTAACAAAACAGAGACCTTTATAAAAAACAAAACCAGAAAAAAACTTTTGTTTAACAAACGTACACAAGTGATTTCATGTTTTATTAGATGCCTCATTCATATGGCTTTGTGCCACACATGTTCTCTGAAGAAAGCAACAAGCAGGAAACATACACATATATGAGAACAGAATAAATAATTCTTTAAAAAATACAAATCTCTTAGTGGACTAATTCATTTTATGAAATAACACACACACACACACACACACACACAAATATATGTATATATATATATATATATAGTGGGGGGGATCCATAGATAGAACTATTGACGGTACCCCATCTACGAGTCAGAATGAAAAAGTATATAATGGTAATGAAGTGGTTCTCAAAAACTGGAACTTCCCTATAAGACAAATTCTAGTATCAATACCAAGGATATGCTTTTCAGTGTTTGTTTTTAACGCTTTGCAGACGATAAAGTCAGAAAATTCTAAGTCTCATCGACTGGGTTTTAAATCACCCTGGCAAAATGGTAATGCTTGAAAGAAGCAAGAATTCATCATAACATCTTCTTTACTCAAAATGTCACTTTATCCCTGTCCATTTTCATTTCTCTCTTACAAAGTATCAATTACCTTATAGTCGAAAGCTACTGGTTAATCGAATAGGTTTACCTTTCCCAAGTGTATTAATCAGAAAGTGAACGTAATATCACCGCTAGAATTCGATCTCGCCCGCTGATAACACATCACTAAATACAGATATATTATAATGGTTCAACTATGGGGGATTTTTTCAAAAATTTACGGTTTTAAACATGCTCAAGGCATGCAGGAAATACAAGTGCCTGATAGATTTTTAAAGCTGCATCGGAGACTTTAGCCGATTGCACCTGTAGAATACGCCGAGTTCATCTCTACGGAAGGGTTAGGCACTCTTCAACGAGTGTCCTGATATGACACAAAACCATCTGAGAGCCATACTTTAGTTTTGGAACTTAGGGTACCTCGTCGTTTCCATTCAACTCGTGTTTACTCTGATCACCCCCTAGCAGTTAGTACCTGCTAGGGGGTGATCTAGGGAATTTTTTAATCATTTACAATAATTGAAAACATTTGACTGTCAAAAATAAATGATTAATATTGAATTGAATTATTAGCATAACATACAATGTTTAAAACCATTTAACAATGTGCATCGTTGGTTGTGGGGTTTTCATGGCATATCAACTTTTGTAGGTTTTTTAATGCCAAATCTATTTTTATATAAATAATCAGTTCTATTTCAAACAATTCAGTTTAGCATGAGTAAACAGTCTATTTGTCAAAAACATTTCTATTTCAAGCTATTCAGTTTATTCTAAAGGTTCTAATCCAGTTTAGTGTAAGTATAGATTTTGTTTACACAGTTAAATAGTGGGTTGGTTGGGTGGGTTTTATGGCATATCAACCTTTGTGGTTTATTTAATGCCAAATTCATTCTTATGAAAATAGTTCTATTTCAATCAATTCACTTTAGCATAAGTACGCAGTTTAAATGTATGTACAGTTTAATTGTGAAAAACATTTCTATTTCAAGCTATTCAGTTTATTCAAGCAGTTCTAATTCAGCTAATTCAGTTTAGTGTATGTAGAATTTCAATGTCAAAAAACAGTTCCATTTCAAATAATTCAGTTTATCATAAGCACGCAGTTTAAATGAAAGTTAGGTTCAATTGTGAAAAACATTTCTATTTTAAGCTATTCAATTTAGTAAAACAATTCAGTTTTGAATAAGTATGCCGTTAGTTCTTTTTAACCCATAGATAGGGCCCAATCAGGTGCTACCACGCAGGGCCAGGGTGGACCTTGAAGCAATGGCAATGAAGAGGTGCCCCGCATTCCCCAAAGCCCTAGCATCACCGGAACCTCACAATAAGATTGCTTAGTGTCATATCCAGGACACTCGTTAAGGGGGTTCTTACCCTTCTGCAGAGGTGCATTCGGTGCATTCTACATCCCTAACTGACTGGGCAAGTGCAAATAGTACTATGAGTGTTAACTAGAAATACTTGAAAGCATTTGCCTGTGTGCAAACACATATTTAGGAACAAATCCAATAAGAATACACGATAAGTAGAATTACTAATGCTAAATTGTTATACTTGAAACCATTTAATTATGAGCAAAAATGTAAACAAAGGCTGCTGCTGCTGTTTGCTAAATATAAAATACCTAAAAATTCCCTTAGCCAACGTAGTCTGCTTGTAGCCGTGTGGTCTGAAGTCTTAGTCTATCGTAAAATTGGACGGGTTTCGATTCTGGCTTCGAGCGTCCTGCGTGTCTAGCCACACTGAAGAGTTCTGATAGAACGAAACAGTCTGTCTGTGGATGACAATATATATATATATATATATATATATATATATATATATATATATCAAATTATTTCTTGCTTGATTAAAAATGAGGTTACCCACTTACAAATCAGTTCTGTCTGTGGATTACAATATATATGTGGGGTTGAGCTCTCTAGCGAGGGAAGAAATGGTTGCCACAAGCGTAAAGCAAGGCTCTTCATATTAACTGAGCTCTCGGTAACCGTTAAGCGGATATATGTAAACATATATATGATACATAAGGGTTTAAATTTCCTCGTGGCTGAGTGGTAGAATCTTGTATTGGCATTTCAGTCAGCCAGGTTTCGATCCCAACTTTGGCAATTTAGCCATTCTAGCAACACTGAAGAGTTCTGATAGAACGAAACAGGTCTGTCTGTGGATGACTATATATATATATAAATTTGACATTATATAACCCACAAGGTTTGGTATGTCATAAAACACAACCAAACCAAAGCAAAGCTTAACAAAGTTCATTTGTTCAGTCACAATTTAGAAACAGTTGGTGGAGCACTTAGGATAACGGTTATTGATGATTCAACCTCAAATCCAGGTTGAGGCTGTGTGCGTTTCATTTTGTACTAATGACTTTAGGGAAAGAATGATTGCATCTATTTTCTTGCTCCAATATGGCTAAATATTATGAAAGACTGGATTTGTTTGCATTAGTTAAACGACATGTCGAGCAGAAAAACACTTTGTATTAAACCCGCTTTGTACCACGTAAAAATTCACCTCATATCTTATCCTTTTTTAGGTGGAGGCGTTGCATGACTACGAGGCTCATTTAGAAATATTGGGAAATCTTTTGAGACAACCATACATTTTCGTTATGATTTTTTTCCCAAACTATAAAATTTGAATCATTTGGGATTGGTTTATCGTAACAACAAATAAAATCTCATAAAATATTTGTTTTGTGTCTATTGTAAAATGATAGCAACTCAAACTTTAACAGAGGCCTGTCATCAAATTTGTCGTTTTTGGGAATGCAAACCATTCAAACGAATAAGGGATATGTTTAGAAAATGATGTTGAGAAAATTATGTTTTGGTTTAGAATATAATTACAAAGGGACTAAATATCACTTTGCCACAAAGAGCCTGAGTCGAAAAGACAGTCCATGGAGTAGAAATGCAGGAAATCTCCGGTAAAAAAAAGTCCTAACGCAATTGTTAATAAAGAAGGTCATGCTGATAGTTTTCTCGAAACGTTAGATGTTAGATGTTCAAACCCATCGGTATTGATTTTCTTGTAAAAAGTGCAATAATATACAGTGGATCATAGTGCCAATTCCTTAAGCAAAATATATTTATTTTTGTATGACACACTTATATGTATGTATGTATGTATGTATGTATGTATGTGAGTGCTTAGATTAAATTCAAGAAGATTTCAGTATCTAAAGGTAAGACCACTTTATAATAGCAGATGTCATAAGGTATTTAAAGAATCTGTAGCAGACCAAGCAGAGATTAGTAAATTCTAAGATTTACGGTTGGTCTTCGAGACGAAGCAAAAATCAAGTTTTTTATTCGACACGTTTCAATTAGTAATTTTTGTCAGGATATGCATCGTATTCCTCGGCCGACTGCCAGCATTTCATTTTGTGCAAGAATAAGCCTTTCTTATGAGAGCCTATCTCTCTTACTGAACACAAATTTTTGTCTTCAAAGCAGCCATGTGTCAGAATCTGAATAAACTAAATCGAGTGAGTAAATTAATAACGACGACATTCTATTTTAGAACAGCTTGTGTAGAATTAAAGATTCAAAAATAGGTCATGATTCGAGTGATGATTCACTCAACAGTCAGTGGCCAGCGTCCAAGAAGGAATCAGAAACATGAAAGACTCCTGTCTCCTACTGTTTATGCCCACGAGCAGTAAAGAAAGAAATAATTAAACCAATAAGCCTAGTAAGCTTGACAACTTGTCGCCGAAATTAATGACTTGGCACCCACGTGAAATGACGCGTAGTCTAAGAGAAGTCAGATAAGTGCAATTATAGACGAGGTTAACTTTTTGCTTTAGGTATGTGCGTCTGTAAAATTGTCTCGGCGTGAGAATTTCGAGGTTATTATGAGGATGTACTTGTCTATATGAGATGGTTAGTTTTCTTGCATTTCTTTCTGTCCAAACATCAACGTGAAACAATAAATGAATAAATATCTATGGAAAAATAGGTCTTATCTAAATATATTCAATAATCTGACATAATCATGAGGTCTACTTATTCGGAAGTTTGTTTCTACTATTGAGCTAATCAACAGTAATATATCAGTCGTATTTTGGACATAAAAATAAAACTAATTCTAAAAGATATTCCCAGAATATATATATATATATATATATATATATAGTAACCCACGCGCAGACTGTTTCGTTGTATCACAACTCTTCAGTGTTGGTAGACACGTAGCATGCTTGAAGCTGAGATCAAAACACGTCCAACTTTAAGTTAAACTTTGTATCATACTGCTCAGTCAGCAAGCGAGTCATGTCAGCTCAGGAATTATAAGTTATTATGTAGTAGCTTTCGTTTGTTTACATATTTGCCTTACCGGATACTCGAGTGCTCAATTCATTCGAAGAGCTTTGCATTATGCAAGTGCAGCCGTAAAATCCTTCGCCAGAGTGCTCACCCCACCACCCGTGTAGGAGTGTATATATTGTCATTTACAGAGTGTTTCGTTGTATCAGAACTCTTCAGTGTAGCTAGACACGAAGGATGCTTGAAGGAGAAACCGAGTTAATGATGATAGAACGCTAAAAATGTTTAAGTTTCCCGTTCCTTTTTTCTTTTAAAATTAATTTTGTGATGAATCGTTTACAATTTGCTATTAATCACACTGAATATAGCTTAAAAACTGAAACACACGTGTACATATTACCATATATGTAGAAACATCATTTGGATATTTTTTCATATTTTCAATGTTACATACAGCCTAATGTACTTCCATTTTGTATAGAAATATATATATATATATATATATATATATATATATATATATATATATATATATATATATATATATACGTGTGTGTGTGTGTGTGTGTGTTGTGACGCACAATTTTTCGAATTTTCATGTGAAATACTTATAACTAGATGTTTGATTTTTACGCTTAATGGACATAAAATATATGATACTTGACAAGGAAAAAACTCATGTTGAAAAGAGAATATTTCCTAAGAATTAGATTTCTAACGGTTTTTCCTGAAAATCTATCTATTTTATCTATCTATCTATTTATCTATCAAATGAAAATAATTTCTATATGGCCAAGAGCGAGTCTACCAAGGTTTCACCTAAACGGCTCTTCAGGATCGCATTGGCCTTTTCATACCAACAGAACTATAGATTATATATAAAGATTAAAATATCTATCTATCTATCTATCTATCTATCTACGAGATTTATTCAATAAATTAAATAAAATACACCAAATGAGTCGACAATAGGAAACACTGTTTACAGTTGCATATTTATAAAGGAAATAGATAATTGCGTGCCCTTTCATGTCCTATAAAACGGTTTGCATCTCCTACTAAGTGCTGTGCTGAGGAAATCTTCATTTACCGGAAAGTCATTGTACTTACACTCCATGTAAACCTTTTTCTAACATTCATTTTTAACAAAACATCCATCCCCGTACTCATTCTTCTGTAAGTTTTCCATGTTTTACCGTTCTCAGATACGGAATATTTGATACCAAATCTCTTTTAAAGCCAGGAAGACAGCTTAATATGTCAACATTTCAAATAGCCTGACAACAGCTTTTTGTACGATTAAGATGTTTTTTGGCATAAACAAATAATAAGATAGAGTTTACATTTATACGAAAACATTTTGAATAAAATTTATTTTCTTTTTCTAAGTTCGTTTATTTACTCAATAACTCTCTCTCTTATATATATATATATATATATATATATATATATATATATATATATATATATATATATATATATTTGTTTTATCCGTAGAATCTGAAGAAGTCTTGTTAAATTTTTTTCGTGTTTTTTAATTTTTCAAAAACGCCTAACAGGATGGAAATAAATTTATAATCCTAATGTGACCGGTTTGTTGTCTTTCTTAAAGAAAGTATATACATATATATATATATGTGTGTGTGTGTGTGTGTGTGTGTGTGTGTGTGTGTGTGTGTCTGTGTATATATATATATATATATATATATATTAATCTTCATCATATACATATATTCAAATATGTTTGTACACAGATCTAATATTTATTCTTTGGCTTTGTCTACTGTACTCAATATGCGAGGTGTTCAAAGCTATGTGCGCTCGCAACATGTTTTTATCATATAAAAATCTAAAATGCCAAAAAGAAAATTGAGTGTAAGTGTAATGAAGCAAGTGATATATGGTAGAACCAATAACAGATGAAGACTATTCAGGTGATTTTGTGGATTTTGCAGACACAACTGCCCAGACGAATTCTGGCTGCATAGCCTAGAGCATGCTGTAAGAAACCTTGGGCTCCAGGTTATAGCAAGCAAAATAGATTTCGTATATTTTAAGCAAGATGGAGACATCTCCAATTCAAAGAGAAAGATTATATATTTTTAACCCAATGCGCATAGCAAAGATATGGATTGCTATTGATAGGTCATCGGTCATATGACTATCTGATCTGACTGATAAAATAGAACAGGATTGCTTCCAATTTGTGTCGGTGTCGGTACTTCTGTAGAGTTCTACCACGTGGATTCAAAAGGAATGCTTGGAGAAAAAGCTGTATGGGAACAACACAAAAATGCAATTTACCCAGTCGACTGGGGCTGTACAATAAAGTCTGCTTCTCTGTAGAGGGGTAAGACCCGCCCATAACGAATGTCTTGAATATGACACCAAGAACATCTGGTGGGGAGGTTCCAGTAATTTTGGAGCTTTGGAGAACATAGAGTACTCATTTATTACCTTTGCTCACAGGTCCATACTGGCCCGGAGTGGTAGAACCTGACTGGGTCCTATCTATAGATGAAATTGGACTAAACTGTGTGCTTTGACTAAACTGAATTGTTTTATAAAGAAATATCTTTGACAGTGAAAGTTTGTACTCATGCTAAACTGAATTGTTTGAAATAGAACTGATTTTGACTTTAAATCTTTATACTAACGCTAATGTGAATTGTTTGAAATAGAACTGTTTTTTGACATTGAAACCTGACAAGGTCTTATATATGAGTAAAATAGAACTAAACTGTGTGCTTATGTTAAACTGAATTGCTTAATAAATGATTGTTTTTGACATTTAACTTTTTTACTTAGGCTAAATTGATTTGTTTAAAATTGAACTTTTTTATGCATACAAATGTATTTAGCATTAATAACCAACAATGGTTGATGTGCAATAAAACTAAAGCAAATCAAGAATGTTATGTACTGTTTTTTTAAAAAAAATCCTGGTAGCAGCAACCCACAAAACAGCAGCCGAGAGATTACTAATTTCATACGTCATTGAAAAAAAAGCAAAAAAAAAATCCCAAAAAAATAAACAGATGTACAAGATATGCTGGACACATTTTGGAAGAAGGGACAAACTCGTGAGGGACGTTCTTTCATGGATTTCTACCCATGGGCACTCAAGATTTAGCTGCTTAACAAAGACTTACATCAATAATTAGATGCAGTTTTGATGACCTGCAAAGTGCGATGAACGATAGAGATGGGGGAGAGAGAGAGAGAGAGGGGGGTGAAGAGATTCCATTACTTAATTATCGTCATGATAAGTATAAATATATGAAAACTATTCACATAGGAATGTTGAGAAATAATCTAGAAAATATTTTCTTTGTCTCTTCTCAATAGACAAATATCTTATTCGATGTTGATGTTAAAAATGTGGTGCACAGGATACTGCAGACTGAAATGTCCTTAGATATTTATTTTACATGAGAGAAGAAGCCTCTCATCAGGAATGTGTCTATAAAAATAAGCAATTATCAACGGAATGTCTTTTTTTTTTTGGAAAGACATATGTAACATTTCATTTTATAACTTCAAAAATAAAAGGAATAATATTTGGTCTCGCAAGAATGAGGTTGAAATATCAATTGACTATCCAGCATTTTTCTGGGTTTAAACTAAAATCATCGAGAAGTGCAATCGATAAACTTCTTAAGGGCCTCTCAATTAGAATAAAAAATATCAGAGCTGAAATACTTGTACTGAGTACCTAAGGGGCATTGCCGTGTTATCCTTCCAGCTATAAGTAAATATTACAGCAGATTAAGGTCTTTAAACTTGATATGCTAACAGGTCTTGGAGAAGGAAAACTCTTTATTCAAACCTCTTAAATTCTTCTTGAAAACTGACCTTGTGTCACATCCTGCACTTGTGTCGAGGTTATATATATATATATATATATATATATATATATATATATATATATATATATATATATATCAAAGAGGACGCCTTCAAATCAGGAAAATTGCCTCCCTATATTGCGCCAATTGTTCTAGTTTTTTCAAGCTCTATTTGTAATCAGATGAAGTGGGTAGGTTATCTTACTGGAATGAATGAGCTCAGTTTACTCAAACAGTTATTTAATAGAGAATTGACTTGTGAAAAGCCTTCTAAGCATCAACCTCTCTCTCTCTCTCTCTCTATATATATATATATATATATATATATATATATGAAGGATGTTATAAAAAAATAAAACCTAACTCTATTGATATTGATTTTCTGAACTGGGTAATGCAGACGTAAAATCGATATTGGTAGAAAAAGTTGTTATCTGATGGAGTTCAGATGTTTTAAAAGAGGAGAATATATATTCTGCTTTTTGAAAAGGACATTGCAAAGGAAGATCCTAATCCAATTCCGGTGAATTTCAGCCTTAGCATGTGTGTAACATGTGGTAGGTTTTTTTTCTTATAAAAAGCGGGACTTGGTAGCCATCATAGAGCTCCCTGGCGAAAACAGATTATGAAAGTCTGAATCTATCATTACCTGCTGAGAATTCTAGTTAAATTTGTGGTAAGGCTTGTAAGTCAACTGCAGTATCTATCATTCATAACGATATGGGTCTTCATAAGACCTTCAATTCTACAGTGAAATTTGCTCAGGTAAGACTGTGCTTTTTACACTTTCATCTTCTCATAGTAGAGGAACAAATAATTGAAGAGATACTCATATTCTCACGAGAAGCAATCACTTTAATTACATTTAAGGAAACGTGTTCTTTGATACAGTGTATGTACAAATCTGATTTACGCACGACGTTAAATGGAATGGTTAAGAGATTGAAGATAATATATATTGAATATTAAAAATATACGTATCTGAAGAATATAGTAAAGTTTTGATTGTCTTGGTTACCATTTGCGTTATTATAAATGTAAAAAAACAAATGAACAAAACAAAAAACAAAATAAAACTTATAGGGATATTTTCAATACTTTTGAACAGCAGGAGGAACCTTTTGCATTACGGCTATCGCCGTAAGAAATGAAAGCAGCAAAGCGAGTTCAAATCCTGGATATGGTTGTTTACGTTTCACTCAGCGTCAAGGCTTCTGGGAAAGGCATGAATCAATTTGTTATCCTCTCTCAGCAGTATGATAAATTGCTGGACATTTTGACTTCTTTAGCTTTGGTTAGGTAACCAGTCTAGGAGAAGGACTCTCTGAATTCAAACTAGTTTTACTTAACATAAAAAATACCCTTGTCATATGCTGCACATGGTAGATGGGTTGTGCAAATCCATACATTTAAATGATTTTTGGGGTAAAGCATGTTTATGCTTGATTAGCTCCCACAATCCTGAACATAGGTTTCATTCAAAAATTTGTTGTATCTAAGATTGTAAATTGATTTCGAGGGTGAAGGTGTGCACACATTAAAAGAAATATGAACGCACAGTATGAGAGTCTGTCAAAAAGGGAGTTCAAAGGTGCTTCGACCAATCGAATCTAACGGGAATAAGTGTGTTAAATTCCAAAGAAATAAATTGTAAAAGAAAATAACAATTATCTAAAATTGATTTCTATTTTTTAATAACTCAGTTCCAGTTTAGATACTTTTATAATAACGTACAATCGTAAACGTACCTCTTACAGGAAAGGGCTCTTAAAGCCAAAGCCAACACTTTAGAAGA